>KE151798.1:35418-78141 GCA_000411095.1 Aethionema arabicum | reverse complement strand
TATACCTATATAATATATTTATATATCATATTTATTAATTTATAATATTATTGGGACCATAATTACAAAGGAATTTCAAAATAAATTATTATCTTATTATTTTATTAAATTTTGTTAATTTTTACACTGTCCCACGTCGGGACCAGAAGAATTTATTAATTTATCGTGATTATTAATTTATCGAGTATCAATTTAGAGGTTCTACTGTACTTTTTCTATTAAAAATATTTTTTATTGTAACAAATTTGTACTAATAATTATGGGCCTTTTAAAGACCCAAATAAAATTAAAATGTTACAATGAAAAGCCCATAGAGCTTAAACCCCTCCGAACGTATGGAAACAAAAAAACCCTAACGTCTCTTGAGCTCAACCACCAAGACAGAGATGGCGAAATGGTGGCGTAGCCTGAGATCCGCGGCGGCGGTGACTGATTTTCCGACGTCTTCATTTAATCGAGCTATTGCTTCGTGTCATCAGTATCATACGATCCAAGCTATTCCACGAGAGGCTACGGGTCGGGGAGTATCAGCTCGTGACCGGACGCTTGGCCGGATTCCTGCTGTGGTTTTCCCGCAATCACTCCTTGACACAGAAGCTTCGAAACGTTGCGTTTCGAGGAAACAGCTCTTGACGGCGGATAGGAAGCAGATTAAGTCTATTCTTAGCTCCGTTGGGCTTCCGTTCTTCTGTTCGACTACATTCCAGCTCCAGATCCGAGCTGGACCTGGTTCATCGGCGTTAGTCGAATCCGGCCGAGTCCTTCCTCTCAAGGTAATCGTCCCGATTTCAATTTCAATCGTGATCATATCATGCATCATATGCTAAATTCACATATATAGTCGTATACTCTGTGAAATTCTTGTCAAAAAAATTGATGATGGAACACAATATGAGCACTATGAGTAGATTTCCTGATGAGTTTATATGCATTGTTGTTGATTCATATCAGATTCATAGAGATGAAGAAACTGGGAAGATACTTAATCTAGTGTTCTTATGGGCTGATGATGGAGAGCAATTGAAGGTCGATGTTCCTGTTGTTTTCAAAGGTCTAGATAATTGCCCTGGTCTCAAGAAAGGTGACACTTCCATTTTTAGCCTTTTCTTCCCATTCTTGCATCTTTATTAGTTAATCTCACATATTGCACTTGCCTAGAAATCATTTAAGAACTTGTAGAGGACTTATCATGTATTTGATCTTTGATAGTTTCTACAATCTGAAGATTATCTGAAACCTAAGAGTTGGGGGATTGGTTCGCACTTTTGCTTGATAGTTCTGTGTTACAAGGATTAAGAACTCAGGATTTATTACTCTCTCATGATATATCTAAGCTCTTTTCTTTCGATGAAACCTCTTACTCTCAATCTCATAAATTGAGTGTTTGTTACTGTAACCAGGGGGAAATCTACGTTCAATTCGAAGCAATCTGAAATTCCTAGGACCAGCAGAACATATTCCATCAAAAATCGAAGTAGATGTGAGCAATCTTGACATTGAGGACAAGGTGTTAATGCAAGACGTTGTGTTTCATCCATCATTGAAGTTATTGAGCAAGAATGAAACCATGCCTGTGTGTAAGATCGTTGCTTCAAGCCCGCTCGAGCCAGACACTATCAATGCCTAAATAACAACAAATTTTGGTAATGTCTTATGTCTCTCTAAAGGAAAAAAAAAACAATCCTTTATTAGAACTCTTAAGGAAACTAAAGGAAATTTTTTAGATTCACCTTTTTTTGTATAAACCCTTTAGAGAACAAAACCCTTCAAATCTTCTGGTTTTTTATATCTGTTGTTTTTGCTACGTTTTGGTCTATGTTGGTTTACTATGATCAGTGTCTGGTTTGGTGTCCGGTTCGTTGTAGTGCCGGTTTAATTGATAGTGAACAAATCCAATCTCGATTTTGAAAGGGTCTTGATTTGGTAAACACTGAACTTTAAGCTAGACTTTGTCTATGTACCAGAGACCGGAGAACATTAAACGACTTGGTTACAGAGAAGACTAGAACAGTGAAGGAGCTAGAGTGACACGTGGTCACCAGAAGACTAAACCAGTGAAGGAGCTAGAGTGACACGTGGTCACCAGAAGACTTAGCTACGTGTTCTTAGGTTTTCTTTGACCGTTTACTTTTCTTAGTTTAAAGAAATTGTGTTGACCAAGAACTTAGCTTGGAATCTTCTTATAGCTTGAACTCCAAGTTGCACAAACAGATAAAAATGTCTAGTCACATTTTTCCAACTTTTTTCGTGATGTTACTTTTTTGTATTTTTTTAATGATTTATAATAGGCTTGACATATGTTAATTATATAGAATTTTTTTTTGACATTTTAATTATATAGAATTATATAAGTCAATATGGTATTTGTTTTAAAATTTTGACTTGATCAGATTCTATATTTAGTTGAAATAATTATTTGACTGAATGCGTCTTTAATTTTTTTTATAATTGTCATACTCATCTATTAAATGCTGGGTCCAAAATTTGTAAATATAAATTACTACTAGGGACCATATTCCCTCAATTTCTTTTTCACACTTTTTTTTGCTTAAAAGAGTTTTATTAGTTAAATATATTTATCAAATTTATTATTAAAACATTTAATGAACCAAAGTAAAATTAGTATTTTTTTGTATAAATTATATTGAAAACTTAAATTGACACTTTATTTAAAAAAAAAAATGTCTAAAACGATATTTAAAAAAACAAAGAGAGTATTAATAATTATATAATATCAACAATAATACAGGGAAAAATAACAATAATAACGATTATTTAAAAATAAAGGATAACATTTGTTTGGTTTTTTTTGGTAAAAAAAACATTTGTTTGTTTTGTTAATTATGTTATTGTTTAATCAGCATTAGATAAAATATATCAAAAGATCAAAGTTGATTGACGAGAATAATATTAAAATAGAAATAATAAAGTTAGTTGACGAAAAAGAAACAATATATATAAAGTGATTAGTTTATTAATTAATTAAGTGTTTAATTACTAAGCCATATAAGCATAGTCAATGCCTCGAGATCCGTACCGTACCCTACGGGTTCACATTGGAGTCGATTTTACGCTTGTCGTTTCAATATTTAACATTTTCTTATATTCATATTTTCATAGATTTACATTTTTATTTTAGATTTTGATTGGTTTCAATTATCAATATTATTTTAAAATTTTTGTTATTTGAATTTAATTTTTGTTTTATTTTGTATTGCCATATCCTAATTTAAATAATAAGTTTGATTAGTTAAAGATATTACGGTTAAAATAATAAGCTAAAAAAAATAAAGCTTAACAAAATTTTGTTTATTACCTCTCACAGTTTCGTTAGTCTTTCTCGATTTATTAATTAAAAAATAATTTCTTAAAATAAAAAAATCATTTGTTCTTAAAATTCGTTCTTTTTGGTGATAATTTTCTGGTTTTTGTTTTCTTATATTACATTTTGTTAATTTTCTGTTAAATCGGTTAGGTTTCTTCAATGGATCCTCGTCGCCATAGCTACCACCTCCATCTGCGTCTTTCTGGTCGATTCTAAACGTGTTCTTCACAATCGAGAGACAAAAGAGAGAGAGATATATATATATTCATGTGCAGATTGTGTATGAACATGTCATGATTTCTCGCTATGCGTTGGCTTCCGCAAATCTCGTTTTCGTCTCCTTCATCATCTTCTTCTTCTTCTCTTAAAACGGTGGCTTCTTACTCTGAATCTCCGGTTGATTCCGATCGGAGTCAGGATAGATTTCATCGTCGTTTCTTTCCTTTTCACCGCGGGAGGCTTACCCGTCAAAGGAAGCTTCGTCACTTGACGGATGACGATGTCATAGGAGAACGTCGCGCATCGACGTCTTCTTCTCCCATGCTTGATGTTGGATTAGCTCGATCTCCCAGCGCTTACACAGCGGTTCCTCGCTCGCCTTCCGCTGTTCCTTTACCCTTGCCTCTTCCGTTACCTGATGGCGTCGGGGAATCGAGAAATCGAAATGCTGGAAATGGTAAAGGATTAGACGAAAGAGGAAGAGATATTCCTCCTGATCGTGCATCTTCTGGTCCCCCTCTTTCCAAGTAATTTCAATTCCAATTCCAATTTCAACTTTTATTCAATTAGGGTTTCGGTTTCAGATTTTATCCCAATTTGGCAACATTGCTAACTTTTTGTTCCTCTTTCGGTATAGAATATGCTTTCCATTTATGTGAATTTACATATTACAAATCTTTCTCCATAGCTCAAATTTGTCGATTATCTCAGCTTAACTTGTTCATATGTTGTTCATGGTGTTTATCAGCGTCAATGGCTTCGCTCGTGATTCTAGAGGTGCTACGGAGAATTCAGGATACCAAGACTTAAGCTCTGCAAATAGTCCGAGAAAAAGAAATGGTTATTGGGTAAATATACCAACCATGAGTGCTCCAACGAGTCCATTCATGAGTCCTGTACCTAGTCCACATAGAATAAGTACTGGTGAAGAGTTACCTTACTTTTTCTTACCTCCAAAGACAAATCAAGTATGGTCAGCACCAGATATGCCACTTGATACATATGGACTTACACCTCCAGCATTTTACGACATGACTCCGTTTAGTACCGACAACTCTCCTATCAATAGTCCACAACCTAGAAGTCCACGAAAACAAGTCAGAAGTCCACAACCTAGCAGACCATCATCACCATTGCACTCCATTTTATCACCTGATAACTTAGCTGCACCACGTGATAGTGTTTCATCACCAATGCATCAGAGATTGTCCACTGATATTGCAAATCCTCGAAACTCTAATGTTCATCCTTTGCCTCTCCCTCCTTTAGCTGCTGGGTTATCCTCTTCATCAGTTCCTTCTGTTCTGAATCCTCAAACTCCTTTGAAACTGGATTCATTCCCCATGAATTCACAGTGGAAGAAAGGGAAGTTAATAGGACGCGGTACATTTGGAAGCGTTTACGTCGCCAGCAATAGGTAATAAATTCCTTCAATGTATCTCACTCTTCTCCCTGATGTTGTCAAATGCCAACAATACTGCTTGTTTTCATCATTTGCAGCGAAACTGGAGCTTTGTGTGCAATGAAGGAAGTTGAGTTATTTCCTGATGATCCAAAATCTGCAGAATGTATAAAGCAATTAGAGCAGGAAATCAGACTTCTCAGTAACCTTCAGCATCCAAATATTGTGCAGTATTTTGGTAGTGAAATAGTAAGTATACAGTCTTGTTTTATGTGCATATAATCTAACCTATCCAATGCAAAGATGAGCTGATTATTGTTTGTGTATGTATGTATAGGTAGAGGATCGTTTCTTTATATACCTGGAATATGTTCACCCAGGTTCAATAAACAAATATATTCGGGAACATTGCGGTACCATGACAGAATCTGTTATTCGCAATTTTACTCGTCATATTTTGTCTGGATTAGCTTACTTGCACAATAAAAAGACAGTCCACAGGTGAAAACTCACAATATAAAGTGTATTCAAATCTTGATTAGTGTTCTTCTAAATGTAGATGCTAAACATATTTCAATTTTTTTTTGTTTATCAGAGACATCAAAGGTGCTAATCTTCTTGTTGATGCTTGTGGAGTCGTCAAGCTTGCTGATTTTGGCATGGCTAAACACGTAAGTAGCATAATCTCTTGTACAATTCTTTGAGAGATTTAAACATGAGTTCAGCATTATGCTTTTGTCTCAATAAGTTAATCACTAGTTGCTATATTCTTCATCAGCTTACTGGGCAAAGAGCTGATCTCTCGTTGAAGGGAAGTCCATACTGGATGGCACCAGAGGTAGTACTCTTCTTCTATGATATTTTCAAAAATCTTTTAAATCCCATTTATAGTTCATATACTAATATGTATTCGTTTCTCACAGCTTATGCAAGCTGTGATGCAAAAAGATAACAATCCAGATCTCGCATTTGCTGTGGATATATGGAGTTTAGGATGTACAATCATTGAAATGTTCACTGGGAAACCTCCATGGAGCGAGTTTGAAGGGGTAATAAACATATACTGAAACCATATATGATATGAACAGATTTCTCCTAATATCTAAACTGATTTGTATAATTGTTTCATACCATAGGCTGCAGCTATGTTTAAAGTGATGAGAGATAGTCCACCAGTACCTGAATCAATGTCACCTGAGTGTAAAGATTTCCTTAGGTCATGCTTCCAAAGAAATCCAGCTGAGCGACCAACTGCAACTATGTTGTTAGAACACCGGTTTCTAAAAAACTCTCCGCAACCAACCTCACCTCGTAACAGCGATGTCTCAAATTGCTCCCACTTATTTAACGGAATGAAACTATCAGTAAGCAAACCTGAGTCTCTATTTAAACATCAATCTCTCTCCTGGATATATGTATTGATAACTCTCATTTACAGGAACCAAAGAGTAGTAGAAGAGAGAAGCCTGAGTTCAAACTAGATCAGATTCCACGTGCAAGGAACATAACATCCTCAGAGAGGTAAATACATAAAACTAATCATCAATAGTTTCATTGCATTAGAAAAAAAACAGTAAGAGAAAAGGCGTGTTTTGTTTCCAGCTTCTTCACGCGTACTTCTTTTTCTCCAGTGAAACTGGACAGCAACAGCAGTACAGGTTCCTCCCTTATGAACAACCTACCGATCTAACTGGAGCTATGTCACGTCTCTCTCCTCGTTCAACTCTCGAGGCTATTCCAAGCCCATCTCCTACTGGTTCTTGCCTCAATCTCATCCCAAACAACACCATGACGACTCCTCAACGACCAAAGCCAAGCAGCGACCAGAGAAGAATGTGCTTGTCTTCAGACCGTGTTTGATTAGATATGTTCAAAAAGAGGTTAGGCATTCTTTACAACAGCAGCTACTTAACGTAAATACATGTATTTGTATCATTGTTATGTATACATGTGTATTGTATACAGAGGTTTTGGGGATTACAATAATGTGGGTAGTAACCATAGAAGAACTGTCATGTAAAATTTAACACTCAATCTTGAATCCATAGAAGCTTCATCTTTTGTGCATAAATTTTCTTTATTTCTTTTTATTTATAGTCTGAATTTACAAAAGTTTGTACTACTTTTTGGGTATGTGTGTTATGTTTAGACTTTTGGGTTTATATCACAATTCAATTAGTGACTCTAATTCAAGTTTTAGTCTTTTAGCAATCTGGATCTCAATTATAGCAATTTTTGTTAATATAAATCCCGAATTTAGTGTAGAGATATTAGAGTTTAAACAAAGTATCAACTTTCAAATAATATTTTCTAAAGTATTAAATTGAAGATGACATCAGTATATTTGTCTTAAGTTTAATATACAAAAAAAGTATTCGCTTCTATAAAAAGTCTTCATTAGTAGTATTGTTTATCCAAAAAAAGTCTTCATTAGTATTTAAGATAATTAAATTTTTTTTTTGTAAGATTATTGTAGATCCTTGAGTAGCCAATTCGAACACAAACAACCAAACACAAAATCTATTATGGTTTTATAGAATTTGATTTATGTTTTTTTAAGATAAAACGATTTGCTATAATTGTAATATCTATTATTAGAGCAATTTTATATCAAAACGGATGGGCCTTTGGGCCTTTCTCTGTAATTATATTTATAGGGCCTATTCAATCAAGCTGGCCCAAGGAGCTTTCTGGTAAAATCTAATAATAGAAGCGTCTATACAGGGTAAATATTGTAAATAAAAATGTAAATTATGTAAATATCTAACTGCTCTCAGACCGAGAAAGTTTTGAAGAGACGTTTGCTTTTTTTTTGAATTTCTTCCTACAAGCCTCCTAGAAGCCTGAATAGTTCGTCCATGGCGGCCGATAAGGTTTTCATTGATCTCTGTAGCTCTGACGAAGAAGTAGAAGATTCTGGTGACGAGAACGATTACATTGAGGAAGAGCTTGAAGAAGATACAAGTTTAAGGTATCAACGAACGATCTCTTTGGCTCGGACGAGGAAGCACAAAATTCGAGTAGGTTATTGTGGGGTTTTAACGATTTGGCTTATATTTTGTCAGTGATGACGATACTAGTTGGAGCGAAAATGATGCCTCGGAGTCAGATTTGGATCATCATGAACATGAGGAGGCCGTGGAACAAGGAGAAGATGACAAAGAATCTGTAGTAAACAAAGTCACTCTTCTGCTCAAAGGTTTTTTTCTTTCCATTTAGGGTTTAAATCACGTTTTCTCTTGTTCCTGCACAGATTTGTTGACCTAACATTGTTAAATGTCTATGTCGATCGATTAAATCATTTCTGTAGATAATATCCATCGTTAGAAGATGGTTCTAGCTCATACTGATATAAATAGTCACTACATTTACTTGTATGTGATAACTGCTGTCAATAATATGAACATCTATCTGTTTATGTATATTCAGCTGGTGTCTAATGTTAACTCTTGTCTGTTTTAGCTGAAAGTGATTTGAAATCTTTGAATTTAAAAGAGTGCAAAACATACTTGAGAGCGCATGGCCTAAGATTAGGTGGCACAAAAGCTATTTGCATTGAGAGAATTCTTAAGCATTGGAGGTATTTAGTTCTTCAACAACTTCGGTTTTGCCTCTTTCTTTCTCTCTGCTTTATGGGAATTTCATTATGCTTTTATCTAAATTATCAGGATAAAAGGTGGGAAAGGAGAAGTACTTTATCCTAGATCATCTTTTGTCATCAATTGTAAAGGTAATAGATTTCTGAACATGCCAATTTTTCTTGCCAGTTAGTGTTGGAATTTTCTGTGGAGCTTGTGTTTTTGAAATTGGTACAGGTGATGTTTGCAAAGGAGACATAGTTTTGTTTACACAGAAGGTTCACGACAAGTACAAACTTCTTTAACTCATGGTTTCTGGTTTACTTTTATCACGTTTGATTTCAGTATCTCATATTGATGTGAAAGATTTTGGATTGTATAGGTTTGACAAGATGAAAAGGAGTGGAAAGATTCTGGGGAGAAGAGCTGTCGCTGGCCAGGTTATTAAAGAAAGCTATGGTACTGCTAAACAGCAACACACTTTCACGGTAAGTGTTAACTTAAATCTTGTTTTACAATGTGTCAAAATTGTGATTCGCGTCTGATAATCAAATTTTATACTGGTGTATGTTTATCTGTGTCTGAAAATCTAACCACGTTGTATGCATCTTTACCAAAGATTGAAGTGCTTTGGTCCATGGGGTTACATGAATTCCCTCCTCTATATCCTTTACTAGTGAAAGGCCGAAATCTGTATAGGTCGATGACTTACAGACAGGTGAGTGTCTTGAAAATGTTGTCTTCTACTTTAGATATCTAGCCACGAGTCTTTCCTGTCGCCTATGCTTATAGTTGGTTGCTTAATTTTCTTATTCTAGCCATGGGCTAATGAAGCAGACAGAGTAAAAGTCCTTACCGAAAAGCACAGCCGTGGAGCCGTAGCACGAAGAGTAATGAGAGACAGAAAAATTAAGTTAGGCTATGTATACAAAGGTGAGATACCTGTGCCTTTGTTCTTCTTTGTTGTAGCTATGTTTATACACCAGTAACTACAAATTCTTAAACTGCTCTTTCTATGGTTGATCAGATGGAATACTTCAAAAGCCTGGTAAAACGAAGAAACCAGTGCAAGGAAAGACAAGAAAAACCGAGAAAGTTGAGCAGCCAAAGGTCCCTCATGCGACTTTTACCGATAGATATAGACCAGATACCTCAGTTAATCATTCACTTGTTATACCAAACCAAAATCCACCCCAGGTGCGTAAGAAACCAGGTCAAGGAAGGACAAAAAAAACCGAGAAAGTTGAGCAACCAAAGGGCCCTCATGAGAATCTAACCCATAGATATAGACCAGATATCTCAATCCCAGTTATTCCAAACCAAAACCCACCCCTGGAACGTAAAAAACCATCCCGGTGGGGGCCGCCTATACACAACCACCCTCTTCATTCCTACAGTACCCATTCACATGCTCCTCAACTACACCAACCTACTACATATGCTACTCGAGCACCCCCACCTATTGCATATGCTCCTGGACCATCTAATCCTCCTTTCAATATCCCCCCTTCGCATCGTCCTCCTCCTCCACACTCATATGCTAATCCAACACAAAACCAATCAAACCAAAGACCACCTGCCTCTAATGTTCTGCCAGGACAACCAGGTTTCCACAACTCAAGACCTGCCCCTTCTGCCTCTAATGTTCTGCAGGGGCAACAATCTTCTTACAACGGAAGACTTGCGTCTAATGTTCTGCAGGGACAACAATCTTCTTACAACGGAAGACTTGCGTCTAATGTTCTGCAGGGACAACAATCTTCTTACAACGGAAGACTTGCGTCTAGTGTTCTGCAGAGACAACAAGCTTTCTACAAAGGAAGACCTCCTTCTAATAGCTTGGAGGGACAACCATCTTCCAACGCACAGGCCAATACATCCACTATTCCTGCTACACGTGCGACGGTCAATAGTGACTACAACCATGAGATCAGAGGCTTGAATCACTTCTCAGAAATGGCGATAAACCATAGAGCAGACAGACACACATCCAGGCAGAGTGACAACACTCGCAGAACAAATTATCGGTAAACATACCTTGTGAGTAACTTTAACTTGTTTCGCCATACTCTAAACCTATTGCTGCTAGTCTCTTTGCAACTGAATATAACTTAACACATTGATTGTTTCCCAGTCATAGGTCATAGGTGATCAGCCTTATCATCTATCTGTTCTCGAAGCTACTCTTCAACCTTGAAAGGTACAAAAGCTCCGAGGTAGCAAAGTAGGTACAATGGTGTTCTGCAAAGTGGATATGATACTACTTGTATTGTTTTGTTTCATGTGTAGCAGATGTAGTTGCATGTGTGTTGAAAGATGGTTGTCTCCCGGTGTATTAGAGACCTTGTTGTAGCCACTATTGAAACTACAAGAGGCAGGTACGAATCAATGAGTAAACCATAATTTTAAAATTTAACAAAAGAAAAAAACCTAAATTTATATTATAATTTTAAGTTTAAATTTTAAATTACGGCTTAGAAATTTTTATTATTAAGATTTAAAATTTAAAAATTAGGAGTTTTACATCAAATCCACAAAATTTAGGATTATTTTACCATTTTCTCATAAAATCCACTAAAAATAATTACTGTTTTCTTTGTGCTATCTAGTCATCATGATAATATCACTTGCAAATAAAAAATGGCCAAGTAAGTCTTTTTAATAGAAAAAAAATGAAAAAAGAAAAAGAAAAGAAAAAAATAAAAATAAATGCAAATAGGCCCATTTAAGGCGATAAAGGCCCAGGTAAGTCTTCGTTTTATGCTCATAAGTCATAATAAAGTGCTTTGGTGGGCCCGTTAAATCCGTCCCGGAAATAAAGATTCGAAACCTCGAGCCGGTTTCTTACCGGTCTGGTTTAGACCAACGTTTTCCCGTCACGATCACTCTCTCTGTTTCTCTCGACCTTAGTCTCTCGGTGTGTTTGATTTAGCATCGGACTTGAAGAAAATGAACTCGTGATTTGACGTGAATCGGGGAGTAGGTAAAGCAGTTCGAACAGTACGTGTGCCTACTTCATTGCGAATTTCATATGGAATTACTTATTTTTTTCCTCTGTTTTCGATCAGATTGGTGTTCTTGTTACCTGATTTTTCTGTTTCTGTCTAATCGCTTTGGATCGTATCGTTTATAGAGAATGAATTTCTCTACGCGGTTTTTTTGTAATCTACGTGATTGTATAGATTGGTTGTTTATCTCTGTTTGGTTGATGGGTTCAGGAAAATATAGAAAGTAGCTATGGAGTGGGCGACGGTTCATCATCTCGATTTACGCCACGTAGGTCGCGGTGTTAGCAAGCCGTTGCAACCTCATGCCGCCGCGTTTCATCCGTCGCAGGCTGTCATCGCTGTAGCCGTCGGCTCTTACATTATGGGTAATTTTCATATTTATCGTCATCTCCGATTTCGGAAATTTTACGTCGTAACACGGGTTAAGTTGTTATGGAGTGTGAATTTTATTGAATTTATTGAATTTATTGGGGTTTTTTTCTGGTTCTGTTTGCAGAATTTGATGCATTAACGGGGTGTAAGATTGCTTCCATCGATATTGGGTCTCCTGCTGTTAAAATGGCATATAGTCCTACCAGCAGTAATGCCGTGATTGCCATTCTTGAGGTCTTCGAGTTAAAAAATCTTACATTATGCATTAAATCCCACCTTTAGCTTGCAACCAGAATATGAAACATAGCTTGTTCGACATTTTAGGATTGTACAATTAGGTCTTGTGATTTTCAAACGGAGCAAACATGTGTGTTGCAATCACCGGAGAAGAAGAACGATCGTATTTCCTCTGAGACAGAAGTTCATCTTGCATTGACGCCTCTCCTACCTGTTGCATTTTACAGATTCCCTAATAGAATGAGCGTGACAGGTCCTCCCCAAGTTTTCCATTATTAAACAGTTTAGGTGTAATTATTCTCCAAGTTCATTCGTTTCTGATACCTTTTGTTCTTTCTTGAAGTTGTTGGAACTCTTGAAGGTGGAAGAGCTCCTACAAAAGTGAAGCCAGACTTGAAGAAATCGATTGTGAACATTGCCTGCCACCCACGACTTCCTATTTTTGTATGTTCAACATCAATTTTTCCGTCTAATGCCGTTGCTTGAGTGGTAAAGATTCTGATGTTTTGTACTCACTTGATTTTTCCATGTTATGTCTTTCTCAGTACGTAGCATATGCAGAGGGATGGGTACGTGCCTATAATATTCATACATTTGCTGTTCATTATACACTGCAAGGTAAGTATAATTTTTTCGTGTTTTCTCCTCCTTCTCTGTTGGGATATCCTGAGCAATAGTGACCACTTACAGGCATATCTTTTTTGTCCTTGCAGTTGATAATACTATTAAACTCATTGGTGCCAGTGCTTTTGCTTTCCATCCAACATTGGAATGGATCTTCATTGGAGATAGGAAGGGTACTCTTTTAGCTTGGGATGTATCAACTGACAGACCTAATCTGATTGGAATGTAAGTTAATTCTGGTTTCTTTTGGCGTGGATTTTGTACCCTTGTTCTTAAAACCATTTGTGTTGTGGTATAACTACAGTACGCAAGTGGGTTCACGGGCGGTCACTTCAATTTCTTGGCTTCCTATGTCACGATTACTCGTCACTGTTTCTAGTGACGGATCTCTTCAAGTGTGGAAGACACGTGTAGTAAAAAACTCCAACAGGCCTTCAATGCAATCTAATTTCTTTGAGCCTGCTGGTATGTGTACTATCTCTTATTGTAGACCATGAGACGATGGAATATATTGTTCCACCTGATAGAGAATTAGTTACGCTTGTTTAGAACACTGTAACTTCAGGTGGCTTTCTCCTGTTTTTTACAGCTATGGAACCAATAGAGATCCCTCGAATTCTCTCTCAGCAAGGTGGGGAAGCCGTTTATCCTTTACCAAGAATCAGAACTTTAGAAGTTCATACAAAGCTGAATTTAGCGGCTTTGATTTTTGCAGTTAAGATAACTTATTTAAGCTATCATTTTTATGCCAAGATAGAAACGTAGGATCTGTCTTGAGATATGGATTTTTTTTGACAGAATATGGGGGGTAGTGAGGACAACCAAACTCGAGCGGCTCAGGCCAGGGAAGGAAGAAAACAGCTATTTGCAGTTCTGCAAAGTGCTAGGGGATCTTCAGGTAAATCTAGAACGACAATTCATCTGGTCATAACAAGCTATAGCTTCTCTCCTATTTTCTAACCATTGAAGAAGTGATTTACAGCCTCAGTTCTGAAGGAAAAACTTTCATATATGGGTTCCACTGGAATTTTAGCTGACCATCAACTCCAAGCGCTACTGCAAGAGCATCATCACAAGGGGTAGGTGGATAATACCACATGCGATTAGGGGTAGCAACTTTCACATATTGCATTATTTATACGTTCGTTATTGAACGGCTCAACTCTTTTGTTTTTTCATCTGCTTCATAGTTTACTCTTTGATACTTATACACAGCTCGAGTCAACTAACAATTTCAGACATTGCAAGGAAGGCATTCCTGTATAGTGTACGGCATTTTAATTTATAGAGTGCTTTCACATTTTATGTTCCTTTGATGATTTGGATTTTAATGTTTAACTAAAACCACATATCACCCTAACAGCACTTTATGGAGGGTAATGCCAAAACTGCTCCAATTGCGAGGTTACCCCTTATTACTATTGTGGATCCGAATGATCAACTTAAAGACATTCCTGTTTGCCAGGCATGTGTAATTCCTGTTTAGAGTTTGTTGTTGGCAGAATCTGACTTATGTCCACTGACGAATCGATTACTTTGACAGCCATTTCATTTGGAGCTCAATTTCTTCAACAAGCCAAATAGGATTCTTCACTATCCCGTAAGGACCTTTTATATAGAAGGTCTTAACCTCATGGCCTATAATCTGTGTTCTGGAGCGGATAACATTTACAAGAAGCTTTACACAACGGTAATGTTTGATTTCATCTGAGTTTGATATATTTATAACTTTCTTTTTACTTACAATTTTTTTTTAATTCAGATTCCGGGTCATGTAGAATATCATTCAAAATACATTGTTTACAGTCGTAAGAGGCACCTGTTTTTGGTTGTTTTTGAATTCACTGGTGTTACAAATGAAGTTGTCCTTTACTGGGAGAATACAAGCTCACAGATTCCTAACAGCAAAGGAAGCACTGTTAAAGGTTATTTTTCTATTGAGTCCCACTCCCCACTGTATTCATCCTTTTTGATTCTTGTGAATTAATGATGCTTGAACAAACAGAGAAGGGTTATCTCAGAGCTTGTTTCTTCATTTTACAGGAGTTGATGCTGCCTTTGTAGGCGTCAATGATGATCAATTTGCAATTCTTGATGAGGATAGAACTGGGTTATCTATATATAGCCTCCCAAAATGGACCACAATCGAAGACAACGAGAAGAATTTATTATCTGAAGAAAACCAACCTAGAGAAGCAACTGAGTCTCCCATTCAGGGTCCACAAGAGTTCATGTTCGAGACCGAAGTAGATCGAATTTTTTCCACCCCTATAGGTCTTACATTAGATTATCCCGTTCTTGAAAATTGCCTGTCATTACTGATCCTGCCATACTATACTGATGTCAATTATGATTACAGAGTCAACTTTGATGTTTGCTTGTAACGGAACCCAAATCGGGATGGCAAAATTGTTTCAAGGCCACCATAGTTCAACTTCAGATGGTTACTATATCTCAACAAAAACGGATGGTCGAAAGTGGATCAAGTTGAGGAAACATGAAATTGCTCTCCAGGTAATGAGATCCATTCAATGTTAATTATTTGTTTACGAGCTTAGGAGTTCAGTGATATACTTGTTCATGAACTTATAGGCAGTCTAATTTTCTCGTAGAGTATTTATAGCATAATATTTTCTCGTCTTTTTATCTACAGGTTCAATGGCAAGAAACACCCCGGGGTCATGTTGCTGGGATATTAACCACTCAGAGGGTATTAATGGTGTCTGCAGATTGTGATATAATAGCAAGTAGTTCAACAAAATTTGATAGAGGATTGCCATCTATATCCTAACTAAATTACCGTGCTTTTCTTTCAAGCTCACTCATATCACTCATCTCCGCACTTTTATTATCTTAATTATCTGGATGTGGAAAACCTTAACTTATACACACTTTAGATCTCTTCTATGGCTTGGGCCTGCCCTTCTCTTTTCTACAACAGCTGCTGTTTCTTTGCTTGGCTGGGATGGAAAAGTGAGGACCATTCTTTCTATTAATACGCCATATGCAGGTAAAAAACCTGGGCTGTTCTGGTGATGCTTAGGATGAACTTACTGCAATTCGTTCACTGATATTTTCTTCCTTAATGCAGCTTTAGTTGGTGCCTTAAATGACCGCCTGTTGCTCGCTAGTCCTACTGAAATAAGTCCAACGCAGAAAAAAGGGATTGAGATCAAGAGTTGTCTTGTTGGGCTACTTGAACCGCTTTTACTTGGATTTGCTACTATGCAACAAACGTTTGAGCAGAAACTGGACCTTTCCGAGATATTATATCAAATCACGTCAAGGTTTTATCCCCATCCTTTTTTGTTTCTCTTACATGTATGAGATGTTGGGTATCTTTTTTTAATCTTGCTTTCTTAACTTTGTTTTCCCCAATTAACTGACGCAGGTTTGATAGCTTGCGAATCACTCCAAGATCTCTTGATGTTCTTGCTAAAGGTCCTCCGATTTGTGGAGACCTTGCTATATCATTAGCTCAAGCTGGCCCGCAGTTCAACCAGGTGAGCTTAGTTCAGCAAATCGTATGAGCATAAATCCCACCCTGAAGAAGTGCTCACTAAATCCGTTTCAAACAAATATAGGTAACACGTTGTGCATATGCGGTCAAGGCTCTTCGTTTCCCTGCCGCTTTTACAGTTTTAAAGGATGAATTCATACGTTCCAGAGACTATCCAAAATGCCCTCCAAAATCTCTTTTGTTCCAGAGGTTTCAGCAGCTTGGCTATGACTGTATCAGGTACTGAACTTTCTTTGCTGGACATTTGAATCTCTAATTTTTTTTTCTATGCTAACTCTTATCAAAACTGTTTTTAGCAAGGCAGAGGAATTTAACTAGTTGGGAGTTTTGTATTGTAGATATGGTCAATTTGATAGCGCAAAGGAAATTTTTGAAGTAATAGCCGACTATGAGAGCATGCTAGATCTTTTCATATGCCACCTCAACCCTAGTGCAATGCGTCGTTTTGCTCAGAAACTGGAAGAAGAAGGTGGTGATCCTGAATTAAGACGATATTGTGAAAGAATCTTAAGAATACGGTCCAAAGGATGGACCCAGGGAATATTTGCCAATTTCGCAGCTGAAAGTATGGTTCCTAAAGGACCAGAATGGGGTGGTGGAAACTGGGAAATCAAAACTCCAACCGACATGAAGAGTATACCTCAATGGGAGCTAGCTGTAGAAGTACTTCCATACATGAGAACAGCTGATGGCCCTATCCCCTCCATAATATCTGATCATATTGGTGTATACTTGGGCTGTGTTAGAGGCAGAGGTAATGTAGTTGAAATCAAGGAAGATAACTTGGCTAAAGTTGGTGGGATTAACTCCTTGGGCACACCTGTACCGGATAATAAACCTTTAGCTCTTCCCGCTGGTGCTTCCAATTCCTTGATGGGTCTAGAGGCCCTAACAAAACAAAATCCAACCGATGAACAGGCTAAAGCTGCTGAAGAATTCAAGAAAACAATGTACGGAGATGCTGGTGATGGCAGTAGTAGTGACGAGGATGGTGTACAAAAGCCTAAGAAGTTGCAGATTAGGATACGAGATAAACCCACGTCTTCGACTGTTGACGTTGATAAGCTTAAAGAAGCTGCAAAGACGTTTGGGTTGGGATTACCGATGAGTCGAACAAAATCTTTTTCAAAAGTGCCTCAGGATTTGGGTCAGATGCTAAATCAACCTTCTGGAACTGCAACTGCAGCTCCTAGTACTGCTTCCGTCCCTAGAGATCCGTTTGCAACGAATTCGTGGATGCAGCAACCTCAATCAGTTTCACAACAAGCTTCAGCTAATAAAAGTGTGGGATCTGTAGCAGGGCCTATTCCTGAAGACTTTTTCCAAAACACAATACCATCCGTGGAAGTTGCTAAAACCTTACCTCCTCCTGGCACTTATCTTTCAAAAATGGACCAAATGGCGCAAGCTGCTGAAATTGCAAAGGCTGTTCCCAATCAAGCAAATACTGATATTGGTCTTCCAGATGGTGGCGTTCCTCAATCAAGTCAACAACCTGGTGCACCATTTCAGCCTATTGGACTTCCTGATGGTGGTGTTCCTCCACAGTTTCCTGGTCAGACCACCGTGGGGGTCTTACCTAACACGTCTCAGGTTCCTGTTTCGACGCAGCCTCTTGATCTTAGCGTCCTTGGAGTTCCAAATACTGGTGAATCTCAAAAACCTACAGTACCTGAGCCATCCGCTGCTCCTGGACAGGTAAATTTGCATATTATTTTCATATGTGCCAAGTAACTAAAGAGTAGAACGAACAACTAATACCGTAATTTCATGTGTCTTTGCTTAATTATGTAGGTTCCTCATGGAGCTGCAGCTCCTATATGTTTCAAGACCGGACTTGCCCATCTTGAGCTAAATCATCTTCCAGATGCACTGTCTTGCTTCGACGAAGCATTCTTGGCTCTAGCTAAAGATCAATCACGTGGGGAAGACATTAAAGCTCAAGCCACAATCTGTGCTCAATACAAGTTAGCCGTTACTCTCCTCCGGGTACTCTCACATTCTCTCGTACCATCACAAACGCACATTTCCTCTAATCTCAGCTAAAAACATATATATCCCCTTCTCTGTTTCTCGTATACAGGAGATTTCAAGGCTACAAAGAGTCCACGGAGCTAGCGCATTAAGCGCAAAAGACGAAATGGGAAGACTTTCAAGGCATCTAGCTTCGCTACCATTACTAGCTAAACACCGCATAAACTGCATTCGAACAGCAATCAAACGAAACATGGAAATCCAAAACTATGGCTACTCAAAGCAAATGCTGGAACTGCTTCTATCAAAGGCACCCGCAAGCAAGCAAGAGGAGCTAAGAGGACTAGTTGATTTATGTGTTCAGAGAGGCACATCGAACAGATCCATTGACCCACTTGAAGATCCATCTCAGTTCTGTTCCGCTACTCTCAGTAGGTTATCAACTATTGGGTACGATGTCTGTGATCTGTGTGGTGCAAAGTTCACGGCTTTATCAGCACCAGGATGCATTGTATGTGGTATGGGAAGCATTAAGCGGTCCGATGCACTTGCTGGACCAGTCCCTGCACCCACACCGTTCGGTTAAGGACATAGACAAGGTTAGTTTCTGTTGTCTCTGTCTCTGCAGATCATTGGACAAGAAAAAACTTAGAAAATAGGATATAAATAAATTAACGATTAATTGATTTGTTTGTCTTTTCTTTTTTCGTCTAATTTTTTTTTGTCTATATATTTTTTTTTTTTGATATTCTCGTTTGTAAAATCCTGGACAGCTCTCTATTCTGTTATTTTATTTTTTTTACCGAGTTCTGATATTCATTTATAACATTATTAAAGTGTTAAGTGTATATATGTTAAAGGAATATATGTGTTTAATAAAATGAAAAACTAGAAACATTTTGAATTCACAATGATGTAAGTATAAATGTGTGTTTAATAATTTATATGATTTATATTGAATCACGCATAAATTCAACCTACATATTAAATTATCATCTCATTTAATGATAACTATATAAATAGTGTAATTTAAAGTTGAAATTTTATAAATACAATACATATAGATTGGAAAAAAAAAGTATTATTTATAAAATAATAGATAATAATTTTACATAAAGAAATTATGTGTGAGGAAGGAATTGAAGTTAAAATCTGAGATCCAAATAGATATTAGTGTGGGCCTATAGGCCTTCTTAGAAAATAAGGAAATAGCCCATCCATTTTTAATGTAGCGTACAGTAATCGCGGCAGTTCTATCACCCACTCGCACACTTCGCGCGTTGCGCGCGTGTTCGCAAAATCCCTGGATAGTCCAGCGAAAATCGAGGATTTTCTACTTTTTTAATTTTTTATTGAACTTAGGCGCGTAAGGCTTCTTTAGATTTTTACTGATTCTTTTTTGTCTATACATATTATTTTGTTTTTTTTTAATATTCTGTTATTCATTTTTCTCGAGTTCTATTATTCATTTATAATATTATTAAAGTGTACATATATATTAAAGGAATACATTATACATGTGTTTAATAAAGTGAAATCTATAAACATTTTGAATTCACATGATACAAGTATAAATGTGTGTTTAATAATTTATATGATTTGTATTGAATCACGCATAAATTAATCCTACATACTAAATTATCATCAAATTTAATGATAACTATATTATATAAATAATCTAATTTAATGTTCATGAAATTTTATAAACAGATATAGATTATTTACAAAATAATATATTATATTAACAAGATGTAACAATATTGAATGTAATAACAAAAATAAAATTATTTATTACGATTTTAGTAAGTCAAAAAGATATAATTTCAAAAATAGACTAATATTAGTCATTACGTTAAAGTGAAAAATAAAAAATCTATGTGTCACGGAGTAATTGAACTTAAAATCTGAGGTCCAAATAGATATAGTGTGGGTCTAGAGGCCTTTACAGAAAATAAAGAAATAGCCCACCCATAAAAATGTAGCGTGAAGTAATCGCGGCAATTTCTATCGCCCACTCGCACACATCGCGCGTTGCGCGCGTGTACGCAAAATCCCTGGACAGTCCAGCGAAAATCGAGGATTTTCCACTTTTTTAATTTTTTATTGATCTTAGGCGCGTAAGGTCTTCTTTAGACTTTTTACTGAAATTCATTACTTTATATTTGTTTTTCCGAAAATTCCATCATTGCTCTATATTTAAAAAAAACATCTGACTAATTTAATGCAAGTAGAGTTTAAAAAAAACTATATAATGAAATTTGAATAATCATGTATTTTGTTTTATACTTCTGTAAATGTTTAAAATATTTTTTTTATCAAACATTCTTTTGCATATATTTTAAGAAGAAAATAATTACACAAAAATATGTAAAATAATTTACTTAAACTAGACCCAACATATTAAAACAGAACATGTACATATATTTTTAGTATGATTTAACACGATTTATATTTTGGTACGATATTGATCTAGTAAGAAAATCGATTTAAATATTTACTCACTCTTTACAATATTTTTTATTATTTTCTTTAATTAAACTGCTTAAAATAATTATTTAGTATTGCCACTAGTAGATTTAATTCAACAAAAATTTTGTTTAAAACGTGGAAAAATAATCAAATTATCCGATTATTTTAAATTCTAGATATCAAATTTATTATACATATTTTTAACAAAAAAAAAAATTTATTATGCATATCTCATTTTAGCAATAAGAACTAAACTATCAACTAATTTTATAATAATATTTTGAATACAACTTTTATTTTAAAATTTGAGATATTAAATTATCACTAAATCTTATATTAAAAGCGTTATTTAATTTTAAAATAATTAGAATTTGTGTTACGAGATGTGCAAAATACACTTTGAAGAATATAAACGATTTTATAAAAATTAGTTAGATTACATAAACTAATTTAATGCCATATCTTGTTACCGGAGCATGTCATGTGCTATTATCCACGTAGCTATTGTTTATTTATCACTCTAAAGCCCATTGGACTTCCTTATTTTAAATTATTAAATTTCGTTATTCTATTTTCACGGCCCAAAAAATCCTAACCGCTATTAAGCCCATTGGGCTTCATATTATCTATAATATTAATTTTAATTATTTCTATCTTAACAGCCCACAAAACCTAACCACTACAAAAGCCCATTAGACTTGTCATTATTTTATAATATCTTTTAGTTATTTCTTTATTAGCCCCACTTGTTATAGAAACTTACAAATCTGGCATGAGAGTCTTGTAAGAAGCTTGGAGACCCCTTAACAAAAAAACTCTCACACTCATCTTCACCAAAACCTGAGCTTTTACCAGCTCTCACATCTTTAAACCTATCCATTAGATTAAGCCCTGTCAAGTGATCACCCCATATATCATACTTATACTCTTTTATCTTCTCTTCTTTCACTTCTTTTCTTGATTTCTCACTTACTTTAGCCCCTGGAGCTCTCACATTTGGAGCCAAAGAACTGCTACGTTCACTGCGCTGTGACTTAACTTCAGGACTTGGAAACGTTGCTGAATGTGATAAGACAGATCTTGGAGAGTTTGCAGGCTTCTTTGCTTCTTGAAGAGGACGAGGTTGTCTTGTTGGTTGTTGAGAAGGTAGAGATATTAATGGCGACAATGGAGAAGTTGGAGTTGAGTCTCCACTGTAACTACTTGAAGCTTCTATACTACGTTCAGGTGTTGTTAGTCCACCATTAACTCCACCTTTCTTCTTCTTCTTACGCCGTTTCTTCTTGTCTTTTGCTGTCTTTACTGTAAGATTTACTGCATTTGATCCTTCTTGGGAAGAAGAAACAGAGGTATTTGGTGTTCTGGTTATTGAAGTTCTTGAGCTGCTGTTATTGTCTTTGGTGTTATTGAACACTTGTAGAGTTTCTTCACTTATTGACCTTAGTAGAGAATCCATTTGTAGTGAGATTGTGATGTTGCAGTTTTCTTGTGATGATTTCTCAACGCTTTTGATCTCAACATGATTGTAGTTTCTCTTCTTGATCTCATTGAAATCATCATTAGAGATAATAACTGTCATTTGAGGAGATATCAAACAGAACATCAGGAGTAAAGTGGCAGCAGCAAGAAGAAGAATCGCCATGGAGAATTTCTTATTCCTCACCCAAAAAACTGTTTTCTTGCAAAGATTAAGCATCAAAACCGGTAATGTTGACTTCATAGGTACTTCAAGAAACACTCCAGATGTTGAAGAAAATCCAAAATCTCTAAACATAACAGAACTTGAAGGTTTGTTTTGGTATAAAACAAGAAACTCCATGGATTCACCTGCTGAAAACCCTAATTCTTCACACAACTTCTGCACCAAAACGCCATTTTCTCCACAAGAAACCAACCCACTTAACTCCCCTGCAGTCTTAGCATACAGTTCTTGAAGCAAAGGCTTGTAACAATCAGTGTCCCCAATATAAAGGATTCCATCAAAAGGAGGAGATTTCTGAATAGGGTTTAGCAATGGCTGAAATTCTATGAAATGGACCAGCTTTGAATCATCATATAGTATCAAATACATAGAATTTCCATGACCCTTTAGAGACGATAACCACTTAACATCAGAAAGATTGTTACTTATGAAACCAGAACTAGTCCAAGACTTGTTGAAACCAGAAAACCCAAAAGGAACAACAGAATCAGACTGATTCTCTGATGAAAAGAAGTCTGAAATGGTGCAAACACTTGCTTGAGGTAGAGAAGTTATAGAAGAAGAAACTCCACCATTAAAGTGATGAAAGCAAGCAGCAGAGTTGTAGCCATGGGAGACAGAAGAGTCATCATATTCAGCTAAGTTGTGCAATGTATTGACTGAAGAAAGCAATAGACATGATAGTAACAGAAGATAATGGAACGTCTTTGATGAACCAAATGCTCCCCTGATTTAACACACAAAACACACACATATAAGACCACAGAAATCACACAATAATTGCCACCATTAATTAAACCAATCAAAGATATATGTTATCTTCAATAGAATCCACCCAAAATCAGAAGCATAAGGATGAGTTCTATAAACTGGAAAAAGACAAGACAAAACCCAAAACAAAAGAGTATAAAACAGTAACTATTCTATGAAAATCCAAGTTAATCAAGAACAATAAAGAGTAAGTAAGAGAAGAACTGATATTAGAAACAAAAAAAATTGAACTTTAAAAGAAAAAACTTTGAGAAAAACCATCAACTTCTGCAATAAACAACAGTTAAAAAAAACAAGGGTTTACGATAATAAACAAAAAAAAAAAGTGAAAAGAAATTGATTTTTACCGGAGGTGGAAGAAGAAGATAGAAAGCAGAAGCGGAGGAGTAATCGCTAGGGTTTTTCGTTCCATGTCCGACAAAAACATCGAATCATGTGGGATTTAACGTCTGAAATTTAGGGTTTTTGGGGATTAAAGATTTTAAAAAAAGGAAAAGGAGTGATTTTGAAGGAGGCGTTAGAGAGAGAGAGAAAGAGAGAGAAAGAGTGGTCTGATGATAGAAGAAGAACACCTGAAAGGAAAGGAAAGGGAGGCTGAGGACCAACCAGGCTGATAGAGTGGAAAAGAGGAACAAGATGACATATACACCTCTATAAAATTACCAAAACGCCCTCTCTCGTGACCTAAATCTTACTCTCTTTGGTCCTTTCGTTATATTACAAGACTAACCAAAATAAATTCCGTTTTTATTTTTATTACATGTTATAAATAAATTACATCTTTTTTTGTAGGCAACCATTTCCTTGTTTTTAGTATTGTTTTTTTCGATTTTAATTTTATAAAACCATTTTTTTAAAAATAAATTGAAATACGTCATAACGTTTAATTCAGACAATGTATTTAAAATATGGGGCGTTGTTAAATTAATATGCCGTGTGATTTTTAAAATAGACTAATAAGAGATTTATAAAAAATAAATGATAATAAAATAACACTACGAAAATTTTGATTTGATAATTTTATAATTTATAAGTATTTATTAGTAATTTTTGAATTTTTAAATCAAATATACATTAAATGCCTTGAATGCATACATTTTATGTTGAGATCAAAGGTTTTATACTATTAAGTTGCGTAAATTAACATAAGTGGGATGCAAATTATTCACATTGTAGAAATCTAAAAAAATTTAAATATAGTTATCTGAATATATTTATTTTTGCAATAAATCATTTTGAGAAAAAAAGTTAATAATTTAAGAATTACACAAATAATACCTAAAATATCTGAAAATATCAAAATACTCATTTTTTTAACTCTTTGACTAATTAATTGTCTTAACGATTCTTAATTGGAATATATTTTTATATTCTTATAAAGACTTTTTACACGCCATCGTGACATTAATAAGGTTCATTAAAAATAATTAATTTGACTAAATAATTGTCAACATTTTATGATTTTATCATAATTACTTTTCAATACTTTTCTTCTATAAAAGAAGTCATGCTATATATTATAATTAGGTAAATCGACAATTAGATACATCTCTGACTCTATTAAGTTACATTCAATTTCAAATATGAAAACAAATCATTCATAATTATTGTGCATCCATTTTTGACTGTGACAGTATTAAAAAATATATATTGTAATACTTTTATACATTGTTTCAAATATACACTACTTATCTCAAGGGGAAAAATATCAATCTATGAATTGCCAACCAATTATAATGTTATACATAATTATGGATTATAATCATATAATTTTATCAAAATAACAATTTTTTAAAAAAAATTACATAATCATGGGTTATATAGCCCACTAATTTGTCAACATTTTTTTTCAAAAAATTACATAATCATTGGTTATAACCCACAAATTTGTCAACTAACAAATATTTCTAAAAATTACATAATCATGAGTTATAATCTACAAATTTGTTATATAACAAATTTTTCAAAATATTACATAATCATGGGTTTATAACCCACAATTTTTAAACAAAACAATTTTTCAAAAAATTGTAAAATCATATTGGTTTAAAAAAGGAAGAAAAAACTATAAAATGTTTTGTTTATTATCGTGTGAAGTTGTATACGCCTTTTTAAGACTCCTTTAGTTTTTCCTATTATTTATTAAAATAAAGCACCATAAATATAATAAGTTAACAACAAATCTAATTCCGTTATTTTTCTTAATTCATCAAAGATATGGTTAATATTTATTCAAATTTATAAATGATTTCATGAAACATATAATTAATTATTATCGTTCTTAATTTATATGCCATATGTTTGGCTTTAAAATAAGGACGTTGTAAAATAGACACGTGTCTACTATATGGATAAGATAACCTTTTTTAAATACAAAAGCTTATGATATATATAGGAATATATCTATATATATATTATATTGAACTCTCGTGTCATCCTGTATATATTTCAACGAAACCAATGCGGCGTCTTCAGTTTTCACAAATCTGTTACAAAATAGACTGATAATATCTTAAAATGTAACTATAATTAAACATAATACATAAAAAATAAGAAATGTAATGTACCCTTGTGGTTGTCATTTAATCTTATTATGTACACAATTTAAGTAGACTATGCCATTTCCTAGGATAAAATGGCTGTTTGGTGTTTTTTTGTTGTATAAGGGCTTACACATATTTTTTTGTCAACGCTTACACATTTTATCATGTTGCCTATACATTATATATAGTTTTATAGCCAAAATAACTTCACAATATGTTGTAGATTTTTGAGATTTTTATTATTATATTTTTCTCCAAAAGAAATTATTTGTCAATTCATATATATTTTAACAAAAAAAAGTAATATCGAAATAAGTATGCAACTTAAAAAAATATCATAAAATGCGTTTTAAACAAAAAAAATCAATGTATAAACTTATGATATAAATAAATAAAATTATCAAATTGCCACCGTTTTTTTTTGTAGTATTAAACTATAACAAAGTTTCAAAACTATATTTTTCAGAATTTATTTTATATCCATTTCAGAATTTTTCTCAACTTAAATGTATTGGATATAATTTATCAATTTTCATATAATATTACTATTATATACTCTATACTATTTTTATATAAATAGTAAATGAAGAGAATAATTTGTGTGAATATAAAAGGAATTATAGTAATAAAATGGCGTGGTTTATGTAATATTTGCCAAAAAACAAAAATTTGAATAAAATTAAAACGCAACGTACAGCTAAAACCACTCTTTTCAAAGGGTAATTTCGGAATTCAATACATAGGGCGTGTGAGGTGTACGGCAAAAACCGGTACGGCCCGGTACAGTTGAGAATAGTTGCATCAATCTCTATTAACGGAGTTAAATAACGGGGAATCTCTGTTATATAACGCCGTTTATTTTAAATTGTCTAATAAGAGATTCCCTCTACGTGCATCGCACATTGCTACGATTCGCGGTTTAAGGACCCCAGTGGGGCCCACGAGATGGTCACATCTTTTGTAAGGATATGAATCAATCGGACGGCTGAGAATTAAGTGGACCAAGAACACATATAATTGATGGCTTAAATTAATCAAAATATTAATAATATATTGATTGAACACAATAATTAATAACAAAAATATATAAGCAAAGATTCTCATTATTACATGCACCAACCTAACCATTAAGACCAAATAAAAAACAATGATCATGTATTAGACAGCGACTAATAATATTCTATACCCCACGGATTACGATTTACTTGCCACTTTATAATTAATCAAACGATTAAAATTAAAATTTTTGTCTTTTTATATAAATATTAATATTACGCAACAAGTAAACTATATTTTATATTATATATTAGAGAAATGGTAAAATTTAGACATATTCATATTTTAACGACATATATAATTTATATAATATAAATTATATCTAATACGAAGTTGTAAAGAGTTGGGGATTTGACATATAAATGGGATAAAATATATGAATTATTAATAATTAAAGATCTGAAGGATGTAAGTTTTTTATGGGTTTCAAATAGTTATTAATGGGCTTACTGTAACGGATATATTATAGATGGATCAAACTTAATGGGCCTTTGTTATGAACATAACTAATAGAGGGCCCAACTCTGCATATTACTTTCATATTTTTCTGATTAATTTCCAAAATCCACCAAAAAAATATTAGTTATATTAATTATGAAATTTATGTAGTATAAATGTTTGTATAAATTTTAATCGAAAAAAAACATAAATCATGCAAAATCTCCGTAATCACTTATTTTAGATTTGCACAAAAGAAAAATATATTTTTTCATTGCTTAATTAAAACCATTTTGATATTAATGAGCAACATAAAATTACAAGGAATGAAATTTAATATTTAGTTTGGACCACTAAACAATTACAGTTCTTTAATGCTTCTGATTTCTTGTATTCTTTTAATTATATAATTAATTAAAACAAAAGAGTTATCATAAACAATTATATATATCGAAGGGCTTTTGTAACCATGTGGAGTAAAATTAAGTGTATATGCATATATATATAACGTTATTTTTAACATATAGTTAATCAGCTATTGTTAAATTAACAAGCGCAAATTATTATTTATATAAGATTTTATTTTATTATATTTTATAGTATTATATATAATATATATACACATATATGTTGGCAGTTTGGCACGTTTATTTCCCAAAGTATGGGAAAAAAATATTAATTAAATTTCTTGTCATTTTTAGCAAACTTTAATAAAGAATCAGCACATTAGATTGCATTGAATAATAACAATAATTTGATATGACATTTACATATAGATACAAGATAATTAAATCAACAATTAAAGACAAAGTCTTTAAGAAAAAAGAAAGCGAGAAAGAAACAAATAAAACTTCGGGGAACTTATGTACGAATGCATATGTAAACAATAACTTATTTTAGAACTTATTATTAATTAAGTTTTAATGGAATGTCCGATTCCGGGGCTATTTCCCGGAGTTGTTGGCCGGAATTCATCAACGCCGTGTGCTTCTCCGGTAATCCCACTCTTCTCCGGCGAACCACCGCCACCGCCGCCGTTATTGACCGACTTCAAGTGTCTTGCGTCCGTTGGTATGATCTCATGACACAAAATTATGGTAATAATAATAAAAAGAAATATGCTAAAGTTCAAGAAGATTGATTTTGCCATTGATGATGATTTTGTATTCTTTTTCTAAAAAATTAATAATAAAAGTTATAATCAGAACGAAGTGTTTATTTTTAATTTTTGTGTTAAAAAAAATGAATTAATTTTTTGATGTTATGCAAGAAAGAGAGTACTTAAGAGATGTAATGTGAAGAGTTATATGAATCTTGAATGCTTTAAGGAATCTTGAGTTATTAAGATGTGTTCATATATATATGCACACATATAGTAGGTATACACTGGTTTTAATATATTTTCAAAAATTGTTTACACTAAAGTATATATAAAGGCAAAATTAAAGAAAAAAAAACAATACTTTAAGAAATTAAATTAATAAATAAAGTTCATCGCCACCACTTCACATATATGTCTAGTTGTTTATATTCCCTTTGCCTCATTACCGTTTGTTATAAAATAGTAAAATACTAAGAATCCTGTTGTCACAATATATAGTTATATAGTCTTATAAATGTTAATAAATATTCCGTGAAATAAAATGTTAATAAATATTAATTCTAAAGAATATTCCACTCTAAGTCATAGTTTTAAGAAAATATATTTAAATTTGATGTTCTCCTCAAATAGTTAATTTAAACAATCAAATATATTTGAGAGTTTAGCTTCAAAATAAATCGAACAATTTTGGTAGGTGAGTTTATGATCGTTTATTCATAAAAATGTCGTTATCGTACGGGATTAACATATATAAAAATGGAAAAAAAAAATAAAAAAATTATAAAAGATGAATAATACTAAAATGATGGTACGGTATTAATATAAAATAATCACAAGTTGGACCTTTTAATCAACCGTACCTATAAGACCTAAGTATTGTTAGAAAAGCCTAAGTACATTTACATGTTGATCGACAGCGAGAGAATGCATTAAGTACTCCAAGACCATTGGGTCCTTAAATTAATTAATTATTATTTAATTAAAATCATATTTTTTAATTATCTAATATATTTATAATCTAGCTTAATTTACCGGTTCAAACTCCTCAAGAGGTATACCTTTATAATTATTAGCATGAAAAAAGTTAGTATTATAAAATGATAATTAATTAAATAATAATGTGCCCTTTGCCACTATTCAATATGCCCTAAAGGCCACTAATACTATAGCTTATGACTTAAATTTAATTAAATTAATTAAATTGATTAATGATTAAACCAGATATGGAAAAATAGGGTTAGTTGGCTCTTAGCTTTTTAAATCAGTCACAACCGTCAATTTAAAGATCTAGAGACCAACATAATCTTTTGGTCAGACCCACTATTATGATTAATTACGACTATTTATTATATATTCTATATTTATATTTTATTTTTGTATAAATATTCTCCAAATTTTAAACGCAGGGAATAGAACATCACCTAACAAGTTTATATTTTGAATTAATTTTTATTTAAGCCGGTGCCTATTTTATAAATTTTAAGAAATAATTATTTTTTTCATTTATTTTGTAGTTTTAAATAAAATTCACAAGGGAATAGATGCACGCTATATTTAATAAAATTAATAATTATTGATTCTTTTTAAGAAAATTGTGTTCTACAAAATTTACCAAACAACAACTGAAAATGTAAAGTTTATTATGACTAAAAATACAATGTTTCCACTCTATTAAAGTAAATATAATTTTGTCTTCTAAAATCCAATATTCTCTTGCATACTATTTGTTTTGTAGTTTTACTTTAAATCCATAGAATACACGAGAATTGACTGTATAGTCAATAATAAATATGATTTACTGTGGTTTTACTGTTAAGACTATTTGCACATAATTTGGTATTGATTAATGATGAAATTATACAAATTAATATAGAAAGTTAGAAAAAGAAAACATGTTAAATTCATTAGCTATATATTATAGAAGAAAAACCCTAATGGATTTAATTATAGTTGTTTATTGCCATATAAGCATTTTACAAATGTATTATACATAGAAATTTTCAACTTATAATATATTATTTATTTAATAAAATAAATTTCATGGTTGGTGAAAAGATTTTGAAATATTTTGATGTTTGTATGTTAGAAAAATATATTTGCTAAATATTATGATATTTGTATGCCAAAAAAAAAATCGAAAAATATTCACTACTAGAAAAAATAGATATGGTAAGAATTATGTAATAATAATTTTAATTTTGACACAATAAATCGATTTGCGATGAATTTATGACTATATATTATATAAATTATGAAAATGTGATAAAACCCTACATTTTCATTAGAGACAATGACCTTATAAAGTGTCCAAAATAAACATTTGGAGAAAAAAATAATTTATAAAAGATATATTTCACCATTCACTAACCATATATTGCATTTCATTTTTTGTATGCTACAATAATGTATCATTAATAATCAAAATGCATGTATTATATACACACAATCATATTCATGACATTGCAAATCGAAAATTATATAGTTAAAGAGAAATATAGACGAAACAATTTAATTATAAAATCCCATAAAAATCGATTACAATTACAAGAAACACACGTGGCACAACTAAGAAATACATTAACATATTACACACTCACAAATAAACATTTGACTTCAACACAAGCAAATGCAAAAAAAAAAAAACATAAGTTGTTTAACTAGTGACCAATTCCTGGACTGTTCCCTGGATTGGTCGGTCGAAATGCATCAATGGAATGATCTTCACTTGATGAATTTGAAGTTTGACCATTGACTTTCTTCGGGATAATATTATTATTGGTTTGATCATCAGAAAGTTTTGTAGAACTCAAAAATCGACTTTCGACGAAATTGCATTGGTTAGTGAGGAGCAAGACTAGTAGAAGTAAAACAAAGCTAGTCAAAGTACATTTAGATATCGACATTATTAGAAAATGTTTTGATTATTTATGAAAATGTTTATAGTTAGTAATGAAATATGTGAGAATTTAATTTGTGTGTGTATTAATGGTCAAGTTTAGATGGGTATTTATATGGAGAGCAAAAACTTTGAGTAGCTGGACCATGTGAACCTCCAACAAACACTGCCTCGAAATATAATATTTTATTTATAATTATTAACACAAAAATTATTTATTTTTATTTATTTATATACACATGGAGAAATTTTGGAAAGTATTATTAATTCCAAGCTTCTCGGAAAATGCCGTCAATGGAGCTCATATGCACATTAATGAAAAAAAAGAAAAAAAAATGTATGTACCAAAAAAGAAATTAAGCTGTTATTGTCACTTTAGTTATATAGTTTTTGTGTTACTCGTTTCAATTATAACAATATTAACATATGTATGTACATGTATAACAGCTTAATTAATTTCTTTTTTGGTACATGCATTTTTTTAGAAAATAAAAGTGTAAGTGAGTAGAACAATATTAACATATGTATGTACATGTATCTTCAAATTTACAAAATTTTGCTTTAAGAAGCTATTTGCTTATAAGAAGTTTTAGATGTGTTTTTTTTTTTTGCAAATATAATGAATGAGCATTTGGTATATGAAGAAAACCACTATCTTATATTAATACATTGTTATTAACATATAAATATAGCCTAATTTATTTATATTGGGCACAAAAAACTTCAAGAGCCACAAAAAGACTTACCCTAAATTTGTGGCATGTAACTTATTCAAACCCTAAATTCCTTTTTAATTTTATATTTTAATCGAACATCTATTTTTTTTTCCTCCAAATTAAATATAAACATAAATTTTGGTAGGGTATGCGTTTTTAATAATATAATTAATTTTTTACTTCAAGTCAATAGAATATCCTTCAATTTTTTATATCGAACAATAATAATAAAAAAAACATATTCCTCGGAGACTATAATGCGTATAGATACACATTATAGTGAATGTTGTCATTTATTGATAAAAGAAAATAAAGCATACGATGGATGGGTGCACGTTTATACTGTCATATTTAACTACTTTCTCTCAAATTTTCTTTATTTTTATTTTTTTTTGTTCTAAGTTACTTTTTAGATTCGTACGAAATCTGGTGATGTTTAAATTGACGATGTGAAACTAAATTTGTATTATATTTTTAACTTGCACATGTATAGGAATCATTTTTGGATCTTCATGTTCTTGTTGCTTTGCGGCTATATTTATTTATTTATTTTTATATAGTTTGTAATTACACTTCATGTGTTTGACATAATGTGCTCATAAAGTGTAATTTTCAGTTTATATTATATCAATATAGATTATTATTATATGTAGTTACTAGTATATAATTACTAAGCATGTTCAGCTGTTAAATTTTCCGTGTAAGTGTAACTAACAATAGCACCAGTGGTCTAGTGGTAGAATAGTACCCTGCCACGGTACAGACCCGGGTTCGATTCCCGGCTGGTGCATTTATTTATTTTTATTTTTTTCGTCCATTTTTATTTTTATTTTTAATTGACAAAAACATTCGACAGCTCATTTATTATTTAATTTATTGATAAAATACAAAAAGCAAGCTAGTTAGTTGGTAACTCCTGNAATAGCACCAGTGGTCTAGTGGTAGAATAGTACCCTGCCACGGTACAGACCCGGGTTCGATTCCCGGCTGGTGCATTTATTTATTTTTATTTTTTTCGTCCATTTTTATTTTTATTTTTAATTGACAAAAACATTCGACAGCTCATTTATTATTTAATTTATTGATAAAATACAAAAAGCAAGCTAGTTAGTTGGTAACTCCTGGCCTCTGGGCATGCGTTACTATTTAAAGATTAATTATATATATAAAATAAGAAATTAATTATATAAAAAAAAGTACAATTCCATGAATATGATTACTTATAACCTTTAGTTTTTGTAAATATTTATTAATCGCTCAAATTGGTAAAAATAATCATTTTATCAACAAAATTATGACTTATTCATTCATTTTTTTGTTAAAAATCATTCAATCATTTGATTTTATAAATTTAATAATTAAGAAGAAGAATCATATGGTACTTTGCCCAAATTGCAGATCTTTAAACATTCCTTTTTATTTAAAATTATAGTTTTATTCACCACCAAACTTCTTATTTTAATAAGCTAAAAGTGTGTATATATATAATTTTTAAAAATGATAATTTAAAAAAAATATCTCGAAGTCCTTTTCTTCATGTGCTTTGCAATTCTACCTTTAGCACATGATAGCAAATATTATAAGAAGCTCATCAACAAATAATATATTAACATGCAAACTCATGCAATAAAATTTTATATATTGAATAAAAAACACAATAAATAGTCTAATTTTTTTAATATTCCCTACAGTAATTCTTAATAAATACATACACATATCATAAATAATTTAAACTAAAACTACACTTCACACAATAAAATATAAAATCACATATTTTATTAATAAAAAACAATCGTCAAATCTTGCTAATTTAAAACTATTTATTAAAAGGCTTGTGTGTTCTAAGTCTTATGCTCTTCATCGCTTATATTAATCACTTTTGTCCTATGTCCGATCCCTGGACTGTTCCCTGGTGTAGTCGGTCCAAAATCATCGATCTTACCTGTCGTGAAATCACGATTTTGATCATCCATCGATGTCTTCAAGTGTCTTGCATCAATAAAAGATATATTATGAAATATTATTGAAATGAAAAATATGTTGAAAATTATATAAATTGAGAGTTTCATGATTGATATGTTATTTGTATAGAGTTTTGTAATCTGAGAGAATGTATAAGGTTGAGATCTCAATGAGCAATTCTTATAAGGGTTAATGTGAGTGGACTCATAAGCATAGTGATTCAATTTGGACCGTCACATTTTTTTTATATGCATAAATGTAAAATGTAATAAATAGTATATTCAACTTAAATATAATTAATGGACGGCAAATATTGAAGCTGAAAAAGTGATTCCAAAATGGTCATTTATAGTATATCTTAAGCTAATTAAAATATTAAAAAGTTGATTTTAATCATCATGAAATATATCTCAAATTTAATAATACATTATTTAATAAATCAAATATTATTTTTATTAAATCAAATATATCTTTATACGACAAAATCTCAATGTGGGATTTTGGGCAGAGCTCCTGAATCCTCCATAGTGCTCCATTGTTGAATATACCAACTCATAATTTGAAATTTATTTACTCTTCTATAGTTTCATTAATATATGATAATATAAATGGCTATTTACTATAAGAAAAAAAAAAACACGGGTACTGCTAAAAATTATTTTCAAAAGATTCAAAAAAAAAATAAAAGCGAAAAGTAAATTTAAAATTAGAGTGAAATAATTAATTATTATATCAGAAATAATTTGAAAATTATAATCAATTAATTGACTTAAATTAAATTATACTTGTAGATAGGTCATAATGATCATGTTTGTTGTATACATAAAAAAAACGATTTTTAGTAAAAATAAATTTAAATATCTATATAGCGATAGATTAGTACAATTTTTTTTATATTGAATACTGAGCTAAAATATAATTTGTATATAGAAAACATCTTGGTACTATAGAATAAAAAAAATATTATTAATTATCATGTTGTCAATTTATATTAATAAAACAGGGTTTTTAATTTCAATTAAATGTTAGTACAATTTTAAAGATATATATAATTAATTAATTATTGAAAGGCTAATTAACATTGAGAAAAGGCACCCTTCCCTCACCACAGAAAGGCACTGAAAGATACAAGCAGACACTCCCCATCCTCATAGATAATATATACTACAAATTAATTTTAGCTTTATTTTTACTTTCTATTTCTTTTTTTTTATATAATTGCATAATTTAAACTTATTTCCTCTTTTAGTTTTCATTTTTCCAAGTTTTAGAAAAGTATATATATACTAAAAATAATAAAGTAAAGCGTGTTTATATATAAATACCTTTTTTAAAACATGGAATAAAAAAGTGTTTTTTTCTAAAAATGTTTGACTAAAAATTGCAAAATTTTGAAATTTTTGAGATTCCTTTGTTATATACAAATATTCTTGACTCTTTAAAGTATATAATGTGTGATCTTCCACTAACGATTGAAGGGTTGGTTAATATCAGAGTCACATTTATAAAAAAAATATATTCTAATTATCACAAATATACAAATATTTCTCCTTATTTTTTTCTTCTAGAACCATTGTATATATTATATATTCTCAATATTACATTTTTTCATAATTAATTTTGATTCCAACGGTTATATACTTATATATATATATATTATTTTTTATATAAATAATAACATTTTTCGTAATTTATTTTGCTTTTATTTTGCATTTTTCGTAATTCATTTTTCACTATGGTTAAAATTAAATCATTGGAGACAAAAAAGTCATTATTGGTTTCTTTTCTGTTAAAATATCTGTAATTAAATGTGGCCATGTGAAATTAGGCACTTGTATTTGTTTAATATTGTCCATCTAATTTTAACTATTAATGTGCCCGACAACGCCGCCATGGCTTGTTAAGAAATTAATTAATTAAAAAATAATTTGAATTTTATAATCAATAATAACTAACCGTTAAATTAAAAAACATAGTAATAAAATTAAATATATGGAGATGGTCAACGAATCAAGTCAAAGTAAGCATTGCCATCAACCGAACCACTAAGTCGTCCCCACCACTCACTATTTCTTTGTTGTTTGTCATTATCAGTATCATTAGTCATTACTATATTATTATTGTTACTTTTAATTTAATTTTTCCATTTTAATTAATTTATTTTCTTATAACTAAGTTTCCTAATTACATTCTATAATTAAATTTAAAAATATAAAATAATAGCTGATTTGATTAGACTTACTGAACTCAATCGATTGCCGTTCAATCCAATTTTTTTGACAAAAAAAATATAATATTAAAATTTCTAATACTAAATATTATTTTTACGCATGATAACAAGTTACAAAATATCAAATTTCCATATATATTTTAATTTATATCGTTTATACTCCATTGTTGAAATGTTAAAGATTTTGTATATATTAATACGTCATATTGTGAATAAAATCAATATTAAAAACGATAGTTATTATGAAACTTTATAGGTAATATAATATTTACATAAGTTGATGAATAATTTATTTGTTAACAAGAAGACTTGGTTTTTACAATTAAAGTATCATATACAGAGATGTTTATTATTTATGTAAATACATATAGTTGTTTTTAAAAGGAAACTATACTATTATTTTTTGGGTTTAAACTTAAAATTGATGTGAAATATGTCTGATTAATATGCCTCACATTTGTACAGGGAATATTCGAGATTCTATGATATATATATGTAATGATATAATGAGATGTTGAAAGTGAAAAAGTTTTGTTTTATTTTTCCATTATTAATTTGGTTGGTTCCCACACGCAGGGAAGTCCTTTAATGGGACCCACCACACTCTCTCCGCCCACAGATCTTTTCTTTTTTTATATACTTTTTTTAAATTTCTCAATTTATTCCGTACACAAACCAAACTATATTCTCTATTTCGAAAAAAAAAGTTGTAATTATTTTTTTTGTTGGTAAAGTATTATTAAATTAGTGGCAGGTAATAATATAATTAGTACCTATATTTGGGGGGAAAAATAGTACCCTATATATATTTATATTAATTAAATTAAAATGAACTACGTGAAGGAAATGCTTTAGTTTTTGTACAAGGCGTGAATGTCATTGTAATTAAACTTATATATTAGTTAAATATTGGTCATTTTAACCGATGTGTGATTCTAACGATAAATAATAGAGTTTTTGAAAAGAGCAAAGTGAATCTTGTGAAATATACATTTTTATGTAAAACAAGAAAGCTACACTTGTCATGAAAATATAAAGCCAAATATTTTATATAAATTTTTTTATGGTTTTAATGTACAGATGTTTAATTTGGTTAGACTATATATATGTATACACATTATTTCGTCATTTTATATAAAATTTCTTGGGTTTGTCATATTATTTTACGTTTCAAATGACTATTGTCTATTTGTATCACTTCGTTTTAGACAACTATGAAAAAATAAAAACATAAAATTACATTTATTCCATGAAACAACTTGAAGAAATTCAAAGCAAACGTACAACAATATAAAAATGAAATCATAAGTTCATAAAAACACATTTACATAAATGAAATTGCATGATAAAAAGTTAAAAAATAAAAATGATCAATTAATTAAGAGTAGAACTATGACCAATGCCAGGGCTATGACCAGGTGTTGTTGGCCTGAAATCTTCTGCTCCTTTACTTCCTTGTTGCGGCGGCGGTGGCGACAATAATACAGAAGAAGACGATACTGGTGATTTTTCCGGTATCGTTTTCTCATTTATTGTTTTAACGATTATTTTATGAATATCGTTATCGTTTTTCTTTTCTACCATTTTCGTGTTTGTTAGAATTCGTCCTTGGACACAATTCAATTCTAGAAAAAACACCATAATCAAAAAAACATAAGCATAAAATGTTTTCTTTTGACCCATTGATTCCATGGTGAAAAAAAATTGGGAATTAAAATAAAAATAAAATGAAAACTAAAGCTAGAGAGACTTATAAGAATATTTAGAGTGATGGTGTGAAGTAACACTTGCTTCAATGGGGCTATTTATATAGAAACCAATGCATGCGCGTATTGCAAATAAACTAATTAATTAAAAGTTGATTTTATTTAATTACTATTATTTATTAAGTTGGTCGTATGCTACAATGTTTTTTTTTTCCTTCCTACAATGTTTTTTATAATGCAAATTATTGAATCTTTTTTTAATATATAAATTAAGAAGAGTGAGATTATAAAATTAATATAATAAAATTAGGTGTCTGAAACAAAATTCATAATATTCGATTAATAGAAAAAAAATTAAATAAATCATTAACTTTACAACCTTAAAGTTAGTCGGTCTTCGAATCAAACCCTAACCCCCTACTGGTTACGAGCTCAATTCTATATATTTTCAATTTTTTATTTTTTTTTTCCTTCAATTGTTTTACTCTTTTTTAATTAATACTTTTAAAAAATATTTGAAGCTTCCTCCTTGTTCCTTCGTAAACAAAATATAGCATTAAAAAATAAAAATAAAAATATAAAATAATATATTCTAAAAGTTGAAATGGGCTAAATATTGAACTTAATGGGCTTACATCAAGGCCCATACTATTATCCACAATACGTAACAAAACTTATTATTTTCTTATTTGATTATTTCAAGTGCATCTGTGTAATGTAATATACATAGAAAACACATACAACATAATGAATAAACCAATTTTTTCACCCCCCAAATTTAAATAAACAACCTCCGTTCCATTCAGTTCGGTTTTCACCTGGTTTTTCCGGTTTAGCGTTAACCAAAAAGCTGCTGAATAACAGCTTCAGCACTTCCATTGTATTGTGATAGAAGTTGAATAGCATCAGATCTTGGCAAAGCCAGAAATTCCTGAAACCAAACTCAAATTAAGACCAAAACAAGAAACAAAAGACAAATTCCAAAAAACCGACAAAAGAAAGTGATTTTAAAACGTACCATTACTTTAAGAATTGCACTTTCTTCCCATAAAACCTCTCTAGATGATGTTTGATTCATCATCAAACTACTAACACCATCTTCAGAAGTCATTGTACTTGAAGACGTTGTCGTAACTTGAGATGATAAGTGTGTATTATTCTCTTTATTTGATCTTGATTTAATAGCACTGATTAAATCAGTGTTTACGTCTTTCAATGAATCTATCTTTAGTAGATTCTTGAACCGGTCTTTACACATTTGAAGCTTAAACCATTCGGTATGTGTATGAAGTGTAGCTTTTATTATTTTCATAAGCTTTGGTTCTTTGATCCCAAGTCTACTACTTACAGAAACCTGACAAAAACAGTTTCGTGAGATTAAGCAGAGAAAATCAAAAGATGGTAATGAAATCTTGAAGATTGTACCTGTAATGTGTTGGCTAGAGCATTCAAAGGAAGTTCTTTACCAGGTGAGTTTCCGTCTGGGTGGAGTAGAACTAACAAAGTTTCTTTCAAGGTTTTTAGTAGAGATTGATCATTTGCGGCTAAGGGACCTAAGTGAGAGCATGCGACCTTCAGGGCTCCGTTCGGATCATCGGCACTTACCAGATTGAGAAATTCAACCTGTATGTGAATGTAAACAAGTTATGATTTATGAATATCTTGGAAAGATAGGGTTTAAAGTGTTTTTGAATCTTACTTGCTTAAGATGGAAAAGTAAACTGGGATTTTGAGTGAAGAAATCTGGATCCATGGTGTTGATTTCGTGAACAGCTTCAGCTGCCATTCCTCTGCTAACTAATTCTTTGAGTGCCAAGACTATCTCGTACTTGTTCTCTATGTTACCTTCTTGTTTAGTTGATGTTGAAAATGGAAGGTCATGATCTGTTCTCTCTCGCCATCTTTTGCGTTTATTCCTCTCACTGGTCATATGAGATCTGATTCTAAGGAGAGCTTTGGTATTTTCACATTGGTTTGACCAGCTTGTGCTGCAATCTTCGGAGCCGCTGGTTGGTTCACTGCTATAACGTGTTGGAACATCAGCTGCTTGTTTTGTAGACATTTCAGCATCAATTGTGACCGAGCCATCAAGCATGATGTTGTTGTTGTTATCGTTCTCACCATCTGAGTGTTTCATTGAGTTAAGATCTATTTCAGAAGAACACTCTCTTGATAAGCCCTGGCCAATCTCTGGTTGATTTCTTTTCACAGGATCCGTAATTGTTTGCATCTCTGATTGAAATTTGAAATAATCAGAATTTCACAAAAGTAAAAAAATTAGTTTGAAACTGCGTTGACGTTGATGGCCAACCTGAGTCCACGATACCCCTGTATATACAGTACTCCTTAACAAGTTCATCAAGTACTGAAACGTCTAGTTGCATCCTGCACAATTCATTCTGCAATAAGTAGGAGAGGAGCAAGAATTAGGTTGCAATGCAGTTTAGTTCTATATCAACAATAATATGAAGTAATAAGTAGTGAGAAACATACAGCTTAATCACAAACTATGAGTGCTCACGGGAGCTTGTTAAAACAGCGTATAGAGTTTTGTTACCTGGAAAGCCTGGAAAAGGTCACCTTTGGCAAACCTCATGCTATCGACTGCACCTTGTCTAGTGATCTCAACCGCATGAGCAAGAGCCTGTATGTCCACCTGGAATTTAATACTAAACATCAGTATAGTTGCAAATTTCTTATGTGCATTTCATTTCAACGATGACCAAGAAGCTAAGTACCACGTCTCATAAACCTTACCTCATCAAATGGTGGCGCCTCATAAAAGCTTTCCAGAGGAGTTGCTGGTGCGTCACGTTCCTCCATGAGTAATCTCTGAGTGAGATCAGAAACTGGGGAAGAAATTCCTTGGTGAAAGCAATAACCTTTATGTATGCTGGTAAACATAACACGCAAATTCAATTCGAGCCAACTAAAAGAGACGGAACAAGGACTGACGTTCATGAAAGTGAGAATATCCTTCAAAGCAATTAACCTTATCAGATATCTTAGTGTCATTGAAAAGACTGGATCATATGCTTGTAAAGAAGCTCTCAAGACAGATGACATCAGTCCAGCCATTTCATACCTTCTTTTCTCTGCCCACTGTAGAACAGAAAGCACTTCTTTACAATCGAAAATAAACTTTATGTATGATGGATAGCAGCAGTTATATAAAATAGAGTATGTTCTGCTTCCACAAGATTAGAGAACATCCTCATATTCAAAAGCTAAAAATAAAAGAAAATTGCACAACAATGGCATACCTCGTTTGCTACTGGAGAACTTTGGTCATCTCTATCATAAATAAGTGCAAGAAGGACATGTTTGAATTCCTCGTAAGCTTCCTTAAGATATATATGCAGAGGTCAGATAGAACTTTATCGACCGAAAGAACCAGCCAAACAGTAACGTTTATGATTAATCGTAATAAAAACTAATCCTCTCTTAGGAAGAAGGTGTTGAACTAATTTTCAAAAGGAGAAAATCTAGTAGGGGAGATTATGGAGCATATAACGGTTGATAACCATAAATTTGGAGCGAAAACATGTACAAACAGAGTAAGAATCTAACTTAAGAAAAAAGGAAAACAGTAGATATGCGACTCTAGGTACCAAAAAGAGACAATAAGGGATGGAATATTCCACTACCGGGTAAGCATCAAGAGCACACGGAGCAACAGAAGTCCTCAAGCAACCAATTGCAGCATCACGATCTTCAGGTGTTCCTTTTCTCAACAGCTCAATAAATTTCTTCACAGAAACAAGTGAACAAGATTTGGTTTGATATGGAGGAAAAACTAAACACATTTCCTTGAGTTTTCCTAAATTAACTACTGATGCAAAATTCTCCAGCAACCCTAGAAAAGCCAAATAACGGATTGATTCTATTCGCCTGAATCCAAATTAACAAAATAGACCTGTTTCTGCAAGCGGAATAGAAGCCGATGATCATCCAAAACAAAAGGAGCGTGAGAACGAAGGATATCTATCGCGGTCTCAATGTCACCAGACTCGATCGAGTTTCGGATCCGCCGAATGATTAATCGAGTGTGATAAGACGAAGAAGAGATAGACGGAGATGAAGAAGAAGAAGGAGATGATAATGGAGATGGAGTCGAATTCGTGAAAGCGTCTTCAACCAAATTCTCCGAGCTTACGAAATCGATGATCAGAGCATCAAGCGCCTCCCAATTGACCGGCGTTGAGTCCATGATTGCTTACTCTTTCCTCAATTCAGTATTACACCATTCAATATCGCCGTTCTGTTCAAAGTTAGTCGGCGATAAAATCTCCGATCTCTGGTCTCGGCATCGGTGGGTGAATTTGTCTTACCAGAAAGAAGAAACGAGAAGTGAAGAAGCGATAGAAACGCGACGCGAGGTTACAAGTTAAAAAATCCAAACCCACAAAGAAATGCCACGTGGCATTATTGAGATTGATTTACGTCACCGCGGTGAAATTATAATTAGGCCTATTTATAAACCTTTTAATTCTTGTTATAAATGGGCTAATACACAACGTTTTATTCAAGCCCAATTCTTGTAACGTAAATGTTTTTAATCTACCTTCAAGCCCAACATCTTTAGGCCCAATTTTTCTTTTTTTTACTCCTTTTGTATGATCGCACCCATTTTTTCGTACTTTTAAAAACATTTTTATTTTTCATTGTTTTTTACTGAAAAAAAAAAATAAGATGTGAAAAATAAAAAATAAAATAAGAAGAAAAAAAGGCAGGAGGACGTCGTTTTCTGATAGGCCAGTCGACACTCGTGTTCGTTTAAGTTGTAATATTTAGAATCCAATGCTAAAATGAGACCGTAATGGGCCATACTCCCGATAATATTATTGTGACATGTAATATTACAACAATATAA
>KE151798.1:0-20168 GCA_000411095.1 Aethionema arabicum | reverse complement strand
CGGACATAAAATATACAGCCCTAACCCGCCCCATATTAAAGCGGGTTGAGCCCGACCCGCGGGTTAGAGTCCATATTGACACCCCTACATATATATATATATATACACACATATTTTTCATATTCTATTGTTTAGAAAAGTTAATATATATATTAGGTATAAGAGTTATTTTCAATATAATAATGTTGATGAACGCTAACATTAAAATATTTTTTTTAATATATTTATATATAAACGAATTACCGTTAATTTCGTCTATAAATACATTTCAGATATTTCAAAATTTCTACCAAAGTATATATCCGGTGCAAATTTTGTATACCTCTTTATGTTACCCTACTAATTAATTGGGTTTTAGATTTTTATTTATTTATTTTTTGTATCTATATCTTTATATATAAATAAAACTTGTTTTTTTTCAAATGAAAGTATTACTCATTTTTATCTATGATTTTTATTTTCAGTGAAACCAAAAATTATATATATATATATTTAATGTTAAGAACTACTTTTCACTGTGGTTTTAATTCATAAACTGGTCAAATTAATACTGTTGAAAATAAATTACTTTAATTTAGATAAGGATAAAAAAGAAAAAAGAGTTACTTTAAATGGTTAGATTATGATTAGACGATTAATCAAAACATTATAAGATTTCGCTTTCATACGTACGTTGCGTTTTGGTCATTGCTATTAGAGATGAAAATGAAAACACATTTATTTTATATTTTTAAAATAAATAATATTAAAAAAATTGGAATTGTTTAAATGTGAAATGGATAGTTCTTATTAGATAAGCTACAAAACTCTTACGTTGAATTATAATTTTGTCTCATTAGTGATATAGATTGGTTCGAATTAGGAAATATTGGCCATACAAAAAAGGGATAATTATCAATATTATTTTTAGTCACTATTATGGATATAACATTAATAAAAATATGACGATGCGTAGTAACGTACGTATAATAATCCCAAGTTTTTTATACATATTTTAAAAAGTAAAATAGTTTTAAGGATGAGTACATAAAACACGAAGATATTACAATATTTGTTTGGTTCAAATAAATTTATTTGATAAAATTCTGGTAACAAATGTTAAAAAACCAGAGAGAACGGACACTGAATACAAGTGAATAACTCACATGTGTTGTCCAAATCTGAAATATTGCAAACAACTCCTTTAGTTTTATACCTAATTCACTTTTCTCCCTGTTTATTATTAATAATATCGAGAAGACCCCCAAATTATTAAAAGATGTGTCTGGTCAATAGACACGAGCTTTGGGAGGGAAGGTTTCGATTTCGTCGTCGAGAGTGTTCATGTGAACAGGTCTGTATTCCAATCTCACCTTTTCATTTTCCCAATATCCCAATGTATGTTTCATCCATTCTCCATCTTCTCGTTTCTGCAACAAAATTATATAATCCCAATTTAGTCGATAAAACAATGGAGAAATGGTGAAATTTGAGAAATTGAAATTGAAATCATACAGTGAAATCTTCTCGAGCATGTGCTCCTCTGCTTTCTTTACGAGCTTCTGCTGAATGCATTGTGATGGCAGCGTTTATCAACAGATTCTCCAATTCTAATGTCTCTATCAAATCTGAGTTCCTGCATTACACGGTACGGTCCGGTTTGGTTTTGGTTAGTGAATTCGTAGAGATCAAAATGTTGTATGTAATGTAGAGAGGAGTATTGGGTTACCAAATCAAACTTCGATCTTTGACTTGGACATCAGAAAAACTTTCCCAGGCCTTGTCGATCAATTGACAACCTGTGTAATGACCAAAATGGGTAAACAAACTTGTAGAATTGAGCTGTCACTTTAGTACAAATTTAGATAAATTGCCAAGAAACACACTCCACCAATAAAATGAATCGACAAAAAATATTCAATTTTAAAATACGTAAGAAATAAACTCAATGTCATATAAATATCAAACAAAAACCTGTAACTTTACTATATTAAACACCAGTCATATTTCTTTAAGAAATCCCCTAAAGTTTTAAGTTTGCAAAATTTTATTTTTAAAGAGATAAATTTGTTCCAAATTTTATTTAAAATTGAACATATTTTGACTAAATTTTGATTTGTTTGGTTAAAATATGTTACATTTAAAATAAAAATAATATAAAATAATTTAGAAATATATTTGACCAATTAGAAAAATATAGCCGAAATTCAGAAATAAATGTGGTTACCTTCTTCTAATGTTTCTTGGGTTCGGAAGACAGCTGCATTGTTCTGCATAATCCTCTGCATGTTCAATCTGATACTTGAAGTAGGAAGTGAGCCATTTGAGTTTCTCAATTTGTCCAGCCATGCAATAGTTTTCTCACCCGCATCCTTCTCAAGTGGTCTTTGTTTCTCACCTGAATCAATACATACAACAAGGGAACAGGAGAAGACATCAGTAAAAGAGGCTTTTTGTTTATATAAAGTATGGTCTTTGGGTTTTGAATACTAACCTGGCTTGTTTATCTCTGCAACTCTATTTGCACATGCACGCCCAAATACAACAATGTCGAGGAGTGAATTTGCACCAAGTCTGTTAGCACCATGAACAGATGCACAGGCTGCTTCACCAGCAGCCATTAGCCCAGGAACAATTGCATCTGGATCATTGCCTTTGATGGTAACTACCTGCAGGGGAAAGAAAATATATATATGTGGAGTTAGTCAGCCTTTCAATGCAATTTCTATATCACTACTTCCTCGAATATTACCTCGCCATGGTAATTTGTAGGGATACCACCCATGTTGTAGTGAACAGTGGGTAAGACAGGAATTGGCTCTTTAGTAACATCAACACCAGCAAAGATGGCAGCAGTTTCGGAGATTCCAGGAAGCCTTTCCTTTAGAACTTCTGGTGGAAGATGATTCAAATGGAGATAGATATGATCCTTGTGTGGTCCTGGAAAATATCAGCATTAGATACCGAATTGATAAAATCAAGGATACCTAGAAACAGGTTTCGAGGGAGCATACCTACACCACGACCTTCCCTGATTTCCATCGTCATAGATCTCGAGACAACATCTCTTGATGCAAGATCTTTAGCTGTAGGAGCATATCGTTCCATAAACCGTTCACCTTCACTGTTTCTAAGAATACCACCTTCACCTCGAGATCCTGCAAGTTGTATAATGACAAACACCAGAGATTTTGATGTCACAAAACACATAACACACTTTAACTTGCAAGTAAATCGAGTATCTGAGGACAAGATGTTAACCTTCAGTGATGAGACATCCGGCCCCATATATACCAGTTGGATGGAATTGGACAAATTCCAAATCCTGTACATATTTATTAGAGATAATATTAACATACGAATGACAGAAGTACATTGTCCACGATTTTTTTCAAAGCAAAATAGGTGGAAAACCTGAAGTGGAAGACCAGCCCGTGCAACCATGGCATTGCCGTCTCCTGTGCATGTATGTGCTGAGGTTGCAGAGAAGTACGCTCTACCATACCCCTGGAAAAACATCAGCCATCAGGTGAGTATATTTGCACTACTGGAGAAATTGTATCATATAAAAAACACAAAAATTAGCTCACCCCAGTGGCCAAAATTGTTTGTGCAGAGCGGAAACGATGCAATGTTCCATCTTCCATGTTTAGAGCAATTACACCCTGGCAACTTCCTGTATTATCAAAATACAAAGTAGCATTAACATCAAAGGAGCTTGCCTTTTATCCCAAAATTGATCGTTAAGAGCCATCAATCTATCTCATCAAGTCTATTACTACTTCTGCTGTCTAGTGGCATCCCCCCAACACCAAATAACTAAACGGTACAAGGAGAAGAACCCTCATAAACTTACCATCACTAGCCATGAGCAAATCCAAAGCAAAGTATTCAACAAAGAACTGTGTGTTATGCTTCATAGCTTGTCCATAGAGAGTATGCAAAAGTGCATGTCCAGTTCGATCCGCAGCACAAGCACAACGATAGGCCTGACCACCTGATATTACAATAATAATAAAAAAAGAGTCTAACATGAGAAATCTAAGTAAACAAAGTGTCAAAACTCTCAAATTAAAAAAGTGCATAAAAGTGCCAAATTGTTAGATAACTTACCTTTTCCAAAGTCAAGACTCTGACCACCAAAGGCACGCTGGTAAATTTTACCCTCTTCAGTACGGGAAAACGGCAACCCATAATTCTCAAGTTCAATAACTGCTTTTGGTGCCTCTCTACACATATACTGGATTGCATCTTGATCACCTACGCAAAAAGAATAAAATAAAGAAGCTCACTAATTGCCCATTTCACGTTAGACTCTGAAACAAAAACTCAACCACAAAGCAGCCACAACTAGCAAAATCATTCAAACAGAAAAAAGAGATCCAACAAAGACCAAAATTACCTAGCCAGTCACTTCCTTTTACAGTGTCGTACATATGCCATCTCCAATCATCTTCGGACATATTCCCAAGAGCAGCATTAATACCACCCTTCACAATTTTCCACATCAATAAATCTCAAAGAAAGCAAATAAAACACGACTCCGTTAATATCGATGTAAACGAAAGGGTTTTTGATCAAATACCTGAGCAGCGACGGTATGTGACCTTGTGGGGAAAAGCTTGGTAATGCAAGCGGTGTTAAAACCATGCTCCGACAATCCAATCGCCGCCCTAAGTCCAGCACCACCAGCTCCAACAACCACTGCATCATAGGTGTGATCCACTATCGTGTAGGAGGATTTTCCACCGGTCTGTAACATAATTAACAGTAACACAAATGAGAACATAGAAGTTAACGTGAACCGAAAAAATCAAATCCAACAACACATCATGATGATTTTCAGCATTTCCATGACTATGGACGCATTTAATTGCTGACAAAACTATGATTCGTAAATAAACCAGAGAGATCGGGTCCCTAATTTTCCGCTTCTATATCATTCACACGAATCGCGTATCGTTGGAAAAATGAAGAAAACGGATGAGATAGAAACAAGATCAATACCGAATCAGTGGACATGAATCTGGGAAAGCGAGATCCAGAGGTGCCATTTAAGAGTGATGTCCTTGAAGAAGGAAGTCGAAGGCCACGAGAAACGCAGCGCCACATCTTGTAGATTCACAGCAAATCCGTAGAAAAAGAAGACCAAAATGATATTTCCTAAGAGCTCGCTTAAAGTCCCTTTGAAGAGGAAGGAACAAGAACACAAACGGAGTGAGAGAGAGCCACCGAGGCGCTTAAAGAAGGGGAAGAAAAAAGGAAAATGATGATTCCGTCAATTACCAAAATACCCCTACTCTTATACGATAATCTCGGATAAACCGGTTTCCTTCACGAATTAAAAGTCTAAAACCTTTCCAAATTAAGATCTTGTAAGGACTAAATTGTCAATAATACCCCTATACTTACCCAAATGTTTGGTACCATTTCTTAATGTCGGTTTTTGATGCTTCATTTTTTTAACACGTAATTAAAATCCCTACCACATCGACTTTAATATTCCAAAAATATATGAATTAGTTATATAAATTATAATTAATAAAAACAAACAACAAATCCGTTGTCGTCCAGCGGTTAGGATATCTGGCTTTCACCCAGGAGACCCGGGTTCGATTCCCGGCAACGGAACTTTTTTAAATTCTGACTATTTTTTTAAAAATCAACACATAATCGATATCAAGAATTCAAGACGCATTAGCTTTAGATGTGTTCATAATCATTTTTAATTTCAATTTCGTATTGATATCCGCACCGCAATAACAAAAGCAGAGGGCTAAATAGTATACAAGATCTCAATGTAGAGAGAGAGACTTTAACTTACAAAAACATAGCCCTCTAATGATCAAAATCCGATCAGACAGAAGTGACCCAGCCAATGTTCCGGGTAAAAAAGGAGACCGAAATGGTTCTAACTGTTAAGAGAAGACAGCATCCCACCAGCTGAGCCAGGCAATACCACTTCCCAACCAGGACCCTTCAATGGAAGAGGAGCTTCATCAAGCTTCAGTTCCATTTCATCTGGTGAAGTAATCATGAGGTCACTTCGGTCAAGTACACGGTCAAGATCCTCATTGCTGATATCAGTTTGAATTAGTTTATCTTCAGCTGTTTCTTCGTCTCTGAGGAATGCAAGTATATCCTCTTCCTGTGTATTCGTTTCAATCGTTTTTAGTAAGAGATAATGTTATGTTTAAGTTTAAAATTTGGGTTTTTTTTAATAGAATTTAAACCTCTAGTAATGATGTTGAAGGCTTGGCTCGCTCTTGATGAAACTGTCCTTTACCGATAACAACATGTTCCAGCTTAAGCTTACTATAGGCTCGTTTGAGAATGCGACCCTGTGCGATGTGCAACGGTAAGTTCATCACGAGACAACACTTTCCTTAGCTTTAGAGTAGATAGATTGATAAACTATTAAGATGTGTTTACCTCTATAGACTGAGCTGTGGCAAGCCTGTAAACATGGACGGGTTTGGTCTGACCAATTCTGTGGCATCTGTCCATGGCTTGTAAGTCCATTTGAGGGTTCTGGAGAAGAGGAGAAACACAGTTAGAAACAACACGAGAGAGTAATCAGTAAATAATTAGAAAAATATGGAGTAATTACCCAGTCACTGTCATAGATGATGCACGTGTCTGCGGCAGTAAGATTGATTCCTAAGCCTCCAGCTCTTGTACTGAGGAGAAATATTCTACAGGTACTATTTTCTTCATTGAACTCTTGGATCTATTTCAAGAGAGATACTTAATCGTTAAACTATGATGAGATTATTGTTTACATGTAAAAGTAACATAAGTACAAGCCAAACCTGTCTTCTCCTTTCATCTAGCTTCACATTGCCATCGATTCTGCAAACCGCTAACCCCTTTTCACTGAAGTAGTAATCCATAAGATCCAAGATTTTTGTCCATTGGGAGAAGATTAAGACCTGGTCATCATCAGGAAAGAAATTAGATAAATTTCTCAACAGAAACAAGCTACGAGGTGTGGTCAAGCATACCTTGTGATTCTTGGCGAAAAGCAGCATAAGCAATCTGTCCAATAAGCGGAATTTACCGCATTGTGCAACAACTTCTTCAACGGGAGGGTAAAGGTCTGCACAGAAAGGGGAAAGAACAAGAACAAACTTAATTGACATATCACAAAAGCAGAAGTTTTTCTCATGTTTGTAAACAAGGCACAGTGACATACATGAACCAGCTATTTGCCCCTCAAGAAGGTCAGGATGGTTGCAGTTCTTCCGAAGTTGAATACACAAGTTATTAAGCTTTCCTTTCAAGCCACGACCTGAAGCAGCGGAATAAGGAAAACAATGCAAAGACTCATATGACAAAATTGTAAAGCATAGATATAAGGGAGATAAAATCAATACCTGGGAGAGCATTCTCTCCAAGGTATGCTTCCAATGTGCGATTCACGAGATGCTCCTGGAAATTTTTCTGATGCTCAGACATTGTAGCATAAAGAATAATCTCCTTTTTCCGTGGAAGTGAGAGCTCAACATCACATTTCATTCTTCGGAGAATGAAAGGACGTAGTATACCATGAAGTTTAGCAACAACCTACAAAAAATTATACTCTGCCCATGAGATATATATACAAAAGTATCTCCTGAAATAATCATACAAATGTTGGTTAATCGTACTTGAGCCTTTCTATTCTCTTCTCCTTCTTCCTTACTTCCTTCACTTTTGTTCTTCCCAGAGAGATCAAACCTAAAACAAACTTAATTAGATAAAAGAGCAAATGAAGAAAAGAGACCAGTAGTTATAAAAGTAGAAAGGATTTTTTTTGCACCATGATTCAAATTCTGCATGAGATGCAAAAATATCAGGCAGAATAAAATTCAAGAGTGACCACAGCTCAGACAAATTATTTTGCAAAGGTGTTCCGGTAAGCAGAAGCTTGTTCTCCATCTTCAAGTGTCCTAGTTCTCTCAGCAGTTTACACTTGTGGTTTTTCAGCCTGTGGCCCTATCAAACACAAGAACAAAAAAATAAGATAAAAGGATCATCTTTATGATACAAATTCAAGTGGCTAGTACAATTAGCCAGTCTGGAAAACCACCTCATCAATTACAACATATTTCCATGGATAGTGCCGTAGATTTTTTTTAGCATCATTCATGGCAACCTCGTAAGAAGTAATGATAATTGGGAACTTCGGACCAATAGTTCGGGGCATGTGCTTCCTCCTAAGCTCTTCCCGTTGTTTCTGATCTCCATGGTAGATGATTGCTTTAATGGAAGGCGTGAACCTACTCACAACATGCGAAAGAATACTTGATCAAACATTCCAAATCTATGGATCTATATAAATAGTTTATAAACCAATGATCAAGATAGTACCTAGCAATTTCATTTGCCCAATTTGAGAGAGTAGACAGAGGAGCAATTACTAGATATGGACCATCCAACCCATTTCCTTTCAAATGTGATAGGAAACCAATCGTTTGGATCGTCTTTCCAAGACCCATTTGATCAGCTAATATTCCATTTAAACCATTTTGCCACAATGATATAAGCCATTTAACACCTTTGAGCTGGTAAGACTTTAATTTTCCGCCAGTCAGAAGAGGAACTAGTTCGTTCTGCTCTTTCATGACTCTTTCTTCCTCTGTTAGGTCTGAGTCAGGGGTTTGATCACCTTCGTTAGATCTTGAAATCATAGCAGCAACAGCTCTCTTAGCCTTACTCTGAAAAAAAAAATATCCAATAACATCCAGATCAATAAAAAAATTTCATACAGACAGACAATCGTAGAATACATCCAAGAGCATGATGAAGTTTATAAACGGAACTGACATTGTTGTACTGTGAAGCAGCCTTTCTTTTACGTCCACGACCACTCTTCTCAGGCTCAGGTTTTGGGCTCCCACCCTCTATCCCATTCTAGCAATACAAATTTCACACAAGTATTCAAGTCAGAATATATGTCTCTCATTCACTACGCCTCAACCCAACAAGAAGAAGTAAAAAAAGTAGATTACTGTTGTGATATCCTCCATTTTCTCAAGGAGAAATTCCGAGTACAACTGGGTTTGCGTCAAGAGCTCATCCAGTCTAGTAAACTGGATATCATTCAAATCAGGAGCGTTCTCAGTCCCAGCAGACTTTGCTCTCTCTTCCTCTTCCCTTACTTTGAGCAGTTGCTCTTCCTCCTTAGCCATTGCTTCTGAAATAAGAGATGAATCTCCATTCTTAGCGAGTAGTATCTCTTCCTCCACATTAGTAACATCTTTCTCCTCACATGCTTCCTTCAGAATAAAGGTCCAAAATCAAGTAATGCAAGTAGTACGCACTTACAATAACACCAAAATTCAGAGAAAAGAAAGAAAGGAAAGTAAGACAAAAGCTTCCACAACCCTTAAAAGAAAAAAGGGTAAAGAGCAGCAAAGTTTTTCTATCCACAATTGTAACATTTCGCGCATTTTCTTGTACTCAAACAAACCTTCACAATCACAGTCCAGGTAAGTAAACAAATGACCAGAAACTGAAGGTCAAGAGTAAAACCCAGAACAAACCTCCTCATTGAGAACAGAAGTCGGTGAATCAGCAGACTCATCTTTTTCGGTTTTTCCGTCGCTTCCCTTTTCCGAAGCCCTAAAAATACAACCAAAGAAACAACACAAGACAAATCAACTGGGAAATCGATTCGTTATGATAAAAAAAACCCAAAAACAAGAAACGATTTCAAAAGCACAAGTGACCAAAAAATCGCCGTCCACAAAACCGAAACGGAAAAAGGAAAACGGAAACAGATTGAGAGACTTACGGAGAAACTTCTCTGGAGCGCAGACTAACCATTGAAGACGAACGAAATTCAAGCAGACGGCAAGAGAAAAACACCTAACACAAAAGCTCCGACCCTTTTGCAGAGCAAATTTTGAAACGAGGGCACCGAAAAGACACACTTTTACTGTTTTCCATTTTTCTTATTGATTAGGGAATCGCGCCAGAGGGCGGGAAATTTGAAATTACGATTTTACCCCTACCCTCGCCTCAATTATGACCATATAACAATTTTAAATATACTCAAAAAAATCAATAAAGGCGTTTCTACGGTACATTAGAATTAAATGCTGATATGAAATGTCATACGATAACAAAGCCAACCAAAATAATTCACGAGATTCGCACAAGTTTCAACATTAGAGTATTTAAAAGACAGTTTTTTTTGGGTCTGATGACGGAAGAGATAAACAAACCGCAGGATCTTTAACGATCATACTCACGCGACTTAGACCGCTCAGACCGCTTGTAATCGCGATCATCGTAACGGTATTCATCTTCTTCCGTTCGATCGTAACGGTCATTATCACGTTCAGCATATTGATTATAACGGTCTTGATCTCCTCCTTGTTCTGGCTCATCTTCACGCTCGTACTGTTCGTAATGGCTGCTTGAACGTTTGCGACCTTCATAGTAGCCGCCATGACCTTCCTCTGATTCTCCACGATCATACTCTCTCTCACCTCGCCTGCTGCTATGCTGCTCACGGTGCTTTGATCCGCTGCGCTCATGAGTTTGCCCACCTTCATCTTCGTATTCGACAGTCTCGTAGTCCCGGTCCCTCCTTCTACTACTCCTGTCCCGGTCATGATCACGAGTGCTGTCACGGTCTCGACGGTCTCTATCTCCTCGGTCTCGGTCACGCCTGCTGCTCTCTCTGTCTCTACCTCGCTCCCGGTCACGCCTGCTGCTCTCTCTGTCTCTACCACGTGAGCTATCCTCTTTATGACTCTCTCTTGTTCTGTCGACAGACCGTTCATGAGATAGCTCACGTGACCGTTCCCGTGGCCGGTCATGAGACTGCTCACGTTCCCTTTCTTTTCCCCTGTCACGAGATTTCTCGCTGCAACAATATAATCAGCACAAAGTCACCAGGAGAGGAAAGAAAGATTACTTTGTGAAGATAGAGAGAATTTTACCGGTCTTCTCGCGCTCTTGGCTCCTCTGAGCGGGACAATCTTCCAGGCTGTTCCTCTCCAGCAATCTTCTCACCAGCAACTCTAGATGTACCAAGTCCACCACCAAGTCTACGTGGACGCCAGTTCGGGACTGTTCTACCCCTCTCGACATCTACCAACACTCTTCTACCATCAATCTTCCGTCCATCAGCTTGTTTATATGCAGCTATAAGAGACAAAGAAACACAAAACTATCAGCAACAAGAACTGGAAGCAACCGTTAAAAGAAAACAAATGGAGGAGGAAAGTACCTTTCATGTCACGGGTGTGCATGTACTCAATGAAGGCATAGCCTTTGGGTTTATTGGTCAACTGATCAGTAACCAAATGAACCTGAGAAATTCAAAAACAGACATCAGTAAATTATAATTCTGGAAGAATCTGATTAGCTTTCAGATAGTGTGCAACATGTCAAACAAACACACAGCTCTTTAAGGCAACCTTTTTCTTAACAAGCTTCCAAATCCGAGACACATCATCAGCACATAAGGAATTGGCAGAAAAATGGATCCATGGCAGCAAGTTTACCATTTGTGAAGGGTTTATTTAACGACCCCTTACCAGGGTATAGAAAATTTTATGAAAACTTATATATATATACACATAATGTACAAAAGTTACCAGATCACCTTCATAGAAGCCAGTAATACTTTTGCTAGCCTTAAAAGCCAGAAGATAGAACTTTAGTAGATTGGTTTAAAATATTAAATGAAAAAGGGTTGGTGATACTCCCTAGTCAAATTACCCATACCTTTTTTTGCTTGAAAATAAAGATCTTACACTCACTGCCCAAACCCAGAATTTCTGCTTCCCATGCAGGATGAAGCATTTTCTTAGGAATAAAATAGCTTGGAGAAAAGGGACAAGATATTCTTAGTAGCCTTACCAGGTACCGGCTGAGACCATATAACTTTTGTGACTATACCCTCTACATTGTAGTAAAAAAGAGTATATACCCTCTGAAGAAAGCAAAATTACCTGATCTATACCTGTTCCTATAGGTTTTGACTTGCCCCGAAACATCTCAACCAAGCATCACGGAGCAGACAGGTTTGTGGCATTTCACGATAATGACCCGAATATATTTAACTACTTACTTACATTAATAAGCTATGCAAAGATGACGTGATGGATTTTAGCAGACTAAAGGCATATACTCAAGGTAGACACAGCAATTGAGAGACAGCTTAAATACTTGTGGGAATGTCCAGAAATTGTAACACATTTGTACGTAAAAGCAGAACATATTGCACAAAGAGCTAGAGAAAGAGCAGCCATCGAATTACTTCTTACCGAACCTGGTAGGGAATGCTCAGAAATACATACCCGCTTAATTGGTCCGTAAGACTCGAACTCCCTTTTAATCTTACTCTCAGAGGTCTCGTAGTTCTGAAATACAATAACAGAAACACAAAGTCATTCCAACAACTGTCTACGAAAGTTATTTAACCAGAAAGAGAGCAAGACTTACGAGTCTTGAAACAAACAACGTCTTGTATGGATCTCCAGAAGCATTTGGATCGCCATTTGGATCATCTACAAACAATTTTCAAAGTGATCATGTAGTCACCAAACTGAAAGTGCATCAAAGAAAACAAAGAATCCTGACTAAAAATAAGTGGCTAATTACATTTCTGTAGATCCTCTGTTGCCTTTTCAACCCCTTTCTCCAGTCGTAATTTATGAATTCTCTCCCTCTTTTGTGCCTGGGCCATAAAACAAAGAAAATATATATAAGTATATGACTATGACAATAATTGCACTAGTAGATTTTAACTTATTGGAAATAAGTACAACAGATAGATAGATTGAGGTAAGCATACAGGTGTTTCAACTTCTGGCTTAGGTGGAGCATATTCTGGATCGTCAGGTTCAGCAAACTTACTCACAAACTGAGCCATGCCTACAATGCATACAGAAGACAAAATCACCTCCACAGCCCATTGAAATCAAGTTAAAACCAAAAACCAGAAAATAACTCCAGACCTGTATAAGGAGGGCATTTTCTCTTCTCTGGTGGAGGCAGGTAGTCCAATGGAGGTCGTGGCTCAAAGAGCTTCAAAAGATTGGGTGTTAATCCAGTCGGGTGGCTTTGACCCATCTGCACATTAGCAAAAAATCACATCAAATTTCCAACTAGTTGAAAACAACTAAATATCAATCCATCAATCCTATAGATTCCAAACTCTAATAACCACAATATCAATTCCAGTGAGCATAATCAACACTCAAAAGCCACCTATAGGTCACCGAAAACCCCAATCTCAGTTTATAAGCGAAACTATACAGACTAATGTATAACAAACGCAGACATCAAATGAATTGATTATCCAAACAAAAACGAGTATCGCATCTAGCGCTCGTATCGGAATCATCAGCTAGACCGACGCGACACATGCAAATCTCAATACTAGTTAGCGGAAGAAACTGAACAAGAGTAAACACAGATGCAGGAAAGCAAGATAAGAGACGAACCAGCTTAAGCTGAAGAACATTGGATCGGTTCTGAGCCTTAGTACGCGCCTGAACGGCCGCGTTTTGGTTGCGCATGAAAGGATCGTTCAAGTCACTCATGGCGATGATCCGTTCGCAGCTCAACTAGGGTTTCCCGGGATGAAGGGGGATGGGGTTTCGCTGGTTAGATGAATTAAAGAAAGAACGAAATAAAAAACTAAAATATATATATATATATATATACTAGAATGTTTTTTATTTTCTCCAAAAAATGGAAAAAACACTGATTTTTATTGATAGTTGTTTCAAGTGATAATAGCCAAAAAAAAAATTAAATTAGTGAATCAAATTGTTTAAATTAAATACTTAAAAAAGACATAATACAGGAAAATTAAAAATAAATATATTATACTAATTTTAAATTATCTGTAACAAATCTAAAAACACATTACCACCAAAAAAGAAGCCAAAAATATAACTAAGAAAATCCATCAAAAAGGTTTGTTTTTTAAGATGATAATGAAATAATTCATGCCCCTAGTGGAAGAAAAAATAACACTAATCATGGACATCTTTTTTTCTTGGGGATTTCACATTTGATGTTCTTGAAATGAAAGTATACGCGTATGGATCCGCCGGCGAGTCGGCGGCGACTACACTACCTCTGATAAAGCTCCGGCGAATTATACGGTGATCAAATTTATAAGAAGCTATTTGAATCGTCGGCTGCTTGGTTTTGATATTGGGGTCGTTCTTCCTTTATCCGCTAGTCTCAGAGTCTTTGTCAATTCTCGTACGTTCTGTGAACAAAAACAGACCCAATTAGAGACAAATATATCAACACATTCGAATCAAAATTCATCATGTAAGAATATCATGCGATTCCATTAGAATGAGAGATCAAAACCATGAGAATGAGAAGTAGAAACCAGTCCAATGGGCTAACAAAAAGATTGACACTTTCATCTAGCATGTGTAGGCAAGAAACAGAACCTCCAGGACATTTAAATCTCTATAACTTAATCTGGAATTACATGACAAAATTATATCCTCTACCTAATTTGATTGCAAAAATATATCATCATTCTATGGTTTTGCCTTATCTCGAACAGCTTTTGTTAAGTACAAATGAGCCAGCTATGAACTCTTGCAACGGAGATAGAAGATTAGACCAATCTCCTGGAAACACTACACTAGCAAAACATTAACATTCCAAAGTTACAATCTGATATAAGATCAGCCAATGCTTAGAGTTTGTCCACTACTAATACCAAAATATCATTTCTTCTCCCTGATTTTGCCTAATATAGGACCTGTAAGAAGACTAAGCCTTAATTTGGCCAATGCAACTAGCTGGTAAAAGGATAACAGACCGTGCCAAGAAGAAATAGAAGACAGACTTATGCATAATACTGATCTAAACTCAGCTCAAGTCCCCGCTAATGCATAAAATCCCCAGGAAAGATATCAGAATTGGTGATAATACCTCAAGACTATCTTAATATTCATTGATGAAACAAAAAACAAATCAAACTCGGATCTCTAGCTAATGTCTCTCTTCCAATTCAAGGTAAACGATATGATTCAGTGTATAGCCATAACTAACCAGAATGAAGTTGTGACCTAGAATACACTCAGCGTATAGGACTACTGTCGAAAAATGATGAGCAATATTAAAGATGATGAGACAGTGAGATTCAGAGCTTAAATCCTCACCGTTGAATGAACCGGAGGCGGATCTATGACTACAGACCGAATGGACATCCTCGCGATCTCCGAAATGGCAGCATCTATCACACTAGGTACATCACTCGTTAACTCTTCGTAGGCAGCCTCGAACGCCTCCTGCCAAAACCTCGGCAATCTGATACGACGGCCATTGTTATATACATCCCACATGTGCTTAACCACCTTCTCCCTCTCCTCCATTTCCTAATATCACAATCAACTCAGAAATGAAACAATTCACAAACCACGAAATCTCAAAACAGAAAGAGATCACAGAGACTCACAAGAACATCGAGATCCTCATGGATCGGAAAAATCAGATCGTCGGTGAAACGGTTAATATTTCCAGCAGACCATCGGAGATTCACGGTACCAGTAAGCATTGACCAGAAAGCGAGTAAGAGAATCGCAGCTAAGGCCCAAAACTTGTATCGACCTTTCGCAAAGAGAGCCGAATATCTGTTTTCCTTCTTTGCGTTCGCCGAATTCGCCGTCGCCGACGCAAGGGAAGAAGTGCTTAGAGGTAAAGATTCGCCATCCTTCATTGGCGCAAAGCTAAGCCCGAAATTCGATCGGAGTCTCAAATCTGAAAAGAGCGCGTCCTTCTTCTCTTCCGAATCTGAAAAGAGATTACAGAAGAAAATGGTTTTCTTATATATACAATCCTCCACATTATTTAATTATTTTTTTAATTTAAGGACGACTAAAATACCAAATTTTTTTTTTGTCGGCAATACCAAAATTATTATTTTTCACAAAAATATTACTACTAATTATATGAGTTCAAGGTTATATTTTCAAAATTTCCTGCTAATTTTCGTTATTCTAAAGTTTTAAATGGTGCAATTCAATCTTACTTTTAAACAAAATAAAATTCGTAATTAATATATTAAATCAAAATTAAAATGAATTTGGCTCGGTTTAAATTATTCGTTATTTAAAATTATGAGAATTCTATGACTTTTAACTAATAAAGCCCATATGAAAGGCCCATATATGTATGAGGTCGTATTATTACACTAAGCCCATTAAAGGCCCAAATAAACCCTAGCTATAAGATCTTTCGACTAGTATATATACACTAAACACCCTCTTCTCTGTGTTGCATATCTTTCTTCTACGCCTCTAAATTTCCTTGCTAATTTTTTAATTTCAAATTATATATTGTTTTTGTTCTTTGACATATATTTTTTGCTCTACGCTTGATCAATTTTTCTTTTTTTTTGAATTTTAAGTTTATAATTTCTGGGAGAAATTTGAAGAGAGCTATGATTAAAACAAATAAGAATCAAAAACTCTGAAATGCTCATTGAGCATGATAGACTCATATACACCCATAGAATATGAGCTCTCTTCTCTTTTTTTACAATATTTTTTTTTCAAATTTAATCTTGTTTTAATAATTTAAATTTGGTTTTTTTAATTATCTTTCATAGTCGGAATTCAAGTTTTAAAAAAACAAAAAAGTTCAAGTTCATTTCTTCTGATTAAACTGAATTTGTTTTGGCTTAGATTATCATAATTTCGATAAAGATTTATTCGGTGTTTGATAACTATCTTAAAAACCCCATAATTTTCTATTTATTTCTCAGATGGACCGACTCATTCAATTTTTATATTTAAACTAACAAAGTTCCATTAAATCCGCAAAAAAAACGAATTCATTTTTCGATCTGCAAATTCGCAGGAGGACGAAAATGATCCACCGTAAGACCCCAAACGTTAAAATCAACCTCCTCAATCCTCCACTTCTCCGTCATCTGTCTCCGATGATTCGCCGACGCTTCACCATACCGGAAAACCGTAACTGATGTTTTCCCGCCGTGAGCTATGTTCACATTATCCACATACCTATAATCATCCATCACCGATTCAGCACTAGTTTCCCAGAAAACATCTTCTTCGTCCTTCGTCCTCATTCTCAGAAGCCGTGAATCTTCAAATTGAATCAAAAGTCCAGATCTCTGACTAAAATATCCCCAAATCGTATGATGAATAATCTCAAAATTTGTACCGCTTTGTGCCTCCCTAATCGCCGGACTCGTCTCCAATTTCAATATAAAACAATCTTCACCATTGATTAATTTCTCCCCAATACATGTCGCGTCGATGAACAAATTCGCCGTCGATCGCGGATCTAAACCCTAATCCAACAAAACCGGTTCATCACTAACCAATTCAAAATCCCCAAAAACCGGTTTATTGCTAACCAATTCAATAACCAGAAAAAATTCAAAATCCCAAAAAACCGGTTTAGTTACCTGTAAAAATCGTCGGAGAGGTCTCGGCGTTCCGGTAGACGCCGGCGATTGCTGATTAGACGAATGCCGCCATGAAAGCCGGCCATTGCTTCCGCAAACTACCTTACAGCCAGAAACAACGAGCTCTAAACACCATAAATCTGGATCTTTCTGCCATAAAACAAATCCACCGATTTCTTCGTTGCTTTTGAGATTAGTAGCGGATTCATCTCCTTGATGAAACTCTGACGCCGTCATCCTCACTTGTCCGGTTACACACATGCTGTTAACGGCGTTTAACGCCGCTGGTCCTCCCGTTGCTGCTATGTATTGCTGCACTATATACTTCGCCGTCGAAGCTTGCTGCAAATTATTCAAAAATAAATCAATATATGCACATACATAAAATCTTTAAAATGACAAAAATGATTTTTTACAATGATAGAAAATCAAAAAAAGGATATGATCGTCAAGATACAACTTTTTTTGTATTCAATTAAGACAAACTACAATTTTTAATGCATTGAAAATCTTAAAACTTTTAATAATTTGAAAAAAAAAATTGACTCAAACTCTTTATATTTTCAAATGAAAGAAATATTAAAAAATGAAATACCAATATTATTGTCAAAATACAGTTTCTTCAATGAAATTACGAAACTTCTTATCTTTTAAAACATATTGAATAATAAAAAATAAATATGGATATTATTGTCAAAATACAATTTCTTATGCATTGAAATCACAAAATTTCATATATTCTAAAACATACAAAATTGGTTAAATTTCGACCAAAAAGAAATGATTAAAACTCTTTATAGTTTAAAACAAGATGGAGTATTAAAAAAAAGAAAGATGGGATTATTGTCAAAGTACAATATCTATTGAAATTATAAAATTTCTTGTAATTTGAAACAAACAAAAAGATTGACTTATAATTTGAAAGGGAGAAAATATTAAATCGAAAAAAATGTTTTTTAAAATTGAGGAGAAAATGGTAGCTAAACCGGAGCTTACTTACAATGGAGCAATCTTTAACCGGTTTATGAACAGAGTGACCAACTTGAACCTGAAGAGGAATAAGAGGCGAACCAACAAGATAAAGAAGAAAGCGAAGCTCATTAATTCTCGAAGCAATTAACGGTTGTGACCATTTATCAGAAGTTTGAGCTTTCATCCACGTCAGCATATTTTGCCACCGTAAAGAAACGTTAGATCCCATACCGGAAAACATTTCCTCCGGTATCGGAATTTCCAAAACCGTCTCCAAACCATCATCTTTATCTATGTTAGGACACAACTTCCTCATACACTTTCCACTTCTTCTCTTTCGATTTCTTCTGTTTCTTTGATTCTCTTTTGTCCTATTGGTGATAGTTTGAATAAAACCCACCAATGGTTCGAAGATTGTCACCACCACTGTTTTTTAACCCCACGCCACAATTGCTTCTTTTTTTTTTCTTTAAAAAAAAACCTTTTTTTTCTTAATTTATTGTTTTGTTAATTATAAAAGTTACTGTAAATCTTGATTTTTTTCTTTCTCTTGTGAATATATTTTCTTAATTAGTTATAAAAGTTACTGGTTTTTTTTCTTTGTGGTTTTGCTTTATTTTAGGCTCTTCTGATTCAGCTTTTGTTTTTAATAAATGTGTCTATAAAGGTTTTATTTTAATTTTACAAAAAAAAAAATCAATTAACTTAGTCTTTGGGTTGTCCTTTTCTTTAGCTATTATTATCTTGTAAATTTATAATTTTGGTTTATATAGAAAAAAAATATATTTATAATTTATTATTTTGTAGTTTTTATTTCCTACTTTTTGGGTAAAACCAGGAGCTAGTTTTCTGTGTGAAATTATTGAGAAAGAGAAGCTTATAGTTTGAATCATTATTTCCTGTAAATAATTGAATATAAAAAATAGAGCAATCGACTTACCAATTTAATTTTATAATTAATGTTTAAAGAATATTGTACATAAAAATGAAAAATTCCTTATTTAAAAACAATAATATACTATGCATTAATGGATATGAGTTGATACTGGTTGGAACTATTTTGTTGGGCCATTTGTGTAGGAAAAATATTATAAAACTAACTAACAATTTATAAATATATTTAAAATAATGAGAGTCCTTTTTATATATTGTTTTGTGGACGAGAATCATTGAATTATTACACCACTATTTCTGTTGTTGTTCAATGGTAATAATAAAGGCTTGGGTGAGTTTGGTTTTGCTATACGAATCAGAGTTAAACCGGGTCGGACTTTGGAAATGTTAGGAGTTGGACCGGGTGGATCCGGGTTGGGTTTTATTAATATGGCGAAACGTAACAAATATCGTGCTTTATATATATACTAGGTATTTTACCCCTGCTATGCACGAGCAATTTATTTGGGGACATTTATTTGTATAATTAAATAAGATTATAATTGTTTATAATTTAAATAATAATCTTTAATAGTTTTCAATTGTTTGTATAAATGTTTCATAGCATTAATATTTTTTTTATTATCAAAATCAAATTACCAAAACAAAAATCATGTAAACATTTAAATACTTCAATAATTTTTAATATATAAAAATTTACATTCTCGTCATTAAAAAAAATTACATTCTCAGTTTTAAAATCATGTAACTTTTTTATCAATAGTTTTTGATAAATAATTGAGAAACTTTGATCTTATGTATATAGCTTTTTTATATTTGTATGTATTTGAAATTAGAAATACATGGGTAAACAAAAAATATTTTATACCATCCAATGAAACCAGTTAGTGTTATTGGTTTTTACTTT
>KE151797.1:28942-39807 GCA_000411095.1 Aethionema arabicum | reverse complement strand
ATGCATTATTATAAAATATTGCTTCTATATAAATAATATAATATGAAAATATATATAGATAGAATAATATGTTATTGTAAATAATTAATTAAAAATAATATTTATTATTATAATAAATTATTAGGTGTATCATAAATATAAATTAATATATAATTTAAATATATATAATTTAATTTACTATTTTTAGAATGACACATAAATAAATGATTATTTTGAGTTACCTCCAAAAAAGGTAATTCTCAAAAAAATAAATATTTACCGAGAGAGGAGGTAAATTTCTAATCCTAAATACTCTCAACAACCTGACCGAAAACAGGAAAACAAAACAATCGTATATATATTCTCCGATAGACATGGCTCTGAGAAACCCATCTTACCACTGCAAGGCCCATTCCCTCTTATACATTTATATCTTCTTCGCCAGCGATCACAAGCACTTCACAGGAAAACGTCGAAAGGTCGAGAGCTCGATCATCTCTAATTTTCATCCATGGCGCAGATCCCTAGCTTGGACAATGCTCCTCTCAATCTAAAATCAATTAGGTCAGTCTAGTTTTTACGATTTTCCTACTTAGGAATTGCTTGATTGAATCTCCTTTTTTTGTCATTACTTATTCAGGGAGAAGTCTCAGAGGGAGCTTGTAAACTTGCTCAAAGACGTGAGTTATCCCTTTATTTTTTCCCAAAAAATTTGTGAAATTCTAGAATTATTTTGATCAATCGTATCCTTGTTTAGAATGTGAAAGCAAACCATTACATTTGTCCCATGTTACTTCGATTTCTACTCCGCCCGACGACATATTTAATAGAACGAATTTTGGATGCATGATTTTCCAATTGTTCATTTTTGTTTTATTTGGTGTTTGTAATCATAGATTCGTGGAAATAAGTGTCTCGTTATTGATCCAAAGCTGAGCGGTTCCCTCTCATTGATCATCCAGACGTCTGTGCTGAAGGTATTTTAAGTCTTCCCAGCCTATTTCGCTGTTATAGAGTAATTACTTGTGTTGGAGTTTTAAACTAGGATGCCAAGCCCTCAGGCGGTCTCAGTCTTGAACATCGTTTACTCTGTTTACTATTGATATATTTTGAGTACAGCTTCAATTGTAAGAGTAAAGGAAGATCCGTCATGTTATAATTTATTTGATTCTAATTGCTGAAGTTGGTGTCAGCATGAGTGATCTGATTTTTTCTCTAACCAGGAACTTGGTTTGGAATTACGCCATCTTTCAACAGAACCAGTTCAGACAGAATGCACAAAAGTGGTTTATCTTGTTCGCTCTCAACTAAGCTTTATGAAATCCATAGCTTCTCACATCCAGTATGATAATGCAAAAGCGATTCAGAGAGAATACTATGTTTATTTTGTCCCTCGTAGGTCAGTTGCATGTGAGAAGGTATGTTTGGTTATGGCTGCCCTCTAATACTAAATGTGCTTTAGTTTGCTTGTTACTACACCTCTGGAATAAGGGATTTGAATACCTTTCTGCTATTTCAGATTCTAGAGGAGGAGAAGGTGCATAACCTGGTTACTATCAAGGAATTTCCCCTGTATATGGTTCCTCTAGATGAGGATGTGATATCGTTTGAGCTTGAGCTCTCTGAAAAAGTGCGTAGATGGGTTCAACTTTACTTATACCTTCATGTGCCCTTTTCCTTGAGGCCCTAAAATAAAGCTTTCATATTTATTTTGTTTTACTTGCTATTTTTTTGAATAATAGGATTGCTTGGTAGATGGTGATGTTAGCTCACTTTGGCACGTCGCAAAGGCTATTCATGAGCTCGAGGTTTAAATCTTTAGTTATTGCTTTACGTCATGATCCACGCAATGTTATCTCCTGACTAACTCTTAGCATAGTTTTCTTTTGGAGTTATATCAAAAGTGAGAGCAAAAGGCAAAGCATCTGTTCGTGTTGCAGATATACTTAACCGCATGCAAGTGGAAGAACCTGTCACATATGATGTAAGATTTGCCTCAAACAATTCAATCTTGTTATTTTTCAGTGTATTGGCTATTTTGTATTGTACAACACATATCTTGTTCCCTTTCTTCACTATTGTAATAGATGGTTCTATTTTAGGCAGGCAGGCCTGAGGTGGAAACACTCATTCTATTGGACAGAGAGGTAAGATTATCATCCGTTTCTTCCTATTATAAGAACCCCTTCACTTATAGATATTCTCCAAGAATTGATTGGTAGAGAGTTCTGAAAGATGGGAAACTTGAGAGAGTTGATATATATCTATATATGATGCAAACAATGGACTCATCAATCGACATACGATAAACTTTGTTAAGAACTAGAGAAACTTCTTACAATTGCAGTAAATAAGTTATCTAGACTGGTTGATGCCTTCTAAGGCTTTCTTTAGCTTGCCACGTTGAGCTCTACCCATGGACTTGATAAGTTTTGGTTTTAGCCTCTTATGGGATAGGTTCTTGTCAGAACTTATTAGAACCACGTGGGCTCCATGTTCATTCAGTCATGAACTTTGTATGGCATATTGGCGTGGACATTGCTAATTGATTAGTTATTGAGGTTCATTCCCATCTGTTATTCTACCTGTATTGAGCTAAAATTACATGGTTTTGGTTTGATGAAACTAAAGCATGCACCGTCTCATAAGTGGAGGTTGCGCCAGTATATCACTTTATAATTTGTCTGAACTTAGGTGACTTTCTATTTTCCGAAACAAAACCTGATCCTGATGTACCTTTTGCATTCATACAGCGTTAAAATTGCAACATTTAATTTAATTCTATATTTCAGGTTGACATGGTTACTCCAATGTGCTCACAGTTAACTTATGAGGGACTGTTAGATGAGGTAATGTAAAAAAAATCCAGTAATGCAATTAGATAACAAGTAGCTTGAGTAGATTTATCCATCAGGGCAACTGGTGGGATTTTAATGCTTGAGAGAGCTATACTGACTTCGTGTATATTAGTCTACAAATAATTTGAGTTATATAGAGTGTTTATGGTTCCTCTACCCATAATAAATTCTTACACAAGTGTGAGGGATAAAATAGTTTCCTTGGGCCTTGTCATTGCCCTTTTGAAGGAATTATGCTTGCATGTCTTATTCGAGAATTTACCTAAACTTTAAGAACATCATAAGGAAGGGAGTAAGGTTTGGGCTAGAACTTTGATGTGCTAGGTTGTCAAAAGCTTAACAATTGCTGAGTTTATGGCACTTTTCTGGAATTTGAGGGAGGGCAAACAATGGTGTTGAGCCATTTGTTTTCATTGGTTGTAGTGATAACCAACCCACACATTTTTGGATTTCAAGAAAGCTTTTGCGTGATCTGACTCCAATCTCTTTTTACAGTTTTTTCATATAAGTAATGGAGCTGTTGAGGTTGACTCATCTGTGATGGGTGGTCAGCAGGATGGAAAAAAGATGAAAGTTCCCCTTAATTCAAGGTTAGTTACTTGCTCATATATTACATCTCTTTGACCGTATAAGATAAGTGGCCATTGCTCTTCTATCACACTGCTGAATGATCTCTGCGACTGAATTTGTTGCACAGCATAGATATTGTGTTTCTTGGATGAGATAAGTACAATGAAAAGATTCATGTGTTATTGGTTTTGCATATAAAAGAGCTTTCGAATCTGGAAGTTGGATTAGACTTCCCAACTTATATGTTGTGTGTCTGCCTATGTCTTTCATAACTTTTATATGGAAGTATAAATTTGACCGAAACACCCAAACCTATTTACTAGCTACACTTCAAGTTGTAGGACACGTTTGAGTGATAACTTTATTTTTGGACGCTTTAATTTACAGTGATAAGTTATTCAAGGAGACAAGAGATCTCAACTTTGAAGTCGTAGTACAGGTGGACCTTTGCCATTTTAGCTTTCATTATTTGGGCCAGGGTATTCTGTCAACTGATCGTCGAGACACAGTATGATTGTAGGTTCTACGTCAGAAGGCAACATCCATGAAGGAGGACTACACTGAAATCAATTCTGTACGTTTGCTCTTCTTTTCCTTTTAGTAGACTTGCTGTGATGGTGCATACAGTTCAAATTTCTTAGCCATCGATCAGGAGAGTTCATTGACCCATTATTAGTTACTCAATTGGTACAGAACATGCTACATCTTAGGAGCTAATGATCAGCATATTCGTAAATTTCCTTTAAGTTTAATAGTTATAACCAGAGTTTAATGTGGTGCTAATATTATGCACAGACCCAGACAGTTTCTGAGCTAAAGGACTTTGTCAAGAAGCTTAATTCATTACCAGAGATGACAGTAAGATTGCCTTGTTTTCTTTAAGCTCTTTTTTCTTGTATCTTGATGACAGTTGGGACCAATATCAGTTTGAATTATTTAGCCCTAATTATTTTCTTTTCCAGAGGCACATACATCTTGCCCAGCATCTGACGACTTTCACTTCCAAGCAGTCATTTGTTTCGCAACTCGATATGGAACAAACACTTGTTGAGGCAGAAAGTTATGATATGTGAGTTAATTTTTAAACACCTCATTAGTACTTCGTTTCAAGAAGATTGCATGGTTCACTCAATCACAAGTGATGTTAAATATATTTTGATTTGATGGCATAATTTAATTTGTTATACGATAAATCATTACTAAGTTTGTAAGTGCAGATGCTTTGAGCACATAGAAGAGATGATCCATAAACAGGAGCCACTCACTAATGTCCTACGTATGTTAGTCCTGTTTTCTGTTACAACCTCAGGGCTACCAAAAAAGCATTTTGATCATTTAAGGTAAATTAAGCTTCCATATGTCATTCTCTGTAATATTTTCCATTTTTCTTAATCATGTAATCTTTTGGTCTCAACTTTAGGAAGGAATTACTCCACAGTTATGGGTTTGAGCATGTGGTTGCATTGAACAACTTGGAGAAAGCAGGATTGTTGAAGAAACAGGTTTGATTATTCTTGGCCTCCTTGGGGAATCTGTATGGTGGTCTATGATTGCATAACTAATGCCTTATTTTATCTTCGATTTGCTCCTTCAGGAGTTTAAAAGCAATTGGCAGACAGTGAAACGTACATTACAACTTATAGTTGAAGACACTGATACATCAAGGTAGTATTCTTTACAGTCATATTGTCTCATAGTAAAATACATGATACAGTTACATAATTTTGTTAGCAGGATTAACTGTAAAGAGTTCGTATATCTATTCCATAAATTTGTTAAACTTTAGTCGCCCTTGATCTTGAATGAGAGATGTGTCTTGAATGCTCTTTTTCTACAACTATATTCAAAGACACCTCAGGTAGCTCTGACTGTTGAAAATACAAATTTTGTTGATTTATCGCGACCATCCTTTTCTGTTTCGAATACATAATCTATCATCGCCTCAGTATGTGATTTTTCATAGCATTAGCATTCCGTTTTCATTCTATCTTGTCTATTTTTAGTTAAATTGCTTCATTAACTATTCTTTTGTCACTTGTGTATTTTTGGCAGGGGATTATCATCTTTATTCATTAGTTGTAGTCGTGTTTGATTTTGATTATATGTTTTAGTCGTACCTATATTGATATATATTGGCGTTCGAGCTTTTTTTATTTTATGTTTTGATGGTACCTGGTTTGCTAGACCACGCACCAACTTTTACTGTCGCAAATGCTTGTACACCAGTTGATTTCTAATTTTTATGAAAAATAAATTTCTTGTGCAGGCCCGACGACATTGCATATGTCTATTCTGGATACGCTCCTCTTAGCATTCGTCTTGTCCAACAAGCTATTCAATCTGGATGGTTAGTATGTTCTTGCATTCTTCTTGTAGCCTAGGTAGTCTGTGAAAAAGTCTACTGCTCTATTGTTCAGACTCGATTTTAAGATGCATTTTAGTCGTTTGGGGTGGGGGATGACTAATAAAAACTAAGCATGAAAATCAGAACTAGAGGGTAACTTTTCTAATCCGTATACGAGTGAGTTTTGAAAGGGTTCTGCTTCCCTTAATTGCAAGAAAGAAATGCTAAGCAGTAAAGGGAAACAAATCTACCAAGTGGAGATAAATTTATAAGAAGCAGTTAAACCTAGATTGCTTTCATGATATAATGGTGTGGTTTATGGATATCTCATTTTACCTTACAGGCGTCCTATCGAAGACGTTTTGAAGCTGTTGCCTGGACCTCATCTGGAAACTAAAAGAGTCCGTACACTTTTCCTTTTCCGTTTTATGGAGGAAAAACGGTTTCGATTATTGTTATGCTGTATCTTCTCCATTTGAAATTTTTTTCACTTTTATTATCTGCAGAGTGGGATCCCAAGTAGTCCATCAATTGATTCATTGCACGGAGCCTCCAATGGGTAAGCTTCTCGCTGACCCATTAGTTTGTTACCATTAAAGTAGTTTATTTCTACTTAATATGTGTACATGGAAACAAGGAACAGTGAACTATATCATGGTTTGCGGATTGAAAAAAAACTCATGTTATATACTATGTGTGGACATTACAGGGTTGCTGATGGAAGACGCTCAATTGTTCTTGTTGTCTTCATTGGAGGTGTAACATTTGCTGAGATCTCCGCTCTACGATTTCTCGCCTCTAAGGTAACCAAACTTATAAGAGTTTATCAACAAACTTCTGAGTTTAGGGTTTATGGTGTATGGTGTATGGTGTATGGTGTATGGTTTATGGTTTAGGGTTAGGATTGAGGGTTTAGGGTTTTATGTTTGCTGAATCATCCAAGCTCTTCCATACTTATGTCTGCATAATTTTCCAGGAAGGAATGGCTTACGATTTGATTGTTGCCACAACCAAAATCGTCAATGGCGCAACGTTAATAGAAACGTTCATGGAGAAACTGGGCTGACTTATTACTCTTTCGGACCCGTAACAGACTCTTATGTTCATCTTTTTCTCTTAATATGCTTTTGCGTGTTTAATATTACTCACTTCGTGTGTATTATATTCGTCATCTTGTGGATCATTTTGCTTGCAGAGTGACTGTTATTCGAATATTTTTGGTGACATACAGTCAAAGCTATGCTTTACATGTCTGGAACCTGGTTACAAGAACAAAGCACAGAGTTCAGGTAATTTATATCAAATCAAATACATATAAACAAACACCAAACTGGACATAACTACACAAGTTTCTTCTGTCAGAGACCGAATCAAAAGGTAACTACACTATATTATTACAATATGTATTCATATAAACATGTAACATATCATAAAAAAGCTAGAAATTCTTCATGGTACAGCAGATTCAACACTCTCAAGTTGTTGCATTAGCTCTAACAAACTTGCAGCTTTCCTCTTTGCTCTTTCTGTTCCATTTTCAGAAAGTTCCTTTAAAGCAACATCTGCACCAACCTCTCTCGCTACATTCAACCGGTCCATATTTCCTATACATAGATACCAAAGTATCGCAGCAGCGTTCTCCCGGTTCCTCGGTGACCCTGTCCTGATAATCTCGACCAGAACCGGTATCGGCTCTGCTTGAGCTATCGCGGCTTTCCCTTCTTGGTTTATCGAAAGAATCGCAAGAATTGCCAAAGCTTCATCCACCATTCCACCTCCAGCATCTTTCAGTAATCTCGTAAGTGGATCTACAATACCTCCTTTAACAGCTCTTGATTTATTTCCTTGGTATATACATAGATTGAAAATCGCTGTTGCCGCGTCTTTTTTACCTCTTCGAGTTCCTTCTTCAAGCAAACTTATAAGTGCTTGGATTGCACCAGCAGCACCTATTGCAACTTTGTTCTCATCCACAACAGATAAACTGAATAGAGTAGCAGCTGCATTCTCTCTAGCTTCCATACTTCCATTTTTTAGCACATCTACTATATCCGTTATGGCTCCGGCATCAACAATTGCTCCTTTGTTACTGTCATTTATCGAAAGATTGAGAAGAGCCGTCACGGCGTGTTCCTGTGTCCGTGGATCCGGAGAAGATAAAAGCTCGACAAGGAGCGGTATGGCTCCGGCTTCGGCTATACAGACTCTGTTATCTGCATTTCTCTTGGCTAGTAAACGCAGCTCTCCAGCTGCAGCTCTTTGCTGTTCTGTTGTACCGTTGGCTAATTTCTCTAACAAGGAAAGAACAAATGATCGATCACAATCAGAAGAGCTGCTGCTTCCTTGTTTTGTGGTTTTATTGTTTCCTTGAGTTTTTGGAAGTTCGATACCATTGCTGTCACACCAGAGAGCAATGAGACTTTTTAAGACGTAATTAGGAGTTAATCCAGAATGTAAAAGTGTATGTTGAGATTTTGGACAGGTTTTGTGACCAGCTTCTAACCACTTCTGGATCGATGATCTTTCATATGTCTGTAAGGGTTCAAATATTAGCTAAAATTTAACAAATACAAAAAGTGTAATGATTATAAACTCAGGAAAAAATGGCTAAGCAAAGATCTTTCTACTTTTTTTAGTTCATAAATAATTACTTCTATAGTTGAAAATTTTGATTTAATCATGAGAACAACAAAATGGTTATCATGATGAAAGTAAATAAATGCTTAATTTTTTATAACATAATTTCAAATCGACCACATGTTACAAAATTAAAAATTGATTTACTATATTTTCTATGTTCATCATTAAATCAAATTTTTCAATAAATAAAATATTAGTTTATCAACTGACATGAAGTATTAGATTTTTTTTTAAGAGAAACTGACTAAAAGAGTTTCATATGAAGTGATAAATTAATACTCCATTTATCGTGAAATTTAATTTAATCATCAATTTATAAAATATAGTTAAATAAATTTTTATAAATGCGACGAATTAGTGTCCATAACGTTAAGTCCATCAAATTCCAACGTAAAATTGTCACCAAATCCAACTTTACGGCTAACTAGCTAGCACGATTTTGTTTTTCTAAATGGTACTGATTCCATCGATCTCATCGAATTCAAATTCGACAACCTTGTTTAACATCATAAACACTAATTCGTCACATTAAAAAAAATTAGAGTTTTATTTGACTATATAAACACTCTAAAGATAATTTTTTTAGTCATTTTTCTCTTTTTAATCATTTTTCCGTAAATTCGCTATAATTACGAAAAAGGAACTTGCAAAAGCATACCTGTCCAGTAGAAACAATAACAGGATCTTTCATGAGTTCAAGTGATATTGGACACCGAAAAGCATCTGGAATAAGAGGAGAACGATGCCTTAACATAACTCTGTTTCCGGCAGATGTATCAGATTCTGAGCTTTCGATTGCAGCAAAATCTACCAGTTTTTTAAGAAGTGAAGACATTCTCTCAAAACAACCATCAGGATCTCCATCATATGAAAGAAAATAATCATGAATCGCATGTGATTCTTTCTCCAGATCATCAATCGAACTAAGTTGAAGCTCTTGTGACAATCTTTTTAGGATTTTAGGGTCAGGATCCATCACATTCTCTGCAATTGCAAGATCATGACAAAGCTGCAGATCAGATGCATCACATTTTTCTTTTGCTCTCTTGAACTGAAAATGCAGAAGCTCTACCTACAAATTCAGAGACAAAATATCATTAATTTGCAAAGTATTGTCTACACAAACCACAAAAAAGGTACATTAGTCTTCAAAAGTTACCTGTTCTTTGATATCCTCTGATACATCAATTTTATCATAAGAGATCTGACTTAACGCAGCTTCAATCTCTGATGTCATGTCGTGGAACTTCTGTAGAACAGAGCCCCTATGGAAAACCTACACACAATAGAACAAACAAAAGAACAAAAACAAAGGAAAAAGTCTCAATTTCTTGATTTCATGTGAATTCATGGAGATATAAGGAGATGATAATCAGCAAAATTCTGTCATGAGGCAGTATCAGTTCGATTTTGGATCCTCCAAACAATCCAAGACGGTAATTGGGGAAATTGTAATAGGCAACAAAACCCTAAACACCAAAATCTGAGCCTTGAATAAACCCTAGAAACAGAAAGCATGTAATCTAACATTACCAAAGCGATAGAATTAGTCTGAAAGAAGAGAGTAGAGTAATGAGTTAACCTGGAAAAGTTTGCTTCCTCCATTAAGCGATCGAAGAAGGTCTATACTCGAATCAAGAGCGATTCTCAAAGTATGAAAGCCAGAAACATGTTCCTCGTCTAATTCCACATTAGAGTCTCTCAATTCCTCGAAGAAAGGACTGAGAAGCGTGATTCGACGAACAAGATCGCCTTGGATCTTACCGGAGAATCCCCCGGAGGCGGAAAAGGTAGAAATTTCCTTGACGGAGTCAATAAGTCGAGCGAGAAGGTCGTCATGAGGGGAATGATTCGTAAATGCCATGAAATGATTCTGAGCTCTCTGCAGAAGAGAGGAGAAGAGTTACAAAACTAAATCTGAATCTTATTTATTTCCAATGGTTTTATGGTAAATTTGAAGTTGGAGAATTTTGATTTGTGATTTCATTTTTTTTTCTGGAAAAAGAAAAGACATTTTTTGTTCCTTTTCGAATGAATTTTATCGACTTTACATAAACGAAGACCAAAACGGAAATTCTCAATTTTAACACAATTCAGTTCGTTTGTTTTACATTTAAGATGGGAATTTAAATAATTAATGGACAAAGTCTACAACATAGTTTTTTCATGAAATTAAATTCATGTCTCAATAAATGTCTTGAATTAAAAAAATGACCAAACGCCCATATAAAATATATTACATTTTTTTTTATAATATGCAAAGTGTAGAATCTTATGGTCCATACATTCTTCATGATATTAGAGATTAGAACCGGTAAATGTTAGTATTAAATTATGTCAATTGAATTGTGGTTGATTTTTTAGGGGCACATACACACCTGAAAACCACTACCTTGTTGGTAAATATAATACATTTATATCTCCTTTATTTTACGGGATGAATGCAAAAAAAACCCTAGGGTTTGACGTTTTCA
>KE151797.1:13035-24767 GCA_000411095.1 Aethionema arabicum | reverse complement strand
TTACATATATATATATATATATATATTTGTTATTCTAATGTAATATTTCTTACTTTTGTTAAAATATATGATCTACCGTAGAGATTTTATGCGTGCAATGTGGTGATCTAACTTCAATATTTGTAGACCTTTACTTCTCTACCACAAGAGATGTTGCCGTAAGTATGAGGGTCGATCCACGGGACTTAAGTGCTAAACAATAAACGATTAAGATTTTCGACAAAACTAAGACAAAAGCGTTTGGTTTTTTGGGGTGTCACTAAGCTTAAACGAGATATTAAACAACTGAACTTCTATAACTAAAAGCGCTAGATTTAGGAATGATAAATTTCACGAAACCATGGTGAGACACTTATTCAGGTCCTACGATTAAACAGCCTTGACTCTATCATAAATATTGAACGGGCCCACTCTCGTGCGACAATCGCGATTCTTATGCTAGAAAGAACTTGATACTAGCCCCACTCTGTCACTCTTATGAGGAATCGCAGCTCTCACCCTCAACTAGCATGCATTAACGAATTGGATTAGATATATCAACAATTTACTAAACCCGACTCTCGTCACCGCTTAGTGGATTGCTCAATCTAGTGTATTTCTAAGTCATCCTACCAGCTCTCGCAATCTAGGACTCGTCTAACATCAAGAACTAAGCGGCCAATCTTAATTCAGGCATTACAACAATACTAGGCGAAGGAACATAAGATAATTCTACCTATTCGTGTCTAACCATGGATGCTCGATCCTAGAACATCCTAAATCTAACTGGGGGCTACTCTAACATGCTAGAATTGAAACAAAGCATAAAAGAAATGGAAAACATCGTAACTGAAAACTGAATTGAATCTAAATCGAGTTTCTACAATGAAAGTGCAAGGAAAATAAAAGAAGAATGGAGAAAACAATAGAGAAAGGGCTGATGAAGGAGTGGCTCCTTCAAATCCTCTCCTCTCGAACCCTTCCTTGAGCTGTGTAAGACTTCGGACCTGACCAACGGACTGCGCGACCCCTTTGCTGAAGATATAGCTTCTCTATTTATAGACGGCTAGGAAATTATGTCAAAAATTTGTGGTCTTTGCATTTTTCTAGGCGGGCATCGGTAGGAACAAAAGTGTGTTCCTACCGGAACAAGAACAAAATTCTCTTTTCTCGCGAAGATATCAATCCGCATCGGTAGGAACGGATTTGCTGTTCCTACCGGAACAAAACACCCTTGCTCTCGCACCAATCCACTGGAACATTTGTTAAATTGTTCCTTCTTGTGTTATTTTGCTCCATCTTGATCCGTGCTAAGTGTTGCTGCCAAAGATGCACATTTTCTTGCCTTTTCTTCAGTTTTTGGGGTTGTTTTTCTTCTTGATTGTCTCTCTCTCACGTTTTCATGCATTTGGCTAGGTTTTGAAAATTGATATATCGATAAAATTTTGAATTGGGGTTTGAACATTTTGGTGGCTAACTCTCGAAAACAGGAATATTATCAAATCACAAAATCGCAGAAGAAAAGAGTAAGATTAACAAATCTTTCCTCCAAATCTACCTATTCCAAGAATCACCTATAATTTCTTCCAACTTTTTCCAACCTTTCTTTCAACCTCTACTTCAATCATTTTCCTTCGATTTTCAACCACATTCACTAAAATTTTCCCACCTAGTCTAACTAGCCACACCTTATTTCTCACTATTTTCTTATTTTTCTCGAAACTTTTTTTCGTTTTTTTTCTTCTTCTTTTTTTTCATCATTTTTTCTTTCCGGTGGTGGTGGCTAACTTAGAACTAAGCTTCTTATGATCTCACTCTCAATCTTTCTTCATCATTCATATATTTTTTTGTTCCCCCAAACTTAAACCGTTTTATCCATACGAATTTAACTTCTTAAGATATCCTTCTGAACATCCCATATCGTAGCATCAAATCACTCCTAAACTAGCCNCTATATTTTCATTTTTAGCATCCTTCCTTCCTTCTTTTTTTTCATCATTTTTTCTTTCCGGTGGTGGTGGCTAACTTAGAACTAAGCTTCTTATGATCTCACTCTCAATCTTTCTTCATCATTCATATATTTTTTTGTTCCCCCAAACTTAAACCGTTTTATCCATACGAATTTAACTTCTTAAGATATCCTTCTGAACATCCCATATCGTAGCATCAAATCACTCCTAAACTAGCCAAGACGACTAATCATGCGAAAGGAAAGACTGACACTCTGATACTTCCTAGATTTTGCAATCAAAATATTTTCAGAAAATAGACCTCACTCAAAGAAAAAATTTCGTTGGGCTTGGATTAAAAATGGCTGGATTTTCAAAGAAATTAGAGTGGTAAAATGGGTTTGAAAATAAATCCAGCAAATCAGTTTCAAGTTTCTAATGACAGCTTCAAATACGCAAACAGTGATCTTAGAAATACCGAAGTATAGCGACCTACATGCTTATGTCGAGTTTAAGTATGGTTAAAACGTACAAATCAAGTTCCCTATGTGTCTAGCATACAATCATATGAGGATTAATCATAGTCTCCTAAGATCATCATAATCAAATGCAAAGTACGATCACATAACTCAATAACCAAAGAAAACAAATAAGGTCGTGTACCACTCCCCCAAACTTAAATCTCAGCGTCTCGATGAGAAATAGCGACGAGAACACACGGGGTAACACGAAGAATCTAAATAAAACAAAATAGAAATAAGAGAAAACAAAGGGAAATAAATAAAAATAATGTCTTGTGTAGTGCAAAGGATAGGGATTACTAGTCGAAGCGTGGAAGCTAAGGCATGTAGTCCGGGAGGGGATGTGCATCCTCATCAACGCATGGATCAATTTCCTCACAGAGCTGCTCGATTTGGGAAGCCAATGATGGACCATCGTGAATGTCGGCCGCAGAGGTGTCATGAAAAGGAATCCTGTCGATAGCTGCAAAGATCTTTTCCAACAGTTGATCGAGTTTGATTTTGTGGTTTCCCTCAGCGGGTTCCTCCTCCGTTGCATTTAAATCTGGAATCACTGTTGGAGGTGGGCTCTCTGCTTCATGCAAGTGTGATGGAGGAGCTTTTCTGCTTCCCCTTTTCTTCCGTTCCTGCTTATCAGGACCACGACCCTTCATTTTCCTCTTTCGTTTGGAGGGTTCTTCCACTGGTTTCGATTTCCTTGCTCTAGGCTTTCTTTTCTTCTTGTCATTGCCACGACCTCGCCTCTTGGGGGTAGGGATCGGTTCCTAGACCTGCTCCTCGAGTTGTTGTCTTTGGCGAGCAAGCCTGATAAGCTTTTGTCCATGCCTGTAGAAGTTCTCATCGATTGATTCAATTTTCACGGGCTTTAGTCCATGCCTGTAGAAGTCTTCTAAATCAGTCCCAAACTCGAAATCATCACCCCAATAATCATAATCATCCGGCGGCGGAATCACTCCTTGGTATCTTACAGGGCTCTCACGTTTGAAGTAATACTCGTCGGAGTCTTCTTTAGGATCTTCCTCAGGATCTTCTTCAGGATCTTCCTCAGGATCTTCTTCAGGATCTTTCTCTAGATCTTCTTCAGGATCTTCTTCAGGATCTTCCTCAGGATCTTCTTCTGGATCTTCCTCAGGATCCGGGTAAGTACCAGCCGGTCTCCAATGGATCGAGTTTGGTACCTAAGAAGGCATGGGTAGCGTGAGTAAACTTGTACCTTCAACACACATGCTATATAATTGGTTAATAGTTATGGTTAAGTTTAGCAATCAATAGCATTCAAAAGTAGAAGAATCGCACGACAGATCAATTAAATACAACCGATTCAGATTTAGTCATGTGTCGTGAGTTCGCGTTTGTCTTGGTGATATAACAAGGGTTTAGTTCATCTAAGCATGCTAATCTATCTCTAAACTAACTTAAACATTCCTAGGATTAATAGGCATCATAATCAGAAGGTTAGAAACTAAATTTTCAAACCTCGAACTCATCCATGGAAGTTACAAATAGTTGGGGTTAGAGAAAGATACCTTGTTCATCTTGCAAAGTTGATATAAGAAACGCAAAGAGCACGAAATTCTAAGCAGAATTGACTTAAGAATCAATGAAAACGGTTGAGTTTTGAAGAAGTTAGGTTTTTGAAAAAGTGGGAAAATTTGCGTGGGGAAGAAGACTTAAGCGGCAGCCTATTTAAAGGCAAAAATTATGGATTTTTCCCTTTTCTGGCCCTGCATCGGTAGGAACAATTTCTTGTTCCTCCGGAATACGTTAAAATCCGATCCCCTTCCTCTCAGCGATATCTATCGATAGGAAGACCAATGTGTTCCTACCGGAACGTAACTTCTTCTTCAAAAACTTACTTGTCCCGGCGATTCCCATCGGTAGGAACACTAATGTGTTCCTACCGGAACACGCGTATAACCTTGCTTCCCTTTCTTTTTGCAAGCTTGTTCCTCCTTTGAATTAACATCCTGAAACCTTCATATTTACACAAGAAATTAGTAGGATAATTGGGTTGCCTGCCAACGTAGCGCTTTGTTTAAAGTCACGTAGCTTGACTATCTTCGCTTAAGCGAATCGCTCCCCTTCAAAAGGTACGGGAAACCTCTCTGATGGATCTGATGAGCCTACTAGGTAAGGTTTCAGGCGTTGACCGTTGACTATAAGATCTTCTCCATGTGAGTTGATAAGTACAACAGCCCCATGAGGGCGTACTTCTTTGACTGTAAATGGACCAGACCAACTTGAACGCAGCTTTCCTGGAAATAGTTTCAAACGTGAATTGAACAGGAGAACCTGATCATTCACCTTGAAAATCTTCTTGATGATCTTCTTATCATGGAAGGCCTTAGTCCTTTCCTTGTATATTCTTGAGTTCTCATATGCATTGCGGCTGAGTTCATCGAGCTCATGAATTTGCTGCTGACGCCTTTCTCCTGCGAGATTCATGTCATAATTCAACAGTCTTGTGGTCCATTCTCCCTTGTGTTCTAGCTCCACTGGTAAATGACAAGACTTCCCATAGACCAAATTAAATGGGGTGGTCCCTATTGGTGTCTTGTACGCTGTCTTGTATGCCCATAGCGCATTATCTAACCTCTGCGACCAGTCTTTCCTTGAAGCGTTTACTGTCTTCTGCAGTATGTTCTTGATTTCTCTATTCGAGATTTCAACTTGTCCACTGGTCTGTGGATGGTAAGCTGTGGAGATTATGTGCTTCACACCGTGGCGCTTAAGCAGCTTCGCAATGGCTCTATTCACAAAGTGTGAGCCTCTGTCACTAATGACAACTCTCGGAACTCCAAACCTTGGAAAGATGATCGAGTTGAACATGTGCGCAACCGTCTTTGCATCATTGGTCGGGCTAGCGATAGCTTCTACCCATTTCGACACGTAGTCTACTACCACCAAGATGTATTCGTTCTTTCCGGATTTCGGGAATGGTCCCATGAAATCGATTCCCCATACGTAAAAAATCTCCATCTCCAGGACGAAGTTCTGAGGCATCTGATTCCTTTTGCTCATATTCCATAGATGTTGACAAGCATCACACCTAGAGATATACGAGTTTGCATCCTTGAACATTTTCGGCCACCAATATCCTCCTTGTAGGATTTTGGATACGGTTTTGTATGTGGCGAAATGTCCTCCTATGGGCGCCGAGTAGCAATGGTGCAAGATGACCTCCACTTCACTTTCCAGTATGCACCTGCGATAAACCCTGTCAGAGCATTGACGATAAAGGAAAGGATATTCCCAGTAATAAAATTTGGATTCGTGCAGAAACTTCCTTTTCGCATATCCGGTGAAGTTGTGGGGCTCTTTTCCAACGGCTAAGTAGTTTGCCATATCTGCAAACCACGACGCTTTCTTTGGATACGCGTCTATGGCCTGCGTTTCTTCATTGTGTCTCACACTTATAGCATAAATATGTTCTTCCGAAAGATGGTCATTGATAGGGATGAAATTCTCTATCCTTATTCGAGAGAGATGGTTAGCAACTCCATTCTCTATCCCCTTCTTGTCTCTGATCTCTAAGTCATACTTCTGCAACAACAAAATCCATCGAAGCAACCTAGGCTTTGCTTCTTTCTTGTTAAACATATGTCTTAAGGCAGAGTGGTCACTATACACAATAACCTTAGAGCCAACAAGATATGACCTTAATTTTTCAAACGCAAAGACTACCGTTAGCAACTCCTTCTCAGTGGTAGTGTACTTACATTGCGCATCATCCATCGTACGATTTGCGTAGTGGATCACATGTAGCTTCTTGTCTTTCTCTTGTCCTAGGACTGCTCCGACTGCATAGTCGCTTGCATCCGTCATGATTTCGAATGGTAGGCTCCAGTCTGGGGGTTGAACTATCAGTGCACTTATCAAAGCATTCTTGATTGTATGGAAAGCCTCCAAACATTCCTTGTCAAACTCGAACTTGACATCCTTGCATAACAATCTCGTCAGTGGACGAGCTATTTTTGAGAAGTCTTTGATAAACCTTCGCTAGAATCCTGCATGTCCTAGGAAACTCCGAATGTCCCTCACCGTCTTCGGAGGTTGTAGGGTTGTCATCACATCTATCTTGGTGTGATCCACTTCTATTCCTTTCTTCGAGATCTTGTGCCCAAGCACAATTCCTTCGTTCACCATGAAATGACATTTTTCCTAATTCAACACTAGGTGCTTCTCCTCACATCTCTTCAGTATCCTGCAAAGATTGGACAAACAGTCGTCAAATGAGGATCCATGTACCAAAAAATCATCCATGAAAACTTCCACCACGTCTTCGATCATGTCTGAGAAAATCGAGAGCATGCATCGTTGAAAAGTTGCTGGAGCGTTACACAGCCCAAACGACATCCTTCTGTAGGCGAATGTGCCATAAGGACATGTGAACGTCGTCTTATCCTGATCTTCTGGATGGATTAGAATCTGAAAGAAACCTGAATAACCATCTAAGAAACAGTAAAACGCGTGGTTAGACAGTCTCTCAAGCATTTGATCGATAAACGGCAACGGGAAGTGATCCTTCCTAGTCGCGACATTTAATTTACTATAGCAATACACATGCGATGTCCAGTCACTGTCCTAGTAGGAATCAAGTCGTTTTTCTCATTATTAATCACGATCATCCCCCTTTCTTAGGAACTACATGTATAGGACTAACCCATTTACTATCCGAAATTGGGTAGATAATTTCTGCTTCTAGAAAATTAAGAATTTGCTTTTTAACAACATCGTTAAGCGTGGGGTTTAACTTTCTTTGGTGTTCAACAGAGGTTTTCGACTTATCTTCTAGTCTAATTCTATGCATGCAAAGTTTTGGTGGAATTCTAGGTATATCACCTCACAAGTACCCTAGGGCTCTACGATACTTCTTATCCTGATCTTCTGGATGGATTAGAATCTGAAAGAAACCTGAATAACCATCTAAGAAACAGTAAAACGCGTGGTTAGACAGTCTCTCAAGCATTTGATCGATAAACGGCAACGGGAAGTGATCCTTCCTAGTCGCGACATTTAATTTACTATAGCAATACACATGCGATGTCCAGTCACTGTCCTAGTAGGAATCAACTCGTTTTTCTCATTCTTAATCACGATCATCCCCCTTTCTTAGGAATTACATGTATAGGACTAACTCATTTACTATCCGAAATTGGGTAGATAATTCCTGCTTCTAGAAAATTAAGAATTTGCTTTTTAACAACATCGTTAAGCGTGGGGTTTAACTTTCTTTGGTGTTCAACAGAGGTTTTCGACTTATCTTCTAGTCTAATTCTATGCATGCAAAGNCAATACACATGCGATGTCCAGTCACTGTCCTAGTAGGAATCAAGTCGTTTTTCTCATTATTAATCACGATCATCCCCCTTTCTTAGGAACTACATGTATAGGACTAACCCATTTACTATCCGAAATTGGGTAGATAATTTCTGCTTCTAGAAAATTAAGAATTTGCTTTTTAACAACATCGTTAAGCGTGGGGTTTAACTTTCTTTGGTGTTCAACAGAGGTTTTCGACTTATCTTCTAGTCTAATTCTATGCATGCAAAGTTTTGGTGGAATTCTAGGTATATCACCTCACAAGTACCCTAGGGCTCTACGATACTTCTTATCCTGATCTTCTGGATGGATTAGAATCTGAAAGAAACCTGAATAACCATCTAAGAAACAGTAAAACGCGTGGTTAGACAGTCTCTCAAGCATTTGATCGATAAACGGCAACGGGAAGTGATCCTTCCTAGTCGCGACATTTAATTTACTATAGCAATACACATGCGATGTCCAGTCACTGTCCTAGTAGGAATCAACTCGTTTTTCTCATTCTTAATCACGATCATCCCCCTTTCTTAGGAATTACATGTATAGGACTAACTCATTTACTATCCGAAATTGGGTAGATAATTCCTGCTTCTAGAAAATTAAGAATTTGCTTTTTAACAACATCGTTAAGCGTGGGGTTTAACTTTCTTTGGTGTTCAACAGAGGTTTTCGACTTATCTTCTAGTCTAATTCTATGCATGCAAAGTTTTGGTGGAATTCTAGGTATATCACCTCACAAGTACCCTAGGGCTCTACGATACTTCTTAAGCTCAGTCAACAACTTTCCTGTCTCTTCTTCACTTAGTTTCGCATTAATTATCACAGGGTAAGTGTTCTCAGAACCTAGATACACAAACCTCAACTCAACCGGTAACGGCTTGAGTTCATATTGCTCGAGATGCGGATGTCTCTCCTTCATCGAGCTTGAGGATTCCTGGCTCAGTCAGTGCTTGTGCTGAGTTCAAGAATTCAGCCAAGTCCTCTGCATCTGCATCGAGGTATCCTTGCTCGCTTTTCTCCTTTGTGAGGGCTATTGTCAGAGAGACCTTCATCAACAACTCATCTTTTGCCTCTTCCACTGGTTCCTTGAGTTGATCAACGACGAACATTTGCCCATTCATCAATGGTTTCTTCAACAACTTGTCCATTTGAAACTGCATGGCAATATCACCCAAGTTAATTTAAATAACTCCATTCTGAACATCAATTGTAGCACCTGCGGTACATAGGAATGGCCTTCCTAGGATCAAAGGATCCTTGGGCTCTTTGTCCGTCTCTAGGACGACGAAATCGGTGGGTATAGCTGCTTTACCGACTCGGACGATCAAGTCCTCTAAAATACCTATCGGGTGCTTAACCTATCGATCAGCAAATTCCAACGAAATCTTGGTCGATTTGAAGCTTGTGAATCCTAGCTTCTGGGCTATGGAGTACAGCACCAGGTTCACACTCGAACCTAGATCACAGAGAGAGCGAGGGAAGTTAGTCACGCCTATGGTAACCGATAAGACGAACTTACCTGGAGCATCTCTCTTTGCCGATAGAGTGCTAGTCAGCACTGCACAACATTCTTCAGAAATCATGACACACTCCTCTTCATCAGTAATCTTCGAGGTTATCATGTTCTACATAGTGGCTTTCATGGCTGGCCACAAATGTAGTGTTGTTTGCATCTGATCTCGATATCCTCGATCAGCTCCTTGCATTTAGTTTCTTCTAGTGCGCGTTTCGTCCGCCTGGTGTTGGTGGGATATGGGGCCTTCGGTGGCCCAGTTTCTTTTCGCACTTGGTTCTCTTCATTCACTGGTGCCCGTGGTGCTTCTTCATTGGTTCCTTGATCCACTGGAATATTCTTGTTTCCTACATCAGCAAACAAAATTTCGTTAGCGCTAGCATCTGGTAGGATCAGAGCTTTTACCTGAGGTGGGACAGTTGGCGCTTTCTCCTTGAAGAGAACTTCTCTTCCACTTCTGAGAGTGATAGCATTCACGCCTATGTCTCTTAACCTCAGTGCTTCCGTGTTATGTGCCACTTGATGGTTTAGCCGCCTAACGTGTGCGTGCAAGTCATCAAATCGCTTATCTAGCGCGTCAAACCTCTTTTCGGATATCTCATCGTTGACCTTCTGGTTTTCGATTATGGTATTCATCTCTTCAAGACTGAAGCAGAACAAATTTCTTGTTGCGCATCTGTCATGAATTTCGCTTTCATATGTGCTTCCGTCTCATACTTATATGGCAAATAAGAGGGCTCTTGGTGCTCTCCTTTGTTTCCCATGATCATCCTCTCGATCGAGTCTAGCTTTTCTGTGATAGTCTGGGAATCCACGAAGTAGATATTGTGTTGGGGCTGCTCATCCAAATCGGACTTAGCCAGACTTTCCGCCAAGTTGTCGATAAGCTGCTCGCCTTCCAACTCTGTGTGTGTCATAAAGTTCCCTTCGCTAGCTGCATCCAATGCGATCTTATACTCTTCATGAACCCATTCATAGAAAATTGCCAATATTTGAAGTGATAAAAATCCATGATGAGGGCACTCTCGCCCTAGAGTTTGTAATCGTTCCCATGCTTCGGTGAATGTCTCATATGGTGGTTGCGTGAAAGTTAGAATCTTCTTCTTCATTTCTGCTGTCTTGGTACGTGAGAAAAAATGGTTCAGAAATGCTCTCTGAACTTGCACCCATCCATCTAAACTTTGAGGACGCAGTGATGCGAACCATTGCTCAGCTCTTCCCACTAATGAGAACTCGAAGAGCTTGCATGAAATGTAATCTTCACCGAATCCATTGATTCGTACTACTCCGCTTAGTTTCTCTAGTCTCCTCAGATGCTCTAACGGGTTCTCGAATGGCAGCCCCTCGAAAGGTCTTGCCTCCGCTTGTGTGATTAGATGCGGTTTGAGCTCGATTTCTGGGTTGGCGATTTCAGGTAGGATGATAGTGGAGCCTCCTTTGTAACAAGAGTGCAGGTTGTTCACCTCTCCTATTGTAGGTTCAGGGAAAAGTCTCGGCTGTTGCTGCCGGAGTTATGCTAACTCTCCCTCTAGCTTATCGACCTTAACTCGGAGTAGAACCTCCGGTGGGTCTTGGTTATCGTCCATCGCAGCTGGACTCAGGTATAAGTACCTGAAAATCAGAAAACAAAAATAAAACAAGTTAGTTTCTTAGACTTTATCGACAATCCGTAACCTACAGATAGCGATCTTAAGTCTCCGGCAGCGGCGCCAAAAATTGATCTACCGCAGAGGTTCTATGCGTGCAATGTTGTGATCTAACTTTAAAATTTGTAAACCTCTACTTCCCGACCACAAGGGATGTTGCAGTAAGTATGAGGGTCGATCCACGGGACTTAAGTTCTAAACAATAAGCGATTAAGATTTTCGACGAAACTAAGACAAAAGCGTTTGGTTTTTTGGGGTGTCACTAAGCTTAAACGAGAAATTAAACAACTGAACTTCTATAACTAAAAGCGCTAGATTTTGGAATGATCTATTTCACGAAACCATGGTCACACACTTATTTAGGGTCTACGGTTAAACAGCCTTGACTCTATCATAAATATTAAACCGGCCCACTCGCGTGCGACAATCGCGATTCCTATGCTAGAAGGAACTTGATACTAGCCTCACTCTGTCACTCTTTTAAGGAATCGCAGCTCTCACCCTCAACTAGCATGTATTAACGAATTGGATTAGATATGTTAACAATTTACTAAGCCCGACTCTCGTCACCGCTTAGTGGATTGATCAATCTAGTGTATTTCTAACTTATCCTACCGGCTCTTGCAATCTAGGACTCGTCTAACATCAGGAACTAAGCGGCCAATCTTAATTCAGGCATTACGAACAACACTAGGCGAAGGAACATAAGATAATTCAACCTATTCGTGTCTAACCATGGATGTTCGATCCTAGAACATCCTAAATCTAAATGGAGACTACTCTAACATGCTACAATTGAAAC
>KE151796.1:212054-231758 GCA_000411095.1 Aethionema arabicum | reverse complement strand
CGTACTGAAACACCGCCGGCTCCGAAGGAGTAACCGTCCGGAAACGGGAGATCGTGGAGGGGAAATCGAGTAACCGACAAATCGCCTGTGTAATCGCCATCTTATTTTATTTTTACTTGGTTCCTACTTAGTTTTACATTGGTAATAGGTTGTTATCCATGAATTACAATAAATTTGTAAAATGTTTTATATATACTATGTATTTATATACATATACATTGACATGAATTTGCATTAACAAAAGTAGCTATTAAATTAAAGTGTTACAAGTAATTCTAACATTATAAAAATAGATAAATAAATTAAAAGTTTTAGGGTATCTCAGAAGAATCGTCATGATCGTCTTCATCAAAATATTTGTGGAGGCGACAGAATTTAATGGACCAACGCAATATAAAGTTGAGAAAAATGATAGTGAGTAACGTAGTACCCATTGCTACCAAATCTAAGTTCATCAAATCCATTTCTACACCTTTTTTTATTTTGGTTTTTGTAGATTTATCTTTTGTTTTTTCTATGTTTATATATGGTTGTGACTTGTGAATGACTCATGCATGTTATTGCATTTAATACTAGCATGATATAATATTATAATTATAAGATTAAGAATATGTTTTAGTTGTTTATGAGAAACTATAAATAGAAATTCTCATTGAGTCATTGTATTGAATTATCACTGAAGTCCACAACAATAATCCATACATATGAAATTTCGAACCTCGTTTTTGTTGAAAATAATTTTCAATGGTAAAAACAATATTTTCGACCAAATTTTGACTATTTTCATTAAAAAAAAAACTCTTTTTGTTCTCTTTTATCTGAAGTTGAAAAAAAAAATGTTCATAAATAAGTAAAGTTCTCACTTATCAATACAAAAATTGTCACTTATTCGCCTTTTTACCCTTGTCCTTCTACATATTTAATGTTGGTCAAAATATTGAAGCTCTAAAATGAAAGGTTAGACTAAGTATTTCATATATTTTTTTAATTAGTGTGCAAAAACCTTAAAATTCAAATAAAAAAGAATAGAGAAAATAGTATTGAAAAATGGGGGGTTTTTGATAATTTACTCGAAACATTTAATAGAATTTTGGTCAAATAAATTGGTTGAAATTATTTCCGACCAATTTTTGATCAAACTATATTTATTTTAGTAAAAAAATTGGTCAAAAATTTCTTTGGTCAAATTTAAAACAAAACGTTGTTAACAGTATAATTAATTAAATAATAAACGATTCAAAATCAATTAATTCTGATATTAAATATAAAGCTTATATTATCTTAAAGAAAGTACGAAATTAAACCTAAACAATAACTATTCAATCTCCAAATCTTGAAAAATATGAATGTCGGTTGAAAATTAGTTGAAAAATAACATGCTGTTTAGTGTTCATAACTCTCTCACATACATGAGAAGTTCATATTTTATTGTTATTTTTCCTTTGTTGCTAAGACTTTTTAGATGAATAAATTTCTTGAAATTTTAATTTGATTATCGATTTTTGTGACTCTCTCGTCCACGTGGCACCAAAAGAGAAGACGTAACGGTCACATGAAACATGCCTACCAGCATGCTCACATAGCATTGCTTTCATGTGTTTAGATATATATTTTATTTTCTCGTTTATTTTACTGATTCTTTTTTTTTTGTTGACAACAACTGATTTTTTATTTGATGTTTTGCATTTTTTATTTATATTTAAGGTTGATTATTTGATAAAATTATATCGGTAGAAATAATTATCTATTTTTAGTTAATATTATTTTTAATGTGTAAACAAAACCATATGATATAATCTTGTGCATGTGATTAATTCTTATATAATTAATTTTTTTTAACGCAGATAATTAATTTATTTAAATTAATGATACTTGTCATTAAAGTAACGCGTAGTGTAATAATATCACAAACTATAAAAAAAATAGATAAAAACCAAAAACAACTTAAATTAATGTTTTAAGAGTAAAATTGGAATAAATTTTTTTTATTATTATATTGTATATATTACTTTTTTTTGTTTAAATATATTTGACTAATTATTTATCAATCTCTCTGGGATTCGTTGGTCACAAAGAGCTAATAAAGAAACTGTATCTTGTAACTGCAAAAAGTGTTCATTTCAATTTCAAACCCCAATAAAAGTTCTTCTTGTTTCTATCAAAAAAATAAAAAAATCTTTTGCAATCTAAAACAAATTAACAAAAACAAGAGAAAATCAAGAAGCTAGGCACGATGCAAGAAAAGATGATTAATGGCTTCAAGGATCTTCATTTCATACTCAAGGTCTTCAATCTTCATCTCTTTCTTCTTCTTTAATTATATTTTTCTTTTAATTACAATTTTTTTTTCGAAAATTGTATTTTCTTGAAAAGAGATGAATTTGGTAAAAGATCTTTTGCGTTTTCTAAGAATTACATATGAATTAAACAGAAGTTATGGTTTGAAGATGAAACGAGAAAGAAGAAGAAGAAGCCATCTTGGTTAACTCCGGTTTCACATGGATACCATACCATTAATCGGTTGAACCACACCGAAAATGTTGATTCGATTTTGGTACAAAGAGAAGAACAAAGTGAAGACTTTGAGATTTGGCTTTTTGGAGTTTTAAACGTTCAAATGGAAAAAGAATTCGTCAAGTTTATGCAAAATCATCTCTTCAATAAGCTTTCCAATGGCAATGAGGTAAATACTATAATTCCAATTCATAAATTTGTTTTTTTTTTTCGGATCATGGTGATTGAAACTCTTAATTATCTTCATTTCAATTCAAAAAGTTTTAAACCCTGAAATTTAATAATGGGTTTTTTTTAAAAACTCTAAACTTTAATAATCGTGAAATCTTAAATTTGAAATTGTTGAGTAATTAATCCAAATTTGGACTGTATTTTTTTTTTTTTTTGAAATTTAGGTTAATGTTTATTTTAAAAGTCTATTATCAAAGTTTATGGTTTAAAAAATTTGGTTATTTTGGAAAATAAAAAAATCCCAGTTATCATGATTCAAGGTTTAAAAAATTATTTTGATAGTTAGAATGATTATTTCACCAAATGAAAATAGTTTAGGATTTAAAATATCACTGTTTTTTTTTATATAAATTTTGTAAATTAAAAATGAGCGAAAATGTTTATATAGAAATTGAAGCATGGTATTATGAGAAAGTGTAAAGAGACGATGAGAAGAGCCTATGCTGATCGGAAAAGAAGAAATTGCGGCGGCTCTGCGGCTTCAGTGATGGTGGTTAACGGCGAAAAGCTAGTAATGGCTTCTATGAATGATCACAAAGTGGTGATCTGCAAAAATGGAAAAGCTTTTGATCTCAAAAATGAAAGCTTGAGATCATCAACAACACATTGGTCACGAATTATATTCCCAGGTTTATTTACTCAACTTATTAAAACCTTAAATTGTTCAAATAAATTAAAAAAAATTTGATTTCTGCTTCTTAATCTCGGTTTTGAGCTGAGTTTATTGATATGAATTTTAGGTTAAACCCGGTTTTTTTAACATCAATTTAGGTCATAAATCCGAACCAATAGACAAATTGCTACAAAATCGGTTTATATGAGATATTGATTTTATCATAAATTATTTTTGAATAATTAGATGATTATATATATATATATGTAATTAGATGATTTTTTATATATTCCACTATTATAAAAAAAACAAAATGAATATTAATTTATCAATTCAAGGATTTTTTTTAAATCATTTTTCTCTCTACATATATATATTTATTGGATTTATAAATCTAAATATTTGTTTGTTTATATGTATAAACAGTTTGTAATCTAGGAGAAGCATACAATGAATCAGATCTGGAAAATTCAGAAATTGCAGTGGTTACAGAAAAGATCAGTTCAGATATTGAATTCATCATCATTGGTAGCTACGGAATCTGGGAGGTAAAAATTAAAGATTCATCCTTTACATTTAAAAAAAAAAACCCAATAAACAAAACTAATAAAGATTAGATTTTTGAATGCAGGTAATGAAAATTCAAGAAGCTATAATTCTTATCAGACACATTGAAGATCCTCAAGAAGCTGCAAAATGCTTAGCTAATGAAGCTTCAAATAGGTTGAGCAAAAGTGATATTTCTTGTGTTGTAATTAGATTTGACTAAATTGAAATTTTTTTGTACCAAAACTGAAATTCTTAAGAAACCCATTTGAATTAAGTGATTAAACATTCATTTCCTTTGAATTTTGATACAATTAAACTGTATTTTACCCAAACAATACCAAATCTCTTGCCCTAATCCATAAATATTTACTTTTAAAGAAGAGATTAACCACACATTATCCTATATAACCACTTCTCTATCCACAGAAATCAAGCAGGTCTCATGGTTTGAGAGACCAAAAGGAAACAACATTAAAGTGTTACAAATCTGGTTTAGGTTGTGTATTGTCAAAACCTGTTCCAGTACCTAAGAGATGCATAAAGCTTCCTTGTTGTGTTGTGCTGCTGCTGCTGCTACTTGCTGATTCATCCTCTGTTCAATGTTTTCACCAAATTTAGAGCAGATTCACCAAAAACAAAGATTCACTAAAAGCAAAGATTCACTAGAAGCAAGATTCACTAAAAGCAAAGATTCTCTAAAAGCAAAGATTCACTAGAAGCAGAGAGATTCACTTGTCCGTTATTGTCAACCAAAGGAGAAAATGGATTTACCAAAGAGGGATTTAATGGAAGGCCGCTTTGGCTTTGTACTCTTTTTCTTTAACTCAACTGCAGAGACAGTACAACATTGCAAAACATGTAAATGTTAATTACAGATCAAAAGTAGATACATATATGGTGCTTCAACCTGGAGAAGAGGGAAAGGTAAGGGAGATAGAGATACCTATTCCTGGTAATTGGTCATCGTTTAGGATTTCAACATTTTTGTAAGTATAACCCACAAAGTTTACGTCTTTAGATGACAGCATCTGGAAAAAAGAAACCAAAGTTCTTGTTTTCACATATGTTGTTGGGCCAGTGGTATATGTAATTTATTAAACACACTTCACAAGCGCATCAGGCAATATAACAGAGTTCGGTTCATCGCAACTCTAGCTACTTTTTCATCAATAATTGTAAGTTTCCATATAGACACTTAAGAAGAGTGAACCACATCTCATTTGAAGCCCAATCTTAGTTATCTTCCAAAAGGTAGAGAATATATTCTAAAATCCTTAAACATTGCTCATCTAGATAATCAGCAAGCAAAGGTAGAAAATCATCTGAATTTCGATAGTGTACCTTTCTCCATGGACCTGATTTCGCCATCTTTGAAATTTGCTTGTCAGACTGTTCCAGAAGGAGAATATATATTATATCTCTATAAGTTTAAATCAATCTCTGAGAGGAGAACTTAGATACCTCTTCAAATTTTTCAAAATTTTGTGTGTCCAACTCGTCGTTGACTTGTGGAATAAACGCAGCTGTCATTTGATACAACTTCTCCCATTCAACACCTATGAACCAAGGATGTTCCTACAAGAAATGCAACCAATACGTTTATTAGACCTTTTTTTTGGTAAAAGTGTTTATTAGACTTAGACTTTGGGAACTTGAAATCATAGAGTTGATAAACCACACAACACCTTGATTTCATATGCTCCTTTGGTTCCAAGCCGTTGTTCAACGTTGCATAAAAGTCTACAAATAAGATCCTTAGCTTCTGGCGATAGTCTAACCTCTTCTGGAAATTTCAAATAATTTCTCCAATTTACTATCTGCATAAGGAAGAAAAAGGGTCCCATTGGCATAACTTATAGTAGAACATTAGCCGTAAGGGGCATAAGCAATAAACTATTGAAGCTGTATGCTATAAGATATTATATTAAAGATACATCATTGGTAGAACAGTGTGTTGTTAAACATACAATTACTAAAATAGATCTGCAATAAACATTAAGCTTAACTTGAAACTCTACCAATCAATTAAATATATAGAGGTATAAAGACTTTTTATAATCTAAAGAGTTTCAAGCTTAGGAAAAGCTCTAGAGAAGAGCATAGAGGTGACGAGCTTTTAGACTCTCTCAATGCTCTACTTCAAGCTCCCTCAATTAAACTTGATTTGTTTTTAAATAGCAATAAGTTGAGCTTAAAGCTCTATCTATCAAGCTCTAAAAAGAGATTAAAGTTGAAGAACAAGTAGGTCACTATATAACAGTTAACAGAGAATAAGAAGAGCAAAAGCTAAGGAGAATGCAAATGGAGGATTTGTCTACCTTTCTACAAGTTGTCATTGGCTCATCTGAATAAAATGGTGGAAACCCAACAAGCATTTCATACATGATTGCACCAAGAGACCACCTAAAGAAATGAAACCAAAAATCATTCATGAACACCAATTACTATGAATTAAAGAAGCTAAACAGAACAAGACGCCACAATTCGATCTACTTACCAATCACATTCCATTCCATAACCTTTCTTCAACAAAACTTCAGGGGCAATATAATCAGGAGTCCCAACCGTCGAATAAGCCTGCAACCAATAACCTTTTCTTAACACGTTATATTTAACAGAAACTTCTATGCCAGCTTAGAGAAAATTCCATCAACGGATAATAATGACCGTTTATATAGTATTGCAAAGGGATTATGGCCAAAAAACCCCTACAGTTTGACCGTTTAGCCAAAAAAAACCATAGATTTGAATTGAAAAAAAAACCTTCATTTTATTTTTCTAACCAAAAAGACCCTACAGTTTTGCCATTTAGCTGAAAAACCTAAACCCTAAACCCTAAACCGAAGAATTTTTTTGGCCAAAAAATAAAATAGTGTTTTTTGACAAATTTAAATCTCTGTGTTTTTTTTGGTTGGCTAAACGACCAAACTGCAGGGTTTTTAGTCATAATCCCAATTGCAAAACTGGGTAAATGATCTGCTTAACATAGAACTCACAAGCATTCTTCTATTTCTCTGCCAGTTTTGCAGTTGTTCCATTTGCGAGCGGGTACGTCTAGGCGCCACAGGGCGTCCATCACTTTGTAAAGCTCCACTAACGTTGTGTGCAAGTGTGAAATCCTTTTCATGGAGATTACTACAGTCTAATGGCTTACATAATCCAAAATCTGATAATTTCATATGACCACTTCTGTCAAGTAGCAGATTATCAGGCTTGACATCTCTGTAACAAATTGGATAAATATAAGAACAAAAGAAGAATAAACAGCAGCTAAAAGTATAACTCACATAGCTAATTTCACTAACCTGTGGATATAATTGTGTTTATGAATGGATTCTATGGCTAAAACAGTTTCTCCGACATAAAATCTCGCCTCATCTTCAGTAAGTGTGTCTTTCCTCATAAGTAATGTCATCATATCTCCACCAGGTAAATACTCCATGATAAGATATAAGTATTCTTCATCTTGGAAAGAACAATACAGCTTTACAATGCAGTTGCTGTCAACTTCTGCAAGTAAATTTCTCTCTGCTTTTACATGTTCTACCTGAAAACAAAATCAGATTTCAGCAACCAAGTTAAACGAAGGGAAAATGACTAAAACAATCTCCTAGTGTTAAATTAATACTCTAACTATTGTAACAACTGATTAATCCTCCATTTGCTACATGTAGTTATATAAATCTCCAACTTTTTAAAATATGATAAATTGATACCCACGACGTTACATCCGTTAAATTCAACTGTGGTTAAATTTATCAGATGTAACGCCATAGAAGTGATTGCGATAGTTGGGATATTAATTTAAGACTTGGTGAAAATAGAGGATTTTTTTAATCATTTTCCCTTATAAACGAACAAAGATATATCATTTGAAGGCAGCTTGGAGGAAATACCTGGCCTCTTCTAAGCATCTCAGATTTCTTAAGCTTTTTCATTGCATAGACATGCCCTGTTCCCTTCTCTCTACAGATCCTAACCTGGCATGAAGAGAACAATAAAACCATAAGAGATCAAAGCCTTTCAAGAAGCTAACAATTACAGATATTTATGTTTCAAAAACTATGCATCACAGGACATGATTTCCACAAATGTATGTCAACAAGAGGATTTGAAAACACTATTGCTCTAGAAAAGAGGGAGAAGAAGTTTACAGAAAGGTAAACTACCTCTCCAAAAGCGCCCTTTCCTATCATTGTCAATGCCTCAAAGTCGTCAGCTCCCATTTTACGCCTTTGACGGCGCATGTATTCAGTTTCCTTCTTTTCTAAATCCTTCAGCAAACTACTTTGCTCTTCCTTAGACACTTCTGCAGCAGCTAACTTATTTTCCAGCGTATTACGTCTGCATCAAATGTAGTTACCCAAAATTATGAATTTACCTTGACATACATACATGCAAACAACAGTATCTTAAGAGAATGTAATGTCTCATACCGCTCCTGTCTTTCTTGTTGACTTTGGACTTGTTTTTTGTAATGATTTTCAATATACTGTTTTGCAGCTGCGGCCTTCTGCTTAGTTACGCTGGACATGGCTTCTTCACCTCCAGATATTTTCAATCCCTCCTTCACATTGCTTTTAGTTTCCTTCTTTTTTGAGGATTTCCCCTTGTTTTTAGACTTAAACTTATTCAGCCAAGCTTTCGCAGCCTCCATCACTTCAGTTAAATCAATCTCAAACCAAACATATAGATTATGCTCCTTATGTAAAAGTCAGCAGATACTCTGATATACACGGATTATAAGTTATACTTCACTTATGTACAACAAATATTCACACCACATGACCAGATAGATTTCTCTAGAGCTTTTGCACCTACAACAAGATAACATATACATATTAGCTAAAAATGGCTTTAAGAAGGCATTTAGAAAAGCATATTTCAAGTAACCAAAAACTGAGAAGACTACAGAAAATACTGGAGAATAGAGAACATAACTGATGACACACAATGATCATAAGAGAATAGCAAATTATGGAAATGAAGTATTAAATAGGCAAAATTAGATGCTACCATTGCAACTTTAGAGCATTCTAATATCATTCCATATTTTGCATAGACATTAATGCAAATATATCACTAAAAGCTAAATCAGAAGCTTAAAAACTGACAAAAAAATTCATTAATTCTGAGTTCTGAACATCAAAATTGATAGTCAAATGCAATAGTTTCTTGTGAACTCATAAAACGCAACTAACTTGATACAGAACATAACCTAAAACGAGCAAAAAGTGAACACATTTCTCTCAAATTCGGAAACTTTTCATCATAAGCCAACCCTAGATGCCTAAAACAAGATGTTTCTAAATCAAACTCGTAACTGAAATCCAAATTTCTGAATTCCCCTTTACTGTTTAGCCAAAAACAAAGTAAACGACATGAACATTTCGATTTGAGAAAATATATCAAAAGTATCAAGCACAACAAATACAAAATGTACCAGATAAGTTCAGAATCAAAAGGGAAACTAAAAGTTGAGTCAGCGAAATTCAATAGAACTCAAATCAAGCAATTCCGATGAAACGGGAGCAGAAGCAGATATAATAAACCTCAAGAACACGCGTGACAAGTGAAGATAAAGACAGAGAAACACGCGATTTGTGGTATTAAACAAGTGAGAGAAGAAGAGGGGAAGAAATAAACCCTCGATTCCAGGGAATTGAATTGATTATTCAATTTTTCGTTTTGTTCTTCGATTTATGAGCAGAGGAAAAAAAAAAGGAGAAAGGAAAGTTTTTGAAGCTTTATTGTTCTTTGATGAGTAAATTACAAAACTTCTGCTTCGCTACTGCTTCTCTTTTCGGGATTGGGTTCCAAATTCCAATTTTTATTAACAGAATAAATTTGTTATCCAAAAACATTTTGTAACCTAATCAATTATTAATTATTAATATTATACAAAATTATTGTCACCTATTTTGGAGTTATAATGTTGGATTTTATCTTCTCATATTTGTAATTTTGTATTCATTTTTCAATAATTTATATATGGGTTTCTATATTAATGTATCTGTTGAAAGAAATCAAATTTTAATTAATTATTTTGATTAAACATTTCTCAATCTTAAATCAATTGACATTATTCGATGGCAATAAATGTATTTGTTCATATCTTTGGTGTAGTAGTTTAATCATAATTTAATTATCAATGTAAAATTTTCTAATCATATTTATATAGGTATATATATTATTTGATTGTGCTTAAAAGAATTATTTTGGCATTTTGGATACATATAAATGCATTTCTTATATAAAGAATTATGCTCGAATAATTTTAATTAAAATTCTTCTAGCATATATGTCATTGTAGTACTTTTATTTTTGAAGACATTTTGGCTAAAGCCATGTGGAGTCTTTGTACGGTCAATTTGATGTGTTTTTTTTTAAAACAATTCGATGTGTTTTTAATATGCAATTTTATGTGTTTATTCAAATTTGAGTTAGAAAAATATAATAAGAAATAATATCGCCTTAAAAAGATAATAATAAATGCTAAGAATTTTTTTTTAAATATGTGTATACCACAGTCACCAACTCTAAGTTGACAAAAAAAATTCATATCAAAACAAATTTTTCTTTAAAAATAGATAACTCTCACGATCAAAACCTATTATGCCAATGCTGTATGTCTGTATCATGTATATATATATATACATATATAAAGTAAATTAGATGTGTTTCATAACGTTAGTAGAATTGATGGCATATTCTAATTTTTATCATATTTTAAACATTAGCGATTTATTTGACCATAATTTTACATTTTTTTATTAAAATTAAATTGTAATCACTCACCAAAAATAAGAGTTTTTTTAGTTATTTTCTCTGGTAAATTTAACAAATTGAAACTTCTTAAGTATCAAAAATTTCTTAAAATAATTTTATGAATTTTTGAATCATGGCCAAAAGTTTTTTTTATATAAGAATATATAAATGGGGCATTTATTTATAATGGGAGTTAACTTAGAAAGTGGACAGCTGCTTAGTTTTCACATGCTTAGTTTTTCTTTTGGACCAACCTTATAATATTCCAATCTTTTCCAAATTTAGTTTCATTTTGTTTTTTTTTTACTTTTTTTACCTTTTCTTTATATCTTACTAATTCAATTTCGCTTGGGGCACACATAACTTAAGCTTTCTTCAAACATCAGTAAAGTCACTTCTTAGTTATTATGAGACTAAGTAAATAATAAGCATGCCTTTGTCTTTTTCATCACTCGCTTAAAGTTTCTTCTTTATCAAAATAATATCCCAAAGAAATTAAAGATATGACATTTTTTTTATTGAGTTTCAAAATAGTTTTTTCTTTATCAAAATAATATCCTAAAGAAATTAAAGATTTGACAGATTTTCGGATTGAGTTTCAAAATAGTTTTTGGCGGTACTTGACATATACTTAGCTTTTTTAAGTGAAATTAAGTATATTAACAAATCAGTTAGAATGATAATTAAGTAACTGTTACAACAATTATAAAAAATAAAATTCTTTTCGAACTATATATATTTTTTTATATATCGAAATTCTTCTGCTTTTATATTTGCTAAAACATTATATTTTAAAACAGAAGAAAACCTAAACTCTACACCCTAAACATTATAAATCTATTTGCAACTATTTTTGTATGAATATCAAGATTAAATATGACTAATCCAGTGTATAGTTGTGAATAATCAATGGTTTTTTTTATAAATCTATTAATCATTAATTTAATACATAAATTGCATTAAAAAAAAGCAGTCTGAATTGATAGGAAAGTGATTTCTACCAAAATCATACAAACAACATATATGAATGTAAAAGAAAAACGTTATAATTGCCGCTATAAAACGTTGTATATTTCCATTACTCTTCTGAATCTTGTTTTCATATTGGAGGCAAATTTATACCCACCACCATCATCAATCATCACCATCATCACCATTATCATCATCATTATCATCATCATTATCATCATTATCATTCCATATCTCTAAGACTTTCACTTGTCAACCAAAGCTTCTTCTGGACAATGAACACGACACTGTCTGAATCTGAGGCTGCTTTGGTGTCTACTGCTTCCCAATGCAAAGCCTTGAGATACGTTTTCACGAGATCGATCACTGGCTGCTTGTCCCGTATCAGTATAAACCCGCTTGGTCGGAGTATACGATCCATCTCCAGCAGCAAATCCTCTGCGCTGCACCCTTTCTTCTTTATATCCGATATAATGTCCCACGCGTGAAGTAAATCATAGGTCCTGGGATATGTTGAAAACGCTTCACACCTGCAAAAATTAACATTAACATTAATTTTATGTTCTGAAATCTCTTATGCATCATAAGCAAGTGTTTTGTAGAGCAAACAGATTTAATAATGTAGCAGAATTCTGATGTTGTTGGTCTGATTGGCAAAACTAGAGCATTAGCCATAAGGGGCAGAAGCAGTGAACGTTAAACGTAAAATTACTAAAATAGATATACAATAAAGATTAAGTTGAACTTAAACTCTACCAATCAATTATATATATAAGAGTAATAACGACTTTTTATAATTTAAAGAGCTTAAAGTTCGGGAAAAACTCCGAAGAAGATCCTAGAGAGAAGCTTTTAGACCTTCTCAATTCTCTACTCTAAGCTCTGTCAATGAAAATTGATTTACTTTTAAAGAACTTTAAGCTTAAAACTCTACCGATCAAGCTCTATATATGAGTTGTAGGAGCTTATTTAAAAATATGATTTGCTATATATGATAAGGAAAAGAGACTGATGTAGTTTGATTAAGAAGAAACTGTACCAGTTATGAACTGCACCCATTAAACCTCTGTCATATATCAGTTTAAGCGTATTAGGTCCATCTGTAGGAACAACATTCATCACCCAAACATCTTTTTCTTTCAGCGCAGCAGCGAAGGAACCCATGTTTGCTTTCATGTCCATTATGTTCCTCACAGTATCTGGTTGAATTCTCGGACTCAAAAGATCCCAATAACTATCTACTCTTTGCCTCCAAGTTTCCTGTAATGGACAAACAACGTATAAGGTGACTAAAACCTATTCAATTGAAAGAGATAAAGAGGTTATGGGAAGATACATACTGTATCTTTCTCAAACATGTCAGTAGAATAACTGAAATCAGCTAGACGAGGAGGAGGAGAGGTTAACCGAGCTGGCCATGGAGCTAAACCACTTCCCTTGGTTTTGTGATCATCTGATAGAAACAAAGGAAATGTGTTAGTGGGCATATGATTTCAGATCTGCAAGGGGGAAACTGAAAACTCACGGTCAGTGTATGGAGTAATGCAGGCTTCCATGTTTACACCGTACACAGCATCAGGGTCATTGTCAGAATTGCATAGAGGAGGCTGGGTTCCAGGTGCTCTTTCCAAATAACAATCATTAGTCAAAGGTTTTTGCCAAATTACTGTTTGGTTTCTTTTTGCTGCTATTGTCCAACACATACGCTCTACAAGTGCACTCATTTCTCTCCAGATTCTGAGGTCTTCTTCATCTTGTGCATATGCCTCTGGAGATGAATATGCAAAGTAGCCACCAGGTCTAAGTAACCTGTCTAGCTCGAGAAGAAGAATGCCGTCTCTTTGAAGCCAATCAATACGGCAACGTGAACAATGTGCAAGTTCAAATGCTCTACTTGGGTATGGGAGTCTTTTTGTCCCTAGAACGCCGAGGTATGCAGGAATCCCTCTCTCAAGAGCAAATTGGATTTGGTTCTGATGCACATCATTTGGTGCTAAGGACATTGTCATAATTTCAGATGAAAGAAGATACCCTCCAAAGCTTGCAACACCACATCCAACATCAAGAAATGTCCTCAGCCTTCCCCCATTGTTCAAGATATTGTTTGGAAATTTAAGCATCTGCAAATTTTCAAGATTAGTGTCAGTATATGAAGAAAAGATTATCTCTGTTGTGCATAAGATTTAGTAATTGTGTTACATTTGCCATTGATGCAATATACTTGTCAGCACCATAGTGGAAATGTGTTCCTCCGCCAGGGAAATTGATTTTTTCTCCTTTAACAACCATCCAGTTTTGGTCTGACTTCTCATGCGCAAGGTGAGTATGAGGAATGTTCACTTTCCAAACTTCGTCTCTACTTTTTGGCCACTTGATTGGGATCTATCCATTTTTATTAGAGAAATCAGCTTCAAGCATGCACAGAATATCTCAAGACAATGATTTTATCAACAAATCTAAAGAAAATAGGCCACCTTATATCCTGGAGGAGGAGGAATTAAGCAATTAAATCGCCTTTCAGGAGGAGGGCAGTGGCGTTCATAGTGCTCCATCAAAGACAAGTCTAGCTTCAGTCTCATTTGGTATATGAGATTCCTGTCTAAGCAGGGAATAAGCTCCGAATGCCGGTCATCACACACCTATGCTAGGAAAAAAGGGAGACAATAATATTTAACCATGTTGTTGAAAACCCAATTGGATAAGGAAGAGAGAAACAAGAGCAGGTCTAAGAACTTACAGGAAAGCTTCTCGGTGAGAAACCATTGCCATCTTCTTCTACACCAAATGAGCTAGAAGTGTCATCCTTCTTGGTATCCTCTTCGTCCCCACCCAACCCAAGTTTCCTTCCATACTCAATAGCTGAAGCTCCATGGTTAGAGGAGCCATAGAAGAAATAAATACAAACAAGTACTACCGCTCCAACGCAGACCAAAGCAATCACTGGCTTTTTCTGCCCACCATCTGATCTTCCTCTCATCGCCTTTGTATATAGTGATGACAGTAAACGAGAGATTCTGCGTCCCAAGAATGAGATGCAAACAAATGTCTGAAACTTCAGTATCAAGAACCGATAAATATCTTCTAAATTTACAGCAATCTGTCATTGTTCTTACTTAAAATGGAAAACTACCAATATCCATAAGAAATTGTACAAGCTATACTCTACAAAAATGACACACCAGTCCAGGCATACCACACACTACTCCATTTATTATATTAACCAGCTGATTTAGAACAATGTAGGAGAGAACTAGTACTCAACTTACTCTTAAACTACCATCTTCTACCATTGAGGTTAGAGTTTGTTCACTCTATTTATTACTAGATCCTGATCAAGTGACTAAGAATTTTAAAGTTTCCAATAACGGATCTGATAACGAACGCCACTCTAAACACGACCGACAAGATTGAGCAAAATAGCAAGCAGACGGCGCAATAACATTTTACCAATAATCATCAAACTATGATAACTTTAGCGATTACAATATATACAGTCCCGCACAAACCAATCACAAAAAAAACTCGATTCACATCTCAACAAAAAAAGAAGGAAATCATCGATTAACCAAATGAATAATAGCAAATCCTAAATGTGTTTACTCAAAACCTAGTTCCAGAGAGAAGCTTCAGATGCCAACCAAAGGAATCAAATACATATTGCGAGGTTAATAAAATCTGAAATGCAGAAGGAAACCTCACCAGTAACTGTAACTCTATAGATTTGGAAGATCAGGAGAGGAGAGAGGCAAAATCGTCCTTGATTCAAGAAAAAAAAACAGAGAAGATGGAGAGCGAGATTCGGATCTAAGAAGTTAAGGAATTGCTTCTCCTTCTTGTTTTTGTAGAGTATCTATATTGGGAAGTGAACGAACTTATCTTCCTTCCTTTTGGGTGGAAATGGAATCAAAGCGGCACACAGAAGAGAGAGAGAGTATATTGTCCAAGGTCGTTATTGTTTTCCATTGAATTTTAATTAATAATTTATTAATTATAAATAAAACCTTAACTTTTTATTTTGTTTGTGTCGGTGCTGCTTTTATTTTTAACGAAGATGAGGTTTATTAGCTGTAATTAATTAATATTTGCGTGTGGTGTTGCCTCTGGATCTACGCTTCTTCCGTGTCCGTGTCTCTAAATCTGTACTGTACTAAAAGATTTGTTAATTAATTTACACTTTTTGGTTGGGTCGTATTTTATTTTTATTTACCCACTTGAATCATAGAATAACCTAAAAAAATGTATGTGTGATTAAATTCAGAGTAATCACTAGAATTAGAGGAATTATTAAAAATAACTAAAACAGCTGGTTATTATTTATTTATTTTGCCTTATTTTAATGATTTTTTTTGTTTTTTTTCTATGAACACTCCTTAGTATGTGACGGCTAAGGAAATGATTTTTTTTTATTCAATGAATATTGATGGAGTGAATAATGAGTTTCAACGTGAACTCGATACTTATTTGTGCTATCTCTCATTAACAAAATTTTGAATTCTAAAATTTATAATCTACTTTGTAAAAAATATATTAAAATATATTTTTGTGTGCAATGAGTTAAAAAAAAACGCAGCTCGACAATGTAAATTTTTTAATCTACTTTGTAAAAATATATTTAATTTTAATAAATTAACAAAATTTTGAATTCTGATCATTGGTCATAAACTCATAATATGTAAGATGACTGATTAGAGGAAGTTTTAGAATTCTATTAGAGGATATTTTAGCTTTTTTTTTAAATTCAAGATCATGAGAAGACATCGGAAGTCTACTAGTGTGGATCTTTTACGACCGTTTCCAATGATGTTTTGTAATTTATTTTAACGCTTGATGTTTTGTAATTTATTTTAACGCTTGATGTTTTGTAATTATTCTGAAAAAAAAAAAATTGAAAAACATAAGTATTTTTTCTGAAAAAAATGAAGAATCATTGACGCATATTTCTTCAATATTTTTAAATTTTTAAAAATAAAACACCATTGAAAATGTATTGAAAAACATAAAATGGAACCGTATTTTTCTCGGGTCTAGAAAAATTGTAATCAATAAAATCCTCCCTTCTAAAAAAGAAGAACAATACATTTATTTTCCTACCGACATCTCCTCTCATATCTAAGGCATCATCATTTTAACCCTTTATTTTTTGTAGTGTGAGTTTAAAAAAATTATAGACATTTTTTTCCAATTTTTGTATGAACAACTTTTTTTTTAATTAGAAACTAGAGACCCTTTGAGGTCTCCAATAAATGCTCTTAATGCATGTGTGAGATTCTCACTGGTGAAAGACGTTAGAGTGCTACTAAATTAAGTCTCAATTTAACAATTTAGAAACTTATCCAAAATATAGTATCCAAACTTAAAGAGTATGATTATTGGTCACTTTCAAGGGTTTAAGTTTTTAATTTAAGCAATTTTTTTTTTCATCAAAAAATTGGACACGAAAGAGAGAAAGTCTTAAACTAAATTCTCTCTCTTTCTCTTGTGTCCAATTTTTGGATAAAAAAAATTAATTAAAAAACAAAATTCTTGAGGGTCACCAATAAAAATGTCCTAAAGGCGTGAGCAATGCACACACTCAAGTGTCTTCTTACCCATTTAAAAATAAAAAAATAAATTATATAATCTTAAATATAAGAAAAAACGGATAGAGAGGATACGATCTTCCTTTTTCTCTCTCCATTCTCTTCTTATATCTCTCTACTTCTTTCTCTCTCATGTCTCTTACACACTTTTTATTTTATTTTCATAGGAGATTGTGTTTTGTTCTTCAATGCACTTGGCCTAAGGACATCTTTATTGTAAAACCAAAAAAAGAGATCTAAAACTTTAATTTTTTTTTTTTTGTTCTTCAAATGTGAGGAACTCATTAAAAACAGACACTATTAAGAAACTTTTTACAAATTTAAGATTTTGAAAATAGTGTTAAGAGACTTTTATAACTGTATTAGGGATGGCCTAAGGCCATCTCCAATGGAGTTGCTTAAGGAGATGCTTAAGCTATGTTTGCCCATTTTTTTTGGAGTTTGTGTCAAGAAAAGTGCTTAAAATGCTTATATAAGGAGTGATCCTTGAACTATTCACGGGTCCCACTGACTATGTGGCGGCCCGTGAATGGCTATTTTTTTTTGTTTTTTTTTTAAATTCGAAAAAACAAAAATATATTAAAAAATTATTTTTTTAAGCAACTTCAACTCTCCCACCATTGGAGATGGCCTAAGGGGTCTAAAACACAAAAAGTGTGTAAAATATCGCTAAAAAACACACAAAAATACATAAAATTCCATTTAAAAAAAAATAAAGACACTCTTCATATATGTTCCAATGCATATGCTCCAAAACACACGGGAAAAAATAATACGAATCCGGATTAGACATATGCTATAACTATGATCCAAATTCCTTGAGTAGTACAGTTACACGACCAAATAAATACCTTATTTTCTTAAATTATGCACCTTACAAAACTGCTACAATTAATATTCTCGAAATGTAACCTTAATTTCATGTAAATTAAACATCTAAACCCATGTTAAACAAACACACAAAAAGAAAATTATGAAACGAAGAGTTCTTTGTCATGAGACAAAAAAAAAGTGTTCTTCGGTTCGACAGAAACAAAAAAAAGATGTATCTGTAAGTTGTATCATATAATAACTTGTTAGAATTTGAATTTAAAATCTCATGAGTTAAAAATTTAGATATAACTTAATGGTAAACACATTGTTTTAGAGTATTATAAAGACAATTGAAAAAATATCACAAATTTATGTATATTTTTTTCTGAAATTCCCTTACTCTTTTTTTTTTCTTATAAAAAATAATATATATTACATATAAACTTACAAATTTACTTCTTTTTATTTAGTTGTATGCAAAAATTATCTATATCTATATATATGGATGGAACCAGTTTAAAATGTTTACTAATAGTACACGTATATTTGTTTTTATTTTTAACTCACATCAATCTTAATGCTAAAAATGGTTATGTTATTATTTTTTGTACAGAATAACGTAGGGTAGAGTTGGACATTTAAATTGATCCGATTTAACCTTGAGTTTAATCAAACTGAAAAAATAGGATTTTAGTTTGGTTTGGGTTCTGGTATAACTTAACAAATAATATAACAGCTATAGAAAATATATACAACCGATTAAAAATATTATAGATATATCATTAAAAGTAGTAAGTTTAGTAAATAAATATTGAAATTTATGATATTTTTCATCAAATAGTAAAAATAAATCTTAATTCTGTCTGTAAAAATATATGCAAAATATAAATCGAATATTAAAATTATAAATGTGATTAGGTCTAGGTATTGGGGTATATGTTCGGTTTTGGTTTGGTACTTTCAATTTTTTGATTATTCGGTTCCATCATTATAAGATCTAATATGATTTTTCCAAATATCGGTTTGGCTCATTTTCAGTTTGAATATTTAATAAGATAAAAAAATAGCTGAAAACTCAAAATATTACGTATCCGAAAACAAAAAATACCAAAAAAATATCCTAAAAACTGAAAAAGACCCGAAAAACTAAAAAAACAAAAAATAAAATAAATTATGATTACTTTTGGATACGTAATGGATCTTGGTTCGGAATCGGTTACTATCCAATATCCATAAATTTCGAGTCTAAAATCCAATATGTACTTTTCACTATAATCGAAACTAGAACCAAACCTCTTTTTCAATTCGGTTTTGATTTTTAACGGAACCCTAAATGTGATTACAAAGACAAAAGAAAGCAACCAAATTGCAAGTGAACGAATAATCTACCGACAGAATAAAAAATAAATAAATAAAAAGGAAATCGTTAGAAAAAAAAGAAAAAAAGAAAGAGTTTTAGAAAGAAGGAGAAGAAAGTGAATGATTTGCCAATTCCCTACCAAATTAAGACACCACAAAGGAAGGGTTTTGATAAGACATGAGCAACCATTGATTCTCCTTTTTTCTCTTTTGTCACGTCTTTTCCATCTACAATGTATTTCACTATTTTATTCTACCTTTTTTTATTTATATCATTTCTTAAATCAATTAAATTCCCATTTTATACAA
>KE151796.1:185530-211326 GCA_000411095.1 Aethionema arabicum | reverse complement strand
CCAATATATATATATATATATATATCCCAATATATATATATATATATATAATTTTCACATAATAATCTAATCTTTAAACTACTCAATTTTTTAATATCAATTACTTTATTTATATCGTAAAATTAGTTTATCTTATTTGTGCTGTACTTTTGCTGTTACTACCTTTCAAGATTTTAGTTATTAATTTGCCGAACACCAATCAAATATATTCTCCGAATTAAACATTTAAGTTATTGAAAAAATTATTTAATATTTAATTTGTAAAATATTGTCAAAACACACTTCAAAATGTTAAAAGTGACGACCTAATTTTGATGATGTTAAATAAAATTGACGAATTAACGGCATAATCAACGAATTAGCTGTGTCGACAACGAAATCAAACCGATAGAAAAAAAATATTATAAAACGAATAAAAACTATAAAATTAATTTGACGAATTTAATATTGTAAGTGATTTTTTTAATAATTTCTTTTAAATAGACACCTCATATTTCAGTGTCATCTCTTGTCACTTCACAGCTTAAAATTTACTAGAAATTTCTAAATATCACACAAAACATCAATACTACCAATTTCTACATACACAAAAATAGTTCACAAAGGTTGAAAAGAGATCACGTTTTTACTACATTTAAATAGAAATAAACATCTTTCTTCTTCCAACTTATAATTTTAATATAAAAAAAAACAATATCCAATAATGTGAATCCACCAGAAAAATAAAAATAAAATAATAATAGTTACATAATTGGTGAAATACGATATGAAATTATTTAGATTCCCAAATAAACAACGATTATCAGAAAAAAAAACATATAATTTATAATTCACTCTTGCATGTTACATTCGTTAAAACATATATATACTTTATATATAGAAGAATAAAATATAATTTATATACTACNGGAGGAGGAGGTCGCTTTCTCTTCTTTTTTTCATAGCTAATCCCACGCGCTTTAGCTTGCGCGTCACGCACTTCCCTTAAATAGAGACGAACGGCACGTGCACCAAAAGGGTTAGTCTCCGGTGAGCCACCGTTTTCTTCAAAAGCAGCTCTAAGACGCCCAACGAGTGCGTCTAAGCTACCCCAGGCTTGCCGGAGTGGGCAGGCACATGGTGCTGGTGGGTTAGGGTGTCCAAAGAACGGACATAGTTGTGTATGAACCTAGAATATTATGTATATATAAATCAAGATCAAAATTTTTATTTAGAATTAGATTTATTTCATTTTAAATTGTCGATTTTATTTCTTTCTTCATAATTATAGATGTAACAAGAATCATATATATATATATCCCATATTTTTTTTTGTTTCTAAACAAAAAAAATTAAATATACATGTATTTTTCAATAAACTATACGGTCTTGGACCGTCTAATCATTGAATCATCTCCACCGATTTAATAGTGTCTTTTCCACATTTTTTTTTCAAAAAAACAAATATTTTGTGTTATATAAAAAATAAAGAATATCATTTTATGAGGATATTTTTTGTTCTTGAAATTTTTGTTTTAACGAATTCTTCAAATTTTTAAAATTGTGTTATAAAGATTTTTTTTCTTCAAAATCAAGAGTAAATAGTAATTCTTAACAAAATTTAGTCATGGTTCTTCAAATAAAAAAAATAGATTTTTGAAGATTAAAATGAAAAATATTATTGAAGGTGATATTCTTCATTTTAGTTTTCAAATTTAAAGAATATTCCTATAATTTAAAGCAAAATTTTGAAAGATTAATATCAAAGACAGGTCTCAGTATCATAGATTTTTCTTTTCAAAAATTTAAAAACTTTTCAAATTTGAAGAACATGAAACCATATATATTTTAAAGAAAATTGTACCTTGGTCTTGCCGAATTGGTCAAGGTACCTAAGGAACTCAAGAACATGAGCACCACTACAACGAGCAAGAGCAAGTGGAGGACGATGGTTTCTTAGATACTGTCCAAAAGTGTTCCAATCTCTTCTCTTTTGATTCTCGTATCTGCTCAATTGATTCGTCGTTGAGCCACTAGAGGAAGAAGATGAAGTAGTGGTGATAGTGGTGGCTATCATAAGATTTGTGTTTTGAGATACAAAACCATGGAGTTGATCCATTATTATACGATCTAAGCTTTCTTGATTTAACTCTTTTTTTTCTTCTAGGTTTTCATTGTTCACTAGAGGAGATTATGAGAGAGAGAAAAGAGAAGATAAAGGTTGATTGAATGGAGTTATTTATAATGATTTTATTATTATTATTATTATTTAATATTTTTTGTCGACTAGTATTTGTGTTGACTAATAATAAGTGTGTTGTATTGCTACTAATAGGATTGGGCATAAAAACCGGAATCGAAAAACCGAATCCAAACCCGAACCGAGAAAAAGGAATCGAACTGAACCGAAACCGGCGTAAAGTACTTATTGGATCTTAAATTTGAGATTCATGGATATTAGGTATTAACCGAAACCGAATCAATATCTATTGGGTACCCGAAAGTAACTATACTTTTTTTGGATATTTTTTTGGTTTTTTGACTATTTTTTTTTATTTTTTTGATTTTTTTTTTGTTTTTTTGAGTTTTTTTTTTGTTTTTAAAGTCATTTTTAAATTTTGGGGGTATTTTTTTTATCTTTTTATAAAGTATCCGAACCTGAACCAGAACTGAATCAAAATCTTAAAAGAACCGAACAGATCTTATAGTCATGGAACTGAATAACCGAAATACCAAACCAAAACCGAACGGGTACCCGAATGTCCAATCCTACTACTAGGCATGGCTTTTGGATTAATCAGATAGTTCTGTTCATATTTTTTGGATTTCGGATTTTCTGAGTTTTAAAAAGTCAAACCATTCGAATTTTAAATTTTTTTTTGGTTTGCTTTAGACTTTTTGGGTTTTGGGTCTTTTAGGTTTAAAAAAAGTCAAACCATTCAGATTCCAGAGTTTGGATCAATTCAGATCGGTTCGGATTTCTGATCGGATTGAAACTATAATCATACAAAACCAAATAGAAATTATGTTTATGATCTTCAAAACATTATTTTTTTTAATCCACATTATTGTTTTGAATATAATTAATAATAATTTTATTTTTATTTTTATTTTAAACTAATTAGGGTTTTCAGATTATTCTAGTTTCGTTCGGATTTAAACAAAAGCATAAATTAAAATTAGAACCGTTCGGATTTTATAAATTTTTAAATTGAATTTTTTTTGGATTATTTCAGAACAGTTTGGATCAGTTAATTCGAATCGGAGAAAATGTTCATCCTAATTGCTACTATGTATTTTGACTCTTGAATACGAGTTGGACACTCAAACGTTATTATCACTCATAATCTCATATTGTATAAAATTACTCAGCTTTTTGTTTTTTTTTTCTTAATTTATAAGGCTCTTGACCTACCAACATTTTTATTTTTCCATATAAGATATTTAACCAGCTTAAATAAAAAAAAATTGCAGAGAAAAATAAAATACTATTTTGACCTAAAAATTAGATGTTGTTTATTTTAATTATTTGAAGATATGTGTAATTATTATTTGTTACGCTGCAAAAAATACTGATTCTACTCTTGGTTGTGTTCTGTAAACTTGAATGTAACATCAACTTTTTTAAATGAATTACCTTTTAGCAATAATAATAATAATAATAATAATAATAATAATAATAAGAATAATAATAATGACTTTATGAATTTTATTGTTGATTTTTGGGAGTATTTAAAAAATAGATATATATGAAAATTTATTTCAAAAATACATAAGTTTGTAATTGTTTTTCAAAATTTGTAATTATTTTTCAAAAATACACAAATAATTAGAAAAAACAACAATTGAATCTCATTTATATCCTGGACCTTCGATCAGTATTCCTAAACCCTAAATAATAAATTATAATTTAGTAAATAAAAGAGAGAATATAGATTTTTCTAAATAAAAAATAAAAATATTTTGTTGATTCATTTAAATAAAAATGTAAATCCAAAATTAAAAAAAAAGTGTCTGTTTTTAGAATAGACTCTTCAACTGTATGTAATTCATGCAATTTCTCTCAATTTATATATTATTTACAAAACATCAAATATAAAATTTGACTGATTTATTGACCCTCAAATAGTACTGGGACCTAAATGTTGTAGAAAAGTCCAGATTTTATGAATCAATGGCAAAACTTTAAATAGTCTGAATAAAAATAAATTCAAATAGTTGAAGTTTTTTCTTTACAAAGTAAAATTTCAATATAATATAATGTTTCGATATTTTCTCCGAATTTGGTTCCATCACACATATCAATCATTTGCAACCAAAAATTATTGAAATTTCTGCCTAATTTCTTCTAGCTTCGGCTTTATATTTCCCGAAATAGAAAAAAGTCAGTCCATAATCAATCATTGTATAATATATGGTTCTATTTAACGACCAATCATTTTTTGGTTATGTTTTGATTTGACCAATTAAATTAACATTTGGAAATTATAGCTAATGTAATTAAATCTATTAACAAAACATTAGAACCCACATAATTAAAATCTGTTTCCAATCAATTAATTATACATTAAAAAATATATATAAAACATTTTATGTACTCTTTACACATTTTTAATCCCTTTGTCTTTTTTTTGTTTCCTCCAAAAACTATATTATACAAAATACAAGACAAAGGTGTTGATTTTGCCTGAGCAATAATACATAAAAGATAAGTTTCAATAGTTACCTTACTTGTGTATATTTCAGACACGGTACACTTTAATAACCTGATCAATCTTGGCACGACAAACCGGACATCCCCATTTCTTAGCTTTGATCTCAGTTAAACAAGACATACATCCTGCCACGTGACCACAAGGTACACACACAGCTTCAGAAGGAGCATCTAAACATATTGCACATTGTCCAGAGCTCCCATCTTCTTTCTTTTCACCATCTCTTGAAGCTGGAACATGGACATGAACATCTACTGGTGTTGAATCGATTGATGGGTAATGAATTGAGCTGTCTTCTTCTGTTAATGGAGGAGCTGATGGTGTTTGGTTTTGAACAATGTCATTTTCATGGTTATTGAGTTCAAAGGCACTTGCTTTTCCAGGTAGAGTTGAAGAACTTGTACCGGGTTGGTTAATAGGACCTATGGGATTGATTGGACCGGCGGAGGAACTTGCTTGATCAGAGGAATGATGGCTAGGGTTTGGTGTTTCGGTTGTACCGGAGTGAAGTGATGCGTTGATTGCCATGGCTAAGTCTTGATCTTCTGATGGAGGTGGAGCAGATGCTGCTGGTGTTTGAAGAAAGACTGGAGGATGCATTGGCTGTAGAATTTAAATAGAGATTTTAGATATAAAACAAAGAATGCAGAAGGGAATATAGTACTTTAGACTTTGAACAATCTCTGTTTGGTGAAAAAAATCTTCAAATATGAAATAAGTTTTAAACCTTGAACTTTGATAACCGGATTTTTAAACCCAATAGGATTTTTTAAATCAATTGATCACAAAATTAAACCATAATCTTCAAATTTGCCAAAAATTATAATCCAAATTTGGATTAGTTATATAATATAACTTCAAATTTAAATTTGAGCTATCCGTTTCAAAAACCCGGTTATTAAAATTTAGAGTTTATAAACCTAGTTACTAAAGTTCAGGGTTTAAGAAACCATTTTAATAGTTGAAGGTTTTTTTCACCAAACCGAAATAGTTCAAGGTCTAAAATACCAAATCTTTTCTTAAACCAAAATCTTCAAATTTCAACTTGAAATTATAGTATAATTAATCAAATTTTGGATTATATCTAAACTATTTGTTTTATATCTCCGTTTGGTGTTTAATTTTGATTTAAAAAATTTGGTATGAACTAAAAATTCTAGTTATCAAAATTCAGGGTTTAAAACACTATTTGGATAGTTGAGGGGTTTCTTCGCCAAACAGAGATAGTTCAGGATCTAAAATAGTATAATCCCAACAGAGAAATAAGCCTTTTAAATGTTGTTGTTTGATATACATACCTGAGCAATTCCTTTACACGCATCACAAAACCATTTTAGCTGTTGTGTGTCACCTTCAGTAGCAGGTGCCAGTTTAAGACGTGATTCTGAAACAGAAGACAAAAACTCACATGTTCCAATGTCACTGAACAACTTTTTTCATATGCAGAAGCAGATAAAACGGAGATATACTTTCATAGCAATTGAAAGAATGGATGCAGTTTCGAATCTTTCTTAAATCAGGAATTTAGAAAGAAAATATCTTAAAACCATGAACAACATATAAATGCAGAGAGGGAGAATGGAATCAGCAACTAAGGGTCAAGAAATTACTTGTGGAGTTATCAATAATCATGACTGAGGTATCAGACTGCTTTGATTTTGATTTTGATTCCTCTAAGTTTGCTTTCCACAACGGCATAACTGTTCGTGGCTGCGCATCCTGATTACATCATAGCATTTTTTTTCATAACAAGATTAATCTAATACCAATGATTTAAACGTTATAGACTTTATTTTCATTGTTGAAAATATCTGAATTATTATCTTGGTGAGCATTGTACCTGTAGACTAGCATACACAACTAGCTCCAACTTGAAAGGCCTAGTAGGGTTTCGTGAACCCGTAGGTACGATAACTACCCATCTGCAAATCATATAAGTAGGTCAAAATGACTTCCTAAGAATTCAGGGAGGCTAGAACAAGTTTGTGATGCAGAGTAAGAGATTAAGCTGCATGTATAACAGAGCAGAACAGCAACAAAATGACGAAAAGAAAGATAGATAAGAGTGAAGTTTAGAGAATACTCACACTCTTCTTGAAAGAAGCTGAGGAGCAAAGACTTCAAGAAAGCCAGGGCCATAAAATTCACGCATCCAACCAGAGAACAAACAGATGTGACTCTAGAAAATTTACAGTATAAAACTTATCCACCCGTAAAGTATGATATCTACCACATGTAGGATATAAACTGATGTCAAACAAAAACATACCTCAATTGCGCGTACGACATTGCTAAACCCTTTGACTCTAGCGACCTCTAATGGTGTCTGACAATCATCATTCAGTACAAGGGGATTTGCTAAGCCAAAATGAATGTCATATCAGATAAGACACCAGAAAGTAGATATTGAATTCTCATTCACCAAATTGGTAAGGAAAGCAAATACTTACCACCATGCGAAAGAAGTAACTTTACAGTTTTTTCGAGGCCTCTTTTTGCAGCATGATGCAGAGGAGTTCCGGCATGGCGAGCTGACATCAATAAAAGAAATGACCACATTAGCTAAACCAAAACTCACTTTTAAAAAGCTTTGATTATAAGCATCTATATAAGATTCCAGTACAATTTGAGATATCAAAAGCCATGAATCAGAAGACTATTATCCTAAGAATTGAGCATGGCGCCATTAACAAAATCTTGCATAACACCAGTCTTCAATTTCGAATTGAGTTAGCTACTCGATTTCAATTTCGAAGTAAATGTATATACACTAACTGAAATTTGTCAATGCCATTTTCATTTTGGGGAAAAAGATGAAACGTATAACCAATTGAGGCAAAAGTAAAGATCAAATACCAGGACGATAAGCATTAACGTTAGCACCCAATTCTATCAAAGTTTTTGCAACATCAAATAGCTCGGAATTCATGCAAGCCAAGATCAATGGCGTTTTTCCTTCTCTATCCATCCACTGCAACACAAGCACAAATCAAAATTACGAAAACCATAGTGTTCCCTAAAACCCTAATTTCAAACATCATCAACAAATTAATCAAAAGCCCCAAAAAAAATCAAAAAAGAAGAGAAAGGGGGAAATTGAAACCTCGAGCTCTGCACCTTCTCGACGAAGGGCTCTAATCCCTTCCGCGTTACCGTATCCTACTTGCTGATACAGCAACTCCCCTTTCGATTGCTGTTGCCCCATTTTCTTGATGATCGAGAACTCAATCCACAAAATTTGACAAAGAAATTTACACAGCTCACAGGAACAGCTATCGCCTTGGGGGGATCCAAAATCAAATTTTTTGGAAAAACAAAAATAAGATCAAATTTCTCTGTACAAGATAAAATCTATCGAGACTTGATTTTTTTCTTAGCAATTAAGAGTTGGAAAATGATAAAAGCTTGGCCAAATCAATGTCAATCAAAAACTTGAAACGAAAAAACAAAGGGGCAAAGAAGAAAAAAAATATCTTTTTGACTTCTTCGTACACGTTAAAGAGAGTCCCCGTAGTTTTAGAATTTTATCATTTTAATTCCCAAATTATTTTAGAGATCGTTAACATCCCCACGACTACTTATTATTTTTGTAAACCATTTTTTCCCGTTAAGCTGCACTCAAATCTTATATATTACTACTAGTTATATATGTTAAAGTGGATTGATAATAATCTTTGATTTTGTGAAAGAAATTTCAATTAACATTAAATTATTTTTTCTCAACATTAAAGTTATTTTATAATCAATTAATCATGTTGACATATTACGATTAATTAAGGGATCTCAATCTCATTAATTAATACTATATATATATATATAATAAAAATTGACATTTAAATTTAAGTTAAGTATTTTTCTTATATTATATGGCATTAACAAGATTCATATAAACTACTAAATAATTTCTAAATGAAATTAGAGTAAATTAATATTCATGTATTATTTATTTATATGATTCATGTATTAAAACAAATTATGTCTATTCTTATTACAAAAATAATTTATATAATTATATGATTATCTAATATTTAATAACATTATTCATAATATTCCATATTGTAACATACAAGAATTAAACACATGAAGAATCTATAGTGAAAATAACTTATAACTTTATCACCATAAACCCCATTTAAATGTTGTAAACAACAATTTAAATGTGTAATGTTAATACAAAATATATTTTTTCTGCAAACTACAATTCTATTGTATACTTTTGTATCCCTTTGTTCTTCTACATAAAATATAAAATTAATGGTGATCTTGCAGACATGGTTAGTCTTCAGAAACTGCTTCTGCTTCGCTACTTTGCTCAGGAATCGGCGGAAGAGCAGCCACTGAATTTGACGATGAAGCATTTGGACCATACTTCTTCAGCAACCTATCTTTGTTTTTACTCCACCAATCTTCTGCTTGATGCGCATCAAATCTCCTTTTACTGAAAAAAAAAACAATTTCACACACAATCTATACGAAAAATATATTGAACCCTTTGGTTTTGAAACGTGTGCCTGAGGCGCGAGACTAGCAAATATGACAGGTTTGGTGCCTCGACATAGTGAGACAAACTAAGATACAAGAAGCGAGCATTAAATGAGAGTCTCAGTGATGGGTCTGTTCTTTTGTCTGTTGCTGGCGTCAGCGACGGGCGACGGATAATGTTGTTCTTTTGGTTGTCATCAGTGACGAGTGACAACGATAGAATGTTGTTCTTTTGCTTAGCGACGTGTTTCAGCGACGAATTTCGGCGATGAGCAATTAAAAATTTGAATTGCTGAAAATTTCAGCGTTTAATTTTTTGTCGCCGAAACGTGTCGCCAAAACTTGTTGCTGAACCAGCGACGGATAAAAGAACAACTCAGCAACAAATTTCGGCGATGGGTCTGAACAATACGTTGCTGAGTCAGCAGTGCACAAAAGAACAATATTTTCATCGTCGCTGCCGCCAGCCACAGGCAAAAGAACAGGCCCGATACCACATTTGCGTCTGAGGCGTTCTTATGTAAGATACCACATTGGCGTCTGAGGCGTTCTTATGTACGTTTCATGTAAGTAATCTCTAAATCACTTTTACGTAAGACTAAAAGCATAATTCAAATCAAATCTTTAGAACTTGAAGGACAAAAGAAAATCAAACCAATCCAAAAACATATTGAAAAGAAATTCAAAAACATCAAACTAATCTAAAACAAAACAAAAAACAGAAACTTGAGTTATGTTACTTGTTTTTGTTCTGTTTTGGATTAGTATGATGTTTTTGGATTGGTTTGATGTCGTTTTATCTTTCAATTTCTAAAGATTTGGTTTGAATTATGTTTAAACTCTTACGCAAAAGTTACTTACATGAAGCGTGCTTCAAGCGCCAAGGCGACACTGAGCATGTTATCGCTTCAAGACACTTCTTGCCCTTTAAAACCAAGATTGAACCTGAATACATACCTGAATCTAACTCGTCTGAAGATCTTGTTACCATTCATGTTAACCACACATGTCACATAAACACCACGCTCAAATTGTTCAATGATTTCTTTGCCACCTGTTTTCGATGATGAAGTTTCTGTTGGTGGTGTTGATTCTGATACTTCAGAAGTTGTCTCAGGTACATCGGGTTCTTCGGAGTTAGATGTTGCTTGTTCCTCCATTGTTCGTTCATGTGTGTTTGTTGTTGGAGATGTTGTAGGTTTCTCAGGTTCCAAAGTTGTAAGTAAAGTTGTTTTTGATGATTTGTTGGCATTTAAATAAGCTTCAGCTTGAGAATTCATGTATTCAAAAGCTTCACTCTCACATACTTCAGGAGGTAACTTATCCTTCAAAATTTTTAACTGTGAAATAGGCAAAGATCAAAATTTTAACAATTAATGGTATCTTAAGAAGAGTAATACAATGAATTTTGAGCATATTTTGTAATGCCATACCTGTTCTGCAACAGTTTTAAGAGTCTCTGTTGCTGCCTCGTGCTTTGATGATTTATCCGCAGCTAATTCAGAAGTCTCTTTACTAACTGTTATAAGTCTTTGAATCTCTGTACTTTGATTATCACATTTTTGTTTCAAATTTTTTACCTGAAAAATCAAATGAGTTTTTCCAATAACAAGTTAGATTCAGTCTACTGTTTCATAAATTCAAAACAAAAGAAAAACAATACTTTCATAAAGAATAACTCAAGGATAGGAGTGGGCATTCGGTTCTTTAGTTCGGGTTTGGGTCGGTTCTTGAAGTTTGGTAACCATTAAGGAACCGTTTAAAATTTCGGGTAGTTTGGGTCAGTTTTTTTTGGTTCTCGGTTCTTTCGGTTCCTAAAGTTTGGTAACCATATTAGTACAAAAAATAAACGGTTCCAGACGAATTTGGTTCTATATGGTTACTTTGTAACCATATTATCCAAATTAATTTAAAATACTCTTGAATAGTAACCATATTATGGTAATTTGCATAACAACATAAGATAAAGTAAAGATAAAAGGTTAATCTTAGATAAAGTACTCGGTTCTATATGGGTAATTTTCGGTTCCTCGGTTCGGTTTGGTACCAAGAACCGTGGATAATAAAATTTAGACCCATTCGGTTATTATTCATTACCCGAAACCGACCCAAATCCCTATTTTTCGGTTTGGTTCTTCGGTTCCAGTTTTTTTTTCCCTTGAGCATAAGAAGAAATCATACCTGACTATGCAATTTTGTCATCTCTTGGTTCATTACTTCATTTGTCTTCTTCAAACTATCAATAATACTCTTTGTAAATCTAGAATTATGTGGAGGGCTCCTTCCTCTAGATCTTGTTGGTATCGGCACCGACACTGTCACAGCTTGTGAACGCGTTGAAGCTGTATGATTACCAGATCTAGAAGAGTTTTGAACCACACTAAGCGAACTAGGAAATGAAATATCTTTAAGCTTTTGAAGAGCTGGAACTTGTGAAGCTCGAACAATAGAAGAATCATATCTAAACCCAGGTCTTGATGATCTAACCTCAAGATACTTAACTGGTTCTGTAGTTGGAGATAAAAGAACCTTTGATGACCTTATCTCTTTACCTACTCTTACTGAACCATCTATTAACCGTTGCGGAGTTGTCATATTTCTATTGACATTAGAACGGTAACCAGCTTCTGCAGCTTTGAGTTTAACGTAACACGCATCGCATACACGATGAGGCTTTCCTGGAGTTGGAGCTAATGCTGCCTTTAAAGCTTTCTTTGAACTGCAAGCATGACAATGAACTAAACCACAGTTATAACAGTTATGTCTCTTTTTGGTAAAACCAAATGCTTGACGACATCCAGAGCAAATTGATTGATCAACTCCTGATACCCATTTATGTATGCATATACTTGATGTAAAGTTTGATCCACATGAAAGACTTTTTACATGTCGATCTCGCAAAGCTTCGACCAAAGTTGGAGTTTTTCGATCATCGGTATCACCATGTCCTAATCTTCCATTAGCACCTTTTCCCCATGTGAAGACTTCACTTCTAGATGTTAAGACAGCGACATGATTGTCTCCACAAGTAATTTGCTCTACAAACTCGCCAACTAATCGATCTTGAACTAAACAAGGTAACTTTCCATCAGAGATTGAGTTACCAAGTTGACCATGTGCAGTCCCACCCATTGTAAAAACATGTCCTGAAGTTGTGAGTGCAACTGTAAATGTATGTCCACAAGCTATTTGGTGAAAGTTGTAGTCAATAAGTGAAGATACACAAGTAGGAAGCAAGTAAGTCTCTTTGTTTCCATGTCCTAATCTATTTTTATCTCCATCACCCCAAGTAAACAACTTTCTAGATGACATTGTTGTACCAGTCTGACCCATAACCTCAACTATAGCAGCGGTATGCCAAATGTTGCAAGCTACTTTTACGGTTTTTAACCCGTTTAATGATTGTACTTCTTTAGGATATGAAACACTTCCTCTATCTCCATGTCCTAAAACACCAAATGTTCCATCACCAAAAGTGAATAGCTTCCCATTTGCAGTTGCTAAAGCTGAATGCCATGTGCCACACGCGACAGATAAGACTTGAAGACCTTCGACAGGACCAGAAACTCGTTTCGGTATCCAATGGCTTATATCACTACCATGTCCTAAAAGCCCCACATTGTGGATACCATCTCCCCAACTAAACAAGTCCCCTGAAGTAGATACAACACATGTATGATATTCTCCACATGCAACAAAGTCAATGTTGGTGAGTGCAAGAAACTCAACAAGCTTTGGACGACTAATGTCGACTTGTATACCATGTCCAAGTCTTCCTCCAACTTCTTCTCCCCATGTAAACACTTCTCCTTGTCTAGTCACAAGAGCAATATGTCTTACACCGCAGACGATCTGATGAACATCAAGAACAACGTTTGACTCCAAAGGTCTTGGAGTCAATACATCTGTTCTCACAGTTTTAGCAGTAATTGTTCCATCAGGTGATATAGTGTCACTCCAAACTTCACCCCATACATAAACATCACCTAATGATTCTATATCATCTGGACCAGATCCTCCACTTGAACAACTTGGTGTACTTGAGACACTAATTCGAAAACCATCAGTGCTTGGTCTTAACATATTTCCTCTTTCTGATCCCACATCTGAGTTACCAAAATTGCTCGGAAAATTATGAGAGCTTAAATCAATAGATGTCCTATCTCGTGGAATGTTGTTTTGGGCAAAATTTATGGATGTGAAAGATGGACGACCAGTGGAAAAACTATCAATGTCATTTATCTGCAAACAAATATTGCATATAAATGTGACGTATATACACTAGATATCTTAAAAATAGCAAACAAAAATGATGAACGAACCTCAGGGATCTCACTTCTACTGTATCTATTATGATGTTTTCCAATTAAAGACTTAAGACCTCCAAACCAAACCTCTGTTTCAGCTTTATCTTTACATATCTGTAAGCAAAAGACAAATTAGATGTATAAATTTTTGTTTTACAATATAGAAAAAGAAAACTAAAATAATATATCCACTAACCAGATCAAGCGACCTTTCTCTGTTGTTATATAAGAGTGAAAATGACAAGTGATCTTTTTCTGGACGCAAATATCTTTTAAAAACAGGCTGCTCAAATTAATAAAAGATGTTTTCAGACACCATTCACTTTTAAATTAAAGAACCAGAAACCAAATTATACTCACAGTTCTTTGTCCAGGGACGATTTGGGAAACTTCAGACAACCTTAAACCCTTTTCTTCTCCATGTGAGTACCAACTCAAAGTTTTTTCATCCTAACGTCAACATATATATAAAACATGAAAAATATAATACGAAAACACAAAAAAAATATGCATTAACTATGAGAAAACAGCCAAAACATTGTTTTTTTGGAGAAGTGATACCGGAGAAAGCCTGAATGAACGAAACTTGGGTTTTCCTTGTCGACAATACTTGACTAACTGAGTTCCTTTCTTCAAAATTATAAGTGTCTACAACCAAATGCACAAAAGAATCATAATTCCAATGGTGAATGAGATAAAATTGCATATTCCATTGTTTATAGGAATCAACACATAACTTTAGATCTTAAAAATTCTCTTTATATGCGACCAAAACATAAACAAATAATAACAGTAAAATAATGATAATTGATTCAAGTATAAAGATAAGAGGGAAAAGAAAAACAAACTTGGTCGATATCACGCTCGTGATGAACATAACTAGCCTGATCTGCCATTCCATCTGAAAAATCCAACAAAAGAACACAAGATGAAATCAAGAAGCATCAAGTGTTGTGATTCACCCGACTTCATAGATTTTTTATTCTCAGATTTGGTAATGTTTCTACTCTCATCCAATTTTTTCTTTTTTTTTCCTTTTGCTCTTACAATTAGATTAAAAAAAAATTACGACTAAGGTTGGAGAAATTTGAGCTGGAAAAAAGTGATATGGGGGAAATGGAAGAATAATTCAGTGGAAAGAGAATGTTTTTAGAGGAAGACCGTTATTTTAGAGCAATGCTTGAAGTTCCCAATTAGTCTCAGAGTTTGACGTTTCCCTTCTCTCTCTCCATGTTTCTCTGCATTATTTTATGTAAAACAAAAACATCATTAAATATGTAAATATATGTGAAAATATTTGATTGATTATAATACTAAAACTTAGTTAGATATTATATGATTTATATCGATAATTTATACTTAGTTTACTTCTTTTAATAAAGTTTTCCTAGACTAAAATAATTCTCTTATGTTATGTAGAAATACTGAAATAGAATTCAGAAAATTGTCGTTGAAGAGTTAGATTCCTCGTGAAGTGTTTCTTCTTATTTAGCTATCTTCTATCATCTCTTCCAAGATAAGATATTGCAGTGCGATCGAATACTTAGCACTTTTCTCGGATGCATTGTTGCTTCTCAAGAGATACGATCCATCACCATAACCTTCAGTGCACATAAATGGATCTTCAAGTTAAACATTGCATAAAAGTTATCAACGGTTATAAAATCTTGTACTGTTTATGAAGAAAATCAAAACAAAACCTTTTATTGTAAAGATCCTTGGGATCCATCGTTTGTAGATGAACAACCACCTTGGGGAGTCTCCGGGTTTTGTCTCGGATAAGATTAGTTCGCAAGTGGCTTTCCTGCTGAAAGAATCACCATTGCAGAAGATTCTCTTCAGATTTCATGGAAACAGACAAGAACCAAGGAAACATGGTCTAGTACTTACTTTGCATCCATTATAGCATTGTGGCATAGAGCAAGAGTTCGGACCATGGCCATGTCTCTAGCTCGGGAGTTCATTAGCCTACCTTTGGAGCTTCTAAATTAAGAACTCAGTCAGTATCTAAAATGTGATTTACTGTTCAATCGTGAGAAACTAGCAATAGATTCTGCAGGTTTTTGTATCAATGTTAAAACCAGTGTTGAGAGGAGCTTACGATTCGCTGAAGAAGTCACTAAAGTCATCGATTATAACTGCAGCTGGGAAATCAACATGAAGATGAAACGCAGCAAAGTATCTCCTGATTCCTTCATCATCGTCTACATACCTTTCAAGCACAAATTGACAGTGATTACTGAATCATTCGCTACTTTTTTAACCTAATATTAGTTTCAGGAATACTTGTTTCTCTTACTTCATCTGAATTCGGTCAAAAACATCGGACGAGGGGTCGATTCCCTGAGAAAAGAAGTTGAATCTAGGTTTCAGTAGAAACAGCCAAACCAAAATCCACCAGAGATATACAGGACGCAGTATGCGATATGATGGAAATATGTACATGAAATTCAGCTCGATGAGAAAGTTACCTGACAGAGAAATGGAGGATTGGACTCCATTCTTTTCCGGTGACAGATGAAGACGACGCGAGTATTTGCAGAAGCAGGCAAATCACTCGCTACATTGATAGCAAATTGGAAAAGCAAAGAGGTTTTGCCTCTGTAGAAGAGCAGAAATATCAGAACAAAGAGTGGAGAAGATATTGTAAAAGAGAAAGAGACGGAAAAATCCTCGGAAAAATAAATACGATGAAAGAGGGCCGGAGAGGAGAGTTAGGTTTTCCCGCCGCCGAATCTCGTCGCCGGAGCTAGGCTTAGTCGGGAAGAATCTCTCCGCCATTCTAGGTTAGCTCCTACTCCAGTTACCGTGTCTGCACAGCTACAAAGTTTTGGTTCAGTAGTATTTACGATTCAAATTAACCATACCTCCAACGCTTAAGATCACAAGCTCTGGTTCTTAGTTTTCAAATAAGCTCAACTTCTTCAGATTGATTTGTGCGTTCTTCATATTTATTTGAAAAAATTTGAAAAATTCTGACATCATAGTTTAACAAGAGTACAAATTATACTTTTACTATGCAACTTGAAACATTCAATTACACATAAGATCCTTCATCGGATCTTCCCTACGCATCTTCTTCATCCGGTAAGCTTCCATCTCCTCCACCGTAACCTGTACAACAGTAAAAACACCTGATGGAAAACAAAACACAACACATAACCAAAACCAACGCATTGTTTTGTCAAATATACCTGATCATTCCATTGAACGTTGTACTTGCGTTTTCTTTCGTCTTTCTCTTCTTTCTTCCTCGCATCCTCCTATATACAAAACAATGGTATTAGACTGTTCGTCACACGCATGCATAAAATGAGTGTATAGCTTAGTTTCTACAGTCACAGGAGAGTTTTTCACCTTCTTCAGCGCTTCCGTAAGTTTCTTAACGTTAAGCACAAGCTCTTCTGAGATACAATTTCCCCAAGTTACAATGCTTTTCTCCTCTACTGGACCAGACATCTCTGCATTCACATTGCCATCAGACTAGGGACAAAAAACCAGACTTTTTAAGAAAGAACTGCAAGGAGATCTAACCATTAGAGGCTGCTTTTCTTATGATATTGGTTCTCATAAGATCCGCAGCTGTTTCAGCAGCCTCAATTCCAGCAGCTCCGGTGCAATAACTGTTCTTAATCATTTGCTGACAACATTTATATCCCCATTGGTGATCCTTCCACCATGAACCCCATACACGTGTATGATTGTTTACATAAACATCTTCTTCGTATTTGCTCTTCGGTATGATTGTCTCCTGTAAAAAGAGAAAAACAAAACACAGAATATAGAGCACAAGAAAAGATTAAAAAATTGCAATTGTTGTCATTTAGTATCATATAGTACCTTTCCTCTTATAACTCTTCCACAACGGTCATATTCAACTTCTTTCTCAGTTTGTCCTAATAAAAGCTCCTTTGGAATCTCTTCCTTAGATGCAGCATTTCCATATTTCTTCATGATAGTTTCTTTCATCTGTTTTTTCAGTTTTTCCTTTACTTCTTTATAATTCTTGAAAAGCAATTCAGCTTGAGAAGGAGCAGCTTGCATGTTTATCTCCTTTTGTCCCTTCTCAATTGCTTTCCAAGCGTGAACATTTAGCTGCTTGAACTCTAGAGCTTCTCCAGTCATCCTGTATTGATTATCTCCCTGACAAAAGTTTACATATTAATCAAGATATTGTAGCTCCAGCTGCAAAGTTTTTGAATGACAATTTCTTAGGTACTTACTCCATAGAATTTCTCATTTGGATCAGCATTAGGTAGAGGATCTTCGCGCATAGATCGGGTTTTAGGATCATAGTAAGCAGAATTGACATCAAGATTCAGAAGATACTTAGCAATGTCTTCACGTATACGCAAATTCCTGAGTATAGAATACCTTTCTAAGCAATTTGCATCACAAGAATTATGAGATGTTGAAAGATGAAACATGTAGCGCACCTGACAGTTCCTGTGCTGCCACCGCCAGTAGTTCGAACACGTTTTTCTACCTTAGCAAAATCAATTTGCTTGCTTTCATCAAGCTTCAAAGCATCTTCTTCTTCATCATCAATGGCCCCTTCCTCCAAGAGCTGCTTCTTGTTTTTCTCTTCCAGCATTTTCAGTTGCTGCTCCTTTAGGAATCTCCTTCTTGCTTCGTCTCTAGCCTCATACTTCTCGATTACTCGAACATATTGAGCTGTATCATAGCCATTCCATCTATCCCTTTTGCCATCATAATCAAGTTCGAATGTTTCAATTTTTTCATCAGGTGCTATGTTCTTGTTTGTCCACTTGGCTCCTATCTTTCGTGGCCTCTCTGTGCAAAGCTTTGTACTATGTGTCATAGCCCCGCAACTGAAACAAATTGATGAAACCATTTAGATCTGAAACCATCAGAAATCGCTTAAAGAAGGGAACTGAAACCTGAGGCAACGAGAGATTGGACCCTAGTTCTTCTCCTTGCATCTTATTCTGCCATTATCTGGCTTGAAATGTGACTTTCTAGTGAACTCAACATCGGATTCATGAACACAAGCAAGTAGCAACAATCCACTTACTTCTCACACGCTCCTTTCCTATACTTATCCGCTTGAAATACTTTTGCTCCTCTATCGTACCACGATTTTGTATAGTTTGGATCAGATTTCCATTTCCGTTGATGCTTTAAGCTCTGATAAATCAAAAGAAACGAGAGAATCAAGCAATCAACAAACTCAAAAAGAAACTGGAGTGGAATACGTTACATTACAGCACATAACTTACAGGTTTCTCGGGATTGAGGTACCATGGAGCAGATGACATGTAGTGAGGAATGTGAGGGTTAATTTCCTTTCCCTCTTCATCGATTTCTGCTGGAGCAAGCCCAGCTTTACGCGCTTCCTCTAATTCTTGCTGCTTCCGGTGCTCCTCCCTTGATTTAAACCCCACTACAATCACAACAACGGAAACACTCATACATTGAATAAATGTTCAACTATACACTCGAATGAAACCGAGGAAGAAGGAAATCAACCTGATGCAGTAGCCATTTTGCTAAACCCTAATTCCTGGAAACACAAAACCGATCAAAAGACGGGATGATCAAATGCTGACGAACAAGGCCGAATCATCTAGCTTTTCTCGGTTTAATTTGAAAAAGAGAAAGTTCCAGACATTTCTTTCGCTGCAAAGTTACGGTCTAAACACACGGCGTTAATTCTTCCGTTTACACGGTTCTGGAGACTAGACCAGTATTTTGTAATCCAGAGTCGAACCAATTAAACCGGCATAATTAGTCCGGTTTAATTAATGAGAAAACTATTAGACTTTATAACGAATAAAAAAAATAACAAAAATTCGTCAAAAAATCTTTAATCCTCATTATCCGAAAAACCCTAAACTCTTTCGAAAACAAATTTCTAAATTTTTATACATTTTTCTGTGTTTTTGTTATATTCTTAAAATAAAGATCCGAAAAAATAATTAAATCCGGTTTTTTTTACTATGAACCACAAGCCGATTTTTTTAGTTATATGACCTATAAACCGGTTTCATTAGCTCAAATATAATCAATTATATGACCTACAATTATTAGTTATATGACCTACAATTTTCATTTGTTTGGTGAATTTAAATCCGTGTATTCTTAACAAATCAAAAGGACGAAGTTATAGTGAAAACCACCCGTTCATCTTGCTCCGGTTTAAATCCGTTTTAAATCGGTAGGATCCGACCAACATTTAATTATTAATTTATTATAGCTAGTGATTAATCAAACAAAACTTTACCTTGTCCGCCATAATTAAACTTAAAAACACATAATCAAAAAAAAAAAAAAAGAGAGAAATGAACAACTTCTTGTTAAATTATTGCGTAACCAAATAAATACAATGATTATATAATGTAATCTCCTAAAGAAAACTAACTCAATTAAGTCTAAAAAACGTTATTTCATTAGATCCCCAAGAATTTGTTCTTGTTCCCCACCAGTTCTAGCAAACACATCAAACCAAAACTCCATGTCATTATCCAAACTCAGACCAAAATTTTCACTATCAACACTTGTCAACAAGTATTGAATCTCGCCTTGTATATCTTCTACACCATCTTCAAGATTCAATAATGTCTGGTTTTGTTCTTGATCTTCTTGATTATATAAAGCTTCTTTCCAAAAGCTTTCGTCTATGTCTACACCAAAATTCTCAAAAGAACAACTATCTTGTTCTGAACTAGTTACGTTTCTTGATTTCATCTCCATGTAAGTCTCGTTGCTGTTACTACCTTCATGGCTTTTGAGTGTTACTGAAGAAACCTCAGACATTGAAGGTGAAGTTGGATTATAAGTTGAAGGGTTTGATGAATTTGTGAGTTTTGTTTCGTTTTTTTCACTTTTTGGTTTTGTAGATTTCTTCTTGTTAATGATCTTAGGCTTAGTAGGTTGGTAATCTTGGAGACGTTTCTTTAAATGTGTGTGCCATACGTTCTTGATTTCGTTATCTGTTCTTCCGGGTAATCTTGCTGCAATTGCAGACCATCTAAAAACAATAATAAAAGACAACAAATTGGTAAGGTGACGAAATCGTATATTATTAGATATAACATAAAATTACTAAAATAGACAAAAAAAAAAAAACTAAAATAGCCAGAATTATATATTATGAATCTAATTACATATAAATATGAATAAAATATAGTTTTTAAATAAATTACTTAACAAAATTTAGATCAAATATGAAGTAAAAAAGGTAAGTGTTTTTACTTAATGTTATCCTTTATAAATTATAGGTTAAATAAACGTGAGGTTATAAATACATAATAAAGTTATAATAACATAATCAAAAAATTAACTAAATATGTAAAGATAATAAAAAAAAATATTATAATTCAAAGAGTTGAATGTATAAGAAACAAAGTGATATAAGCACATTATAATCTATTTTACTTTATGTTTTGTTAATCAATTTTGATTGGTTTTAAAAACAAATCAACTCTCTGTAAATCAAACTTTTTTAGTATTAAAAAAAAGTATTTTTAGATGGACCGGTATAGGGATAAATAAAATAAGTATAATATGATTGAATTATACCTATTGCCAAGTAAATTATGCAAATTGATGATAGTATCTTCTTCTTCAATGGTGAAATTGCCTCTTTTAATGTCCGGTTTAAGATAATTCATCCATCGAAGTCTGCAACTTTTTCCACATCTTAGTAAACCGGCTTGCTTAGGGAGAGCTCTCCAATTACTATGGCCATGGTTAAAGATAAAAGACATGAGAATTTGATCTTCTTCTTGAGTCCATGGCCCTTTCTTCAACCCCATTTTTTCACAACATGGAGCTCTTCCCATTTTTTTTTTTTTGATTATTAAATTTAAATTATTTAGGTGTTGATGAAGAAGTGAGTTTGAGTATTTATACTCAAAAAGTCAAAAAAGATATTCAAAAGTATATATGGGTGTGGTTTCATGGAAATAGCCGGCTTAAGCACCGTCGTCAAAAAAGCATGTTCTACATATATTATATTTCATGTGGATGTGGGAATTAATCATAACATTTTATCCTTTTTTTAATATATTTTAAATTCTTAGTAATTAATAATGATAAACGTGTGTATATATATATATCGAATTTGCAAAGTGATTTTAATAAATTTATAGAATAATATATATAGTACTGGATATTTGATATAATTTATATTAAAAGAAATATATAATACTCATTCCGTTCTGTATTAGTTTTTTTTTTACAAATTATACATAAATTAAGAAAAATAATTACTTACTAAATAAATATTGTATTATTTTTTTGTTTAATCATGTTTTCTCTCCTATAAATGTTCTATGATTAGAACAATTTTAAAATCTCATACCTGATTTTGTAGACATTTAGGTGTTCCACATAATTAATATTTTAAATGTAATTAGAAAACAATAGAAAATTAATTATTTTGACAAAAAATAAAATTTAAAAATCATCCTTTATGAAACAGAGGAAGTATATAATGCATAGTTAAAAAATGAAATTTATATAGTAATAATTATGTTATAAATATTCATGTAATAATATATATATATATATATGAAATATATTTTTTTTTAAATTAGAGTGAATAAATTATTCTTATATTTTGGATAATGATTAAATCTTGAGGATAAAAAATATAATGATTAAATCGAAAAAAATAATATGTTAGTATAATTCTTATTACATCGAAGGTACAAAACGTTGTATATAATAAAAAAAAATAGTAAAATATGTAATTTTACAAAACGGAAATAATAAAATACTTTTATAGACGTTTTATGTCTATGTCTGTTAAATTCCACAGATAGAACTGAAATTTGTATAATATTTAATTATATATATGAGGTGCGTGTCTACGGAGTCTTGTGATGGTGAGTTTTTTTTTTTTTTTTTGTAGTGATGGTGAGTTAATTATTATGTGGTGTAGTGATTAGTGATTAGTTGCGAGTAAAGCAAAAGTCGTCGGGTGGACGGAGGGAGGGACGCACACGAGGTATAATTTAAGGAGCCCACACGTACAGTTTTACGAATTCAACTTTTACGGATATATATATATATATATATATATATATATCAGACAAAATACATGTCTATTAAATTCCACCCAACGTGGAATTATACATTTATATGTTGACTCACAATACAAATATGTCTATTAGGTTGGATATTTGAATACTTGTTCGGTTTCAATTCGGTATTTTTGATTTTTTGGTTTTTAGTTTCATAACTATAAGATTTAATAGAATTTTTACAGATTTCAGTTTGGTTCCGATTTGGTTCTGGTTTATATACTGGATAAAAAACTCCAAAAAATATTTAAAAAATTTAAAAAAATATCCAAAATCTTGAAAATATCTAAAAAATAAATTTTCTATAATGCCCATGAACTTTTGTTCGGAGTAGCCAAATAGGGCTTAAAAAAATACCCGAAAAACAAAAAAAGTATTAAAAAAAAAATCATGGTTACTTTCGGTACCCAGTAGATTTTGGTTCGGATCCGGTTACTACTTGAGATCTATGAATCCCAAATTTAAGAATTAATATGTACTTTTCTCTGGAACCGAAATCGAACCGAACCCCATTTTATTTGTTCGGTTGCGGTTTTTATGTCTAACCACTGGCGGAGCCATGTAGGAGTCACGTGGATCAATTGACCCACGTGAAAAAACAATATAACATAAATTTTGACTAATTTTTGTGATTGACTCATGTCGAACAAGTTTTTTGAACTCGTAAATTTTAAATTATTCAATTTTTCTTTCGAAAAATATTACAATCCTCTAACAAATTTGTATGGTTCTACCAGGGTGTCCAACCCTAATGCCTATCATTATTTGTTTATTTTTATTCTTATTAAACTTAAACATTGTTTTAGTTTTGGTTATTAATTACATTAAGAAACATATATAGTAGAACCTCTATAAATAAATAATGTTGGGACTAGACAAATTTATTAATTTAGAGAAATATTATTTAATCGATAAATTAATAATTAATAGTTTATAGGATTAATCCATAAAACATTGATTTTACGAGAAATAATATATCTCAAACTTCTACCGATATCTTTAATATTGTATTACATTATTATGTAAATATTCAATTTATTATATAGAATATTAAATTTCCATTTTTTGGTTATAATTTCCTTATTTTTTATATTTTTGTCTTATATGATGATTTGTATTAATTATTATTTGATATTGGAGAAACAATAAACAATAAAATCTTATTCTATTAGATGTCTTATATACCTATATAATATATCTATATATCTAAAAAGTATATTTATTAATTTATAATATCATTAGGACCATAGGTTTATAAAGGAATTTCAAAATAAATTATTATCTTATTATTTTGTTAAATTTTGTTAATTTTTACACTGTCCCAAGTCGGGATTCGAAAAATTTATTAATTTATCGTGATTATTAATTTATCATGATTATTAATTTATCGAGTATCAATTTATAGAGGTTCTACTGTATTTTTAATTTAACAATACATATCTTTTACACTTATAGATAATTATGATTGTAGCATCCAATCTACATATCTCAGCAAATGATCCCTACCCTATATGTAATGAAATCAGTTAAGAAATTATGAAATTAATCATATTTATAATTTATTATGTATAACTATATGATATAATGAAAGATGATCCCTGCCCTAGTCATACCCGGTCCAGAAATAATCTTTAGTAAGATTTTAAAAAAATTCTAGAGTCTGAAACCTATACTTATCTAGTTTGAATCCAAAACCAGCCTTGATCCTATTACACATTATAATAAAAGATAGTTTGATTTTTATTACATAATCAACAAAAATAAAATTATTATTTTCGTGTTCATTAGATTATGTTTCTAATTTAGTTTATTTCTAAACAAAAAAAAATTCTCAAACCAAAATTTCTAAACTATTTTTAGTGATAAAAGTGTCGCATTTAGTAGATTCTGTTTCATTTAGATCAACGGAGTAAATAATCACTACAGTCTATATTAAAATTATTTACCGTACATGTTTACTATTTGAAAAAAATAACAATTTATAAAAACATTAATATAATAATGACGTATTATAAAATTATTAAGCATATTGTTAAATTTATGAACTTCAAAATCTAGTTATTATAAATATCTGAAGGGACAAAGTGAAACAAGTTGTGATGAATATGTAAAAATTAAAATACAAGTTGACGAATGCGTTCACACTCACTGTACTCTCTTTCAACAAAGACTTAAAGAATATATAAATAATTGTTTTTGTTCAAAGTTTTTATGTACGGGTCAACGAAAGAGGCCTACGACAACCTATTGATTTTTTTTCACCATATCTATAAATGGACACTTATGAAATCAAAATTTTATCATCACAACCTTAATTAATATATACAGATATTTAGATATCTGGATCCATTCTTGAATAAAATTATTTAAGTTTTAGTAAGTGTAATTAAAAATATTAATTCTCTAAAATGGAAGCTATATACACAATACTAAAAAGAAAGTCATTTCCACTCAGGAAATTTGAAATACATAATGAAAGTAGATTTACATTAGAAAATAAAGAATAATCGATTTATTAAAGGATTAATGAGCACACAAGAAAATATCGAGAGAAAACAAATAAAGTATTTTTATTAAAGGATTGTGGTATATTAATTAACCAAAATATATACAATTAGTATATATATATATATCTATCGAACAAGAATAATAAATCATTAATGAAACCGTAATTTTACATTAGAGAGTATTAATTAAATCAAAAATAAGTTATCTATATTAATTCATAATATTTTTTTTAATTGAAAAATAACGTTGGACCCACCACTTAATTATTGACCAGCGAAAAAAATATATATATATAAAAAATTATAACACGTCAATACTTAGGAAATTGATTTTATTTTTGTTCCATGTTTTCAGTGACTTCCAGTACGGAGAAAAGCTGTTAAAGTTTTGACTGGAAATGAAATGCAATATTAAATTTATTAATACTAATGTAATTTATTAACCTAATCAAATAAAGAAAGTAGTCGCCAAGCTATGTGACCTAATTAAACAACTATAAAGTATATATAAATATAAAATAGTGGAAAATAATAATGTGAAAGCATGTTTCTCTTGACTGTTTAATTTCAAAATTAAAGAATTAATCAAATATAGATCAATATAATATGATATTCATAATTTTCAATATCTGTTAAGATGGAAAATTATGTATATAATATTTTTGTTAATATTTAATCAAGATATTCGAAACTAATCAGTAAATTACATACTATTATTTTTGTCAACAATTTATGATGTAAGATTATAAATCGTAG
>KE151796.1:146248-157518 GCA_000411095.1 Aethionema arabicum | reverse complement strand
TATTCTTTGGTAAATTTGAGTAAATTATGATTGTGCCCCGTTTAATTTCATACTATGCCTCCACTCCAATTTAAATACTCTTTTTTTTTTCCTTTTTTGACAAACAATTCTTTTTTTTCTATCAAAAGTTTCAAGAATTTTTTTTAACTAAAATCAATTATAATGGACTAGTTATCAATCAATTCTAATCGATAAACAGATCAAAATCAATTAAATTTTTAATTAGTAAATAAAAATCTAATATAATTGATTGATATTAGATTTTAACAAAAATCTAATTTTTAGATATTGTTTTTTCAATTCAACTTCTATTTTCTTATTTTGATATTATAACTGATATTTAATATTTAAATTCAATTTCTATCGATTTTAATTAATTTTTATTTTTTGTTATTAGTTTAAAATTAAATTTAAATATAATTATTTATTAATTTTACAAATTTTATTTAATTAATTTTTAATATATGTACCCCAGTCCTAATAAATTTTGGATCTACCCCTAGTTATGATCTTACGAAAAAAAACATGTAGATCATTTTTTAATTAGCGTATCTATTAAAAGCAATTATTTCAAAAGTGAAAAACTTCCTTTATTAATATAACAATTTTCCCATGAACCCACTGCCCGCCCACAACAACTAAACACATACCATACCAAACTTCCAACCGGTCCAAACAATGTTATTTTATTTTTAGAATCAAAAAATCGAATTTCGAGAGAACCGGTTTACGTTTAATCTCGAATGGATTTGCTTACACACCTTTTTTTATACCAAAAAGATTTTGGACCTTGCAAACCATACATAACGACAGGGCCGGCCTTGAGCCAAGCGCGATGAAACATTCGTCTCGGCCCCCAAATTATACCGGCCCCCAAATTATATATCTACTTATGTAAAAATATTTTAAAAAAAAAGTTATTTTATTTATATGAAATACCGGCCCCATTTTTGGATTTCGCCTCAGGTCTCCGTAATTTCAGGGCCGGCCGAAGACCAAGCCGGACTTTTAAATGACTTATTCTCTAAGTCTAGTGGTTCGAATTCGGGGCTCTCGACAAACTGAAGTGCTTTTTCGTAATTCCTTAAGAGCGGTTGAGCTACCAAGTATGGATTACTTACTCCATATATAAAAAGTAAAAATGATTCTCCTAATTAATTATTGTAACTAGTATAATGATTTAACCACCGGTTTACATTATCCCAAGCATCTTTGATTCTCATAATTCTCTCCATATTCAAGAAGCTCCTCCAACAAACCATCGTCAAAATACTCGAACTCGATCACTTCCTTACCTACACCACCTGCCGAAGAAGCCGCCGCCGCCACCGCCTCGTTCTCGCAGACCGGAGACTCCCTCGCCATAGGATACTCTTGAGGAAAATTGAGAATAGCTCGTTGACCTCTCATGGAGAAAGCAGCCTTATCATAGGCTCGAGCAGCTTCTTCCGCCGTGTTAAACGTTCCAAGCCAGACACGTGCACCGTGCCGGTTCGAGTCACGTATTTCCGCTGCGTATTTACCCCATGGACGCTTCCGCACGCCTCTATACTTCACCTCGCATGTGCTGGAGTAACTTGACGACTCTTTTGATCTATTTTTATGTTCCATTTATGTTAAGTTAGAAAGAGTAGTTGTTGCATGTGTTTGTGACGTGAAATGATTTGTAACGATGGTTATTTATATACGTTGAAGTCAAGTGAGTCTACGTAGGACGTGTGGATAATCTAGTGGACGTTATTTTAACGCACGTGTGAGTTTAAAAAGCCTCCTTCTATTTTTTTTTTTTTGACACAGCCTCCTTCTATTTATTATATTAAGTTTTTTTTTTGCCGCAAAATGATTTTATTAGATTTAATGTAAATTAAATGCAATAATTTGCCGTAGGGTTGAGTCAATCTTCACTAGTCCATCTTACTCGGACAATAAAATTTAATCGGAAAGGTAAACTTACAACTGAATATATATATATATATATATATATATAATTTGTTGTAACATATTTTAAATATTGTTGCATTCTTGGTTTTTTAGAGAAACGAAAAATCATGTTTTAATAGTATTTTTTTTCCTTAACTAGTAATTTTGTAGATATGGATTTTTTACGTAGGTTCTCTCAAATTTAAAAATTAGATTTTTGAGAATAAAATAAAAACTATATGATATTTTCTATTTTTGTATTGATATTTAATTAAGAAATAGTTTAATATTCGGGGTGATTTTGTGTATATTGGTTCTTGTTTGTAGTTTAGCAAAAAAATGAGGGACCTAAAAATGAAAAGAAATAATAAGAGGTGGAGACTGTGATATGTGAGTGAGGTCCAATGAATCTAGATGGTCAAGGCGACGGCTCAATCAGCCTTTTTGGTCAATTTCTTTATTTTATTTTTCAATTATTTGTCACGTGCCATCTTTGACCGCACGTGTCATTGATTCCAGTCCCATCTGCTTTTGACCACAAAAATGTATGTGACTTTTTTTTTTCTTTTAAAGGGAAATGTATTTGACTTTTATTACTATAGGTTTTAATATATATTTTTTTCGTTTTCTAACATCAATTTAGATTATAAATTCGGTTCAATAGATAAATTATTGTACAAATCACATAGATAATTACTTTACACTAGATACCTTTCGTTTCTTAGGTTTTTTTAAAGTTTAAATTTTGTTTATTTTTTTTGTCTAAATTTTGTTTGATATTATAAAATATTTTGTGTTTTTAATTTATTTTTAATATTGTTTGGATAAAATTATCCCTATCATTATTTAAGGAGAGAGGAAAGAAAAAAAATATATTAAATAATCATTTTATTTAATTTATTAATATGGGTGCAAAAAGTTAAAAAAAATAACTAAGAGTTAAAAACCTTATATTATGATAACGGAGTGAGTAGTTTTTTTTCCCCATTTTTAATATTTAATATATCGTTATAACACACAAATATAGTTATATTTATTATTTTTGTTGGAACTGTGTTCATTTGCCAAAAGTAATGTGGTCTGCCCTTGTATTTTAATGAAAGGGCTTCGGCCTGTAAGCTGTTTTCATTCGAGTTTATTACTTGATCACGAGAAATTAGGCCCAGCATATATATAATTTATATATTTTTTGACTATTTTTTTCTGAACTTGTTGTTATATTATTTAATTTGTACACCCTAAGACTTTATGTTAAAATTTGTTCATGCATATATTTTCAAAGATATTAAGTTTTAGTTGTACGTATTTTGTTTTCACACGTTTTATTTGTTTATAATTTAGTTGGAATTTGATTAAATCATATCGGACTACAAACAACATATATAATCTAGGAAAAAATAGAAAACTAATTGAAATAATTGTATATTTTAATTATGGCGTTTGATGAAGCCAACGGATGTTATATAGTTAATAGTTTCCAAGTGTCAAAAACTTAAATAAATCACTGCCCCTTTTATGATTCTTGATTCCTTTTGTGTTTTGTCTAATCCTCTTTTCAGATTTATTCTTTCCTATTTTTTTTTATTAAAATCATTATTTTTAGGTAATTCTTAAGAAAAACGTATTTTGTTCCTGAATATGGTGAAACTTCCCCGATTTAATTATTTAATTGGGGGATTTGCAAAAATACCCTTATTTAAACCTTTTTTGTAAAAATGTTCTAATCATGCATTTTTTTGTAAAAATGCCCTAATATTATACCCAATATTATAAGTGGTATACTCTCATATTTTATGAAAAATTTGGAAAAATGTATTCAATTAGGATATTTTGCATAATTGATTTTTAGAAAATTTTCTCATTCAAGCATTTTTTGCAAAAATATCATAACAATAGACCTAAGAGTATAATTGGTAAATCCTAAAAAAATAATACATTTGCAAAAAATGTTTGAATTAAGGCATTTTAGGTAATTCATCTATTTAATTCGAGTTTTTTTTAACTATTTCTATTTGATATTTTTTTTTTAAAAACTCATGAACCTTGATGACTGGCGTTTAAAACAAATAAATCTGAAAAATAAACCTAAATCATAATAATAAAATTAAATTCAAAATCACATCCCAATTACAATTTAAAATTTCATAATATTAAAAAATCAGTTTCAAAATTTTAACGTCTAAAACTATTTTAGTAGATTGATTTTTTTTTTACCGAATGAAAATAATTCGTGATATAAAATATTATGTTCTCTTGATTGATTATTGTTCTTGTAAAAGTGTAGGTTTTAAAATTAATAAACACAACAATATGCTAAATAAAGAAGAGCAAAAAGGTGAAAATAAAATATAAGAAGAGAGATGAGGAAAGAGTATAAAATAATAAAAATGGAATCAACCATCACAAAAAGAAGACAAAACATTGGTTAAAAAAAATAAAAGAAGACAAAACATAATGCGTTTTGGAAAAAAGCGGTCCAACAATAAAAACGATTCTCTTGACCCTCCAATCTCATGTGCTCAAATATATATTAACCAAATAATAAAATTTAATTGATTACAAAAAAAATAAAATAAAATTAAATTGGTTAAATTTTGAAATTTTATTGTCCAAATTCTATGGTCTAAAACAAACTTATTAATATTGCCATCATCACACTCGTTATTCCTAATTGATATTTCTCAAAACCCTTAAGAGATTTTGTATTGCCGTCCCCTCCCGCATTGGAGATTTGCAGTTTCCGAAATCTGTATTGAGTTGCAGATTGAATGTTTCCATCGATTGACGATGATGATTTGCTCGCTGCTCTTTGCTTCGATCAAAGGTTTGTTTCCCTCCGGATTTTCGTCTAATTTTTCATGTTCTATTGATTTTTTGTTTGATTGTTCGATTTTGATGTATTTGTGTGTGTGTTAGTTGTAATCTCTGAGATTTGTTTAGGGATTTTGGATTTTAAATCAATTTTGATGAGTGAAAATTCGATTTTATATCTAAATCGAACAGTATGCTCGGTAGTTTTTCGCATCATGGAAGCCGAAAACGTAATATGAACTTGTGTTTATCTGCTAATGTATGGAAGCAGTGTTTTGATTTGTTCTCATGGAGAAGTTTTCCATTGTTTCTCTGCAGAAATGGACTACAAGATCCTTACCCGTATCTGCAGACAGATCAGGAAGACATCTTCCCAAATTTCGAATCTTCTGGTGTAAATTTGCAGCCAGAACAAGAAGGAATCTGTAACAACATTGGAGCTCAATTCGATTTATTTAGTGAAAACCTTCCTCAACAACAACAATCTCTCTGTAACGTTAATGGGGATAACAATTTACAACCATATGGTGGAGTTTTCTATAGTAGTAGCATTGGATCCCCATTGGATTTGGCTTCGTATAGTGGATTTTTGTCACAAGAGCCGCATCAATTATGTAGCGCTGTAGTAGAAATCAATTCTTCATCATCTGTTGGAACAGTTAAGCAAGAGGAAGAACATGTGGTGGAGGAATGCTCTCGGAAGAGGTAAAGCTTTAGAATCCTCTTACATTTATTTTGTGCTGATGACTTCAATTCTTAAGGATCTGCTTTTGTTTTGTGTGGTTCTGCATGATTCAAAGGTAAAACAAAAGATTTTGGGGTTTTAATGATCAATCACTAGTTCTTCTATTGCTGCTACAAGGGGCAAGAAGCTTAAATATGTTGTTCATAGATCACCTAAGCTTGCACTTGGTTATATGATATCGTTGTTTAGTAATTAAAGGGATCGGTTTAGTCTCTGCACTGTGTTGTTTGATCTGGTTTATCGTTGTAATTGATAAGGAGTATATATCCAATGTATGGCAGGGGGCGCATTGGATCATGTAGCGAGCCAGGAATGAAAGCCTGTCGTGAGAAACTGAGAAGGGAAAAGCTAAATGATAAGTATGTGTTTGAGTTCATCCCTAAAGCTTATGTCTACACCAAGTTGTTCCTCATTCTCTAAAAAAAATTGGTAATTTTTCAGGTTCATGGATTTGAGCTCTGTTTTAGAGCCAGGCAGGACTCCAAAGACAGATAAATCAGCTATACTCGATGATGCAATCCGAGTAGTAAATCAGCTCAGAGGTGAAGCTCATGAACTTAAAGAAACAAACCAGAAACTTCTAGAAGAGATTAAAAGCCTAAAGGTTGAATTCCCACTCTTTAAACTACTCATGAAACATATACACCAAATCTTGAGAACTCATATAAGTACTTAGTGTAAGCTTTAGAATCTATGAGATTTATATGCTTTACTGGTTATAACAATAGGTGGAGAAAAATGAGCTACGAGAGGAGAAGCTAGTGCTAAAAGCAAATAAGAAGAAGATAGAGCAGCAGATAAAATCAATGGCGGTTCCATCACCAGGTTACATGTCCACACATCCAGCAGCAGCTTTCCATGGCAATAAAATGGCGGTTTTTCCTAGTTACAGTTACTTCCCAAACATGCCTATGTGGCCATATTTGCATCCTTTAGATCGTGATACATCTCATGATCATCTAAAAAGGCCTCCTGCTGCTTAACTTCATCACTTTGGAGATGATATCTGGTGATTTTTATTCTTTCATATGCTTTTTTACTTAGTTTTTTTTAAGGTAAAAACCATTGGAGGATAGAGAATATCTGACTTGATTCTTGGCTCTTGGGTACTATTTTGAATAAAAGTCTGAGAAACAACTATTCAGTTTTGGTCACATTACTGTTAAAATGTTTTTACAATTTGTATACTATGCAGAGGGTGTAAATAGATGAAATTGAAAAGTTATTGTGTTAAATGTAGAGACATGTGAAAGTACAGGGTGGAGATTTATAAAGACAAAAAGTAGTGGACAACATGTAGGGTCCTTTGTAGACAAATTATTACCACTCTTTTTTTCGTTATTTCCCAGCCGTTAGATCTTTGCCATCTTTGAGCTTCAAAGCAAAGCAATCACCACCACCAATAACAAGATTTTATGCTTATTTGTAACCATACAAATAAAACCAACGATTTAAACGTTTAACTAAAATCCCATAAAAAATGGTTGAAAAACGTTATAAACTTCTTTTTTTGGTAAAATCTGCTCTTATGTTAGTTGAATTAAATAGAGTTGCCAATCTGAAATATAAATGTTATTGTGCGTTTTAAATTGAAACCAATCCGATTATAATCATCACTTTTTTTCTTCGAAATCATCGAAACACACAACAATATTTATTTTTTTATTAGATCGGCGGTTTAATTTAATTCGAATTTGCTTTAAAAAACAAACAAAGATGTATTTTACCTATTTTTTTACTAAATCCCTAAACTATGAAATATTATTTGTCATTATCACTTATTTTTCATGGTCATTATCACTTATTTGTACCAAAACGTAATGCAATATACACTGTAACATCAAATTTACATTCAATTTTTTTATACAACGTACTTGTACATACAAAGAACAAAACCCATAAAGAAAGAAAAAAAAATGGCATCTGACTGCTAAAGATGGTGTAATCCTTTCTATAAAGAATCAAAAAATTTCAATAAAGTAAAAAAAAAAAAATAGTTGATTTTGTTGTGTTGGTTTAGCCTGAAGCAAGTAACCAAAGTGTAGTAAGTGAAGAGATAGCAATAGTGATCCAACAAAGGAAAGCTAAAGCTACAGAGAGTTGATACTTCCAACACTCAGCTTCAAAACTACAACTTCCCAAATCTCCGAAGTACAAAACTGTTATTCCTGCTGAAGATGAAGCTCCTGCTAGTGACAATGTACCCGTTACCTAAAATCGAAACAAAAAACACCGAAAAAACAAAAAAGAAAATGATTTAAAGGTTGTTGATGATCATATGTTTGAGTAAATTGATTTGAGCAAGGGATAAAGAAGAGAAATTTACCCAATCTCCAACTACAAAGAGGCTGATTAAAACTGGACTGAGAAGTGTTTTCTTTCTAATTAAAGCGAAGATGTCTAATACTGCAAGACCGAAACTCCATATGAGTTGTAGACCCATTGCTGCAATTAGGTAGCTGCATTCAAAGGTTTAAGCTTTTTTATGAGATCATATACATTCTAAAAGTTCACATCTTTTTTATCCTCTAAGACATGCTTTGATTGTTACAAAATCAAGATTTGGAAATCAGATTAGAGTATAGTATGGCAGATTTGATGATTCTTTATAATTTAAGTATTGGGTTTGTTAGTTTACCCATGGCTACACTAAGAGACGCAGCGGTGCAAGGCATTCGCCTCGGCCCACAAATAATATAAGTCCCGTATTTTTATAAAAAGAAAAAAAATTGGTTTTTTTAGGTTTCTTTATATAAAATATCGGTCTCCATTTTAAATTTGGACCGTATTTTCAAGACCGGTTACACTAGCTACGGACGATAGCAACGGGCGATAGACGAGAAATAATGTTTGTTTTGTTATTGCCAGCGACCAGCGATGAAGTAACGTTCGTTTACTTAGTCTTTTTTTTAAGCGTATGTTTCAGCGATGAACGATTTAAATGTTAGCGTTTAATTTTTGTCGTTGAATTATGTCGCCAAAACTTATAGACAGAACTCAAACACAAAATTCAGAACAAACCGTTACATCGGTTACATCGGTGACAACAAAACAAACATAAATTTTTTTCGCTCTCTCCGAGAGGGTAAAAATAACAGTGTATATACATAGCCAATTAGATTGATTGAAGTGTCACTAACATATGCCCAGATTAATAAGCTTTTCAAAATCCTTCTAACTTCAAAAAAACAAAAGAAGCAAGAAGGCTAATGGATTCACCTAAAGTGATGAGTTTTAAAAAGGGGAAAACATAGGTTTCTTCTGGCTTGAAACATACACAAGGAAACCCTAAATAGATCCAAGAAAACACAAATCAAGCCAAGACTTATCTAGAGCAAGATATTGCAGTTCATCTAGACTAAGATTCTAAATCAACTTTTAAGGATTGGATCTGTACACGATTTCATTGGAAAATCAACAAAACTAACTAAAAAACTCAATTTTTTTGGAAATTAGATTGAAGAATTGGTGAGTTTACCAGAAAGCAGTGAAGCTAAAGAATCCACCAGAAGTAACCATGTAAGAAATGGAAGCAGCAGCAAAAACAGATTGCGAAATTCTCAAGATCAGACCAGTAATAGTCCCTGGTGTTCCAGGGATATCTATCATTTCTCTTCCCAGAGACCCAATAAGAACACCCCAAAACTAAAGTATGCTCCTTTTTCACTTTTACGGTACACCGGTGGAAAAAAATCAGAGATTTTACCCAGAAATTTGAGAAAAGGTGTTAAATTTCTAGAAACCCAGAGGTTTTTGTGGTGAGAAAAGATGAGAAATTGAGAAAACAGAGAAGTAAGAAATGGTAATTGAAGACTTTTTTGGTGGCTAGAGGAGAGGAGAGAGGAAGAAGAAGAAGAAATGCGCATTTTTGTATGTTTGTTTAATGGAAAGTGGAAACATTATAATTTATAAATAGTCAATTTGTTTGATGGAAAGCGATGCCCATTTTATTTTATTCATCACTTTTTTTTCCTAATTTTATTCATCACTTTGTTTTTGTAAGTACACTTGTTTTCACATTTGAGAGAAATTTATATTTGTTTTATTATTAGATTGACAAATTGTTGCTGAATTTTTCCGTTAAATGTTTTTTGTAATTTCGATTAACGTCACAGAAATTTATGTTGGTTTTATTATTAGATTAAGTTATTGTTATTGAATTATTCATTAAAATTTGTAATTTTAGCTATTAACAACAGACAATTGCGATAAAAATTAAATTAGTGTCAGAATAACAAGGTAGACTAGTGGTCTCTATCGTAAATTCTTTCTTTTATTAATTTACATTTCAACTAATGAAATCAAATTTGAATCCAATTTTTTTATTTGTTACTATCGGTAAAAATCAAATTTTTTTATTTGTTACTATTTTGAATCTAAGTTTCAGCAATACGTTCCAAAAACAAACGATTTAAAATTCAAATAGTGAAAAAAGTTAAACATTTAACTTTTAAGCTGAATATTAGCAATCTACCACTTAAATTAATAACGACAAAACAAACATAATTTTTTTTTTTGTGTTTTTAGTAAATTCAATGATAATAAGAAAAATAAACATGGTCGTGGCACTTTGGTACATTCAATAAAACATTACTGCAAAATATTTGAAACGTTTATTATTAAAAAAGAAGAAAAAACAAGTGAGGAATCGATTTAAATTTGTTTTTGTTTGCGTCTGCGTTTATTTGCTGACTCCTCAAGCAATCCATGTTTATGTTTCATAGCTATAAACACCACCAAAGCTGCAGCTATTCCAAGACCCTAAAATTCAACACAATTTTCATTAATAACCCCTAAACTTTCACTTTCTCACTCTTTCTCCCCTCAACTTTTATTAATCAATATTACATACCTTAATGAACTTCAAGAACAATGAGTTAAACTCGCTTGGTGTAAATAATGGATTCGAAATAGCTAATCTTGCTATCTATATAATATAACAAAACAAGATTAATTTATTCTCTAAATTTAACATATAATTTATTAATTAATTAAATTAATTTTTGGATACCTCATTTAGTTGATCACAGAATTTTTGACGAGATTCTTCATTAATCATTGAGTTATAGAAACTCATGGCTGCTCCTTCATCTGCTGAAGTCGTCTCATTTATAAACTGTTCATAGATTTATCTAAATTATGTTAATTAACATTTATTTATCAATTTAATAGAAAATTAATCAATTATACATATATGTAAATCGAGATTTTTTTTAATTACCGCTTTAAACTTTGCGTAGAAAAAGCTGAAATGATCTTTATCATAATCTTGATTGTAGAAATCGTACAATATCGGGCTCAAAATTGCTTGGTATGTAAGCTATAATGTTAAAAAAAAACAATCAAGATTTGAGTATGTAACTTGATAAATAATTTCAATTTGGATAATGACAAAAAAAAATACTCTTTTGCATACTTTATACCTTCCAGAATAAAATAGCAAAATAAACTTTCCAAAATATTTTTTGGGATTTCAAATTTTATGTTGTTGAAAACTTAACGGTGTCGTTACCTCCATGATTATTAATGTTATGCATTTTGAATTTTTTTTTAAAAATGTAGTAAAATATAACTATAGGTTAACGGTAAAAAAATACTTTCTAAGTGTTTATAAAACTATACAGCATATTTAACCAATTTTTGTTAGATTCAAAACGTGTAACATTATTAATTACAAACTTACAGGATAACGGTACCGTTAACGATACCATCACGTTTTCAATAACATAGAGTTTAAAATGCCAAAAAAATATTTTGGAAGGTTTATTTGTCAAGTTTATTTTGGAGACTTTGA
>KE151796.1:111455-122632 GCA_000411095.1 Aethionema arabicum | reverse complement strand
GCGTTTTCGCAAACGCGTTAGGCGCGTTTTCGCAATCGCGTTAGGCGCGTTTGCGCAATCGCAATCGCGTTAGACGCGTTTTCGCAATTGCAACCGCGCGTTTTAACTATTTTTGTGGATGGAACAACGCGATTTTCGTATATAGACTAATTAAATTAATAAAGTTGTATTATTAATAAAATATGATAAGGTCCAAAATGCATTGCCAGCTCTACTTCCTTTCACCGACTCTTTTAATTCAATTATTGTGGGTGGTTTTTATATATATTTTTGGACCGTCTTTTAAATGCGTGGTCAACATTAGTTTTGAATTTTGATCACACTTTCAAAGATTCAAGTATGAGTGGTTTAAATGGGTAAATCAGCAATCCTATCAATTACACGATATGAATTTATAGCTTGATTTTAGAAAACATTGAAAATATTTCATTACACGATTAAATTTTATCAAATGGATTGGTATTTATCATTATCACTAATCACTATTGCCACCATAAAAATCAACGTTATCATCTATGTGGTATCATCATCATTGTACCATCGTTATATATATATATATATATATTTATATTTATCTCCAAATGTTAAGTTTTGCAAAACCTATTAAAATATGTTAAACTAAGAGAAAAGAATCTGAAATGAACTATTCATGTTATACATATCAAGAACTACCAATTTAATCGAGAATGAAATCAAATAGAAATCTAAAACATAATATATTGGCGTATGTTTGTTTTCGTTTTCTGTTATCATTTGCAATGTTTGTCTCTATTGTTTTTATAATAAATAAATTTCACTTATTAAACTAACTAGTTTACAAAATACATAAAACAACTCATTTATTAAACAAGGTAGTTTTTAGAGGGATTAGTTTTCAAATAAATTTTATGATATTGAAATTTGAATAATTTATTTAAAAAGTTAACGTTATTTTATATTTAAAACTTGTAGATATTTAACATATGACGATCTTGTTTATACGGCCTATATTGAGTTTAAATTATTTATATTTATAATTAATATTTTTGTAGATTAATAAATTTCTATATAAGAAAAAATAAATTAAATAAGTGAAAATTAATATTTTACTATAATAAGATTAACGTAAAACAGCAACCAAATTAAAATATAAATAAACCAATATAATTCCCACAATTAATTAAAAACTATAACGAAATATTAAAAAAAAATTCTATACCATAGAAATTAAACTCTGAAAAGCAATTAAAATATAAATATAACCAATATAATGTCCACAAATGAATCAAAACCCATAAAAAAAAATCTTAAAAAATAAATGATTACAAAATTGAAATTATACTCTGAAAATAACAAAATGGTCTGGCTCTAAAACCACCTGTAAAAACCTCATGAGATGATGTAGTTTCACGATCATATATCATTAATTGGTGTTTCTTATAATTGCAGCAAGAAAAATAATTATATAACATTAATTTGTTATTCTCTCCCATAAGACCAACCGGCCATACTTCACAATAACATTCTTCAAAAAATGGACAAATTTTCAATAAATCCATATTATATAATTTATTCCATTTCTTCTCCTCTAAATTCAACCACCATATCGTTGTTATTGCTATGTCCTCTCTATTTTCCATTCCACATAAATTATCATTCATATTAAAAATAACAGTTTCTCTAAATGGAGCCTTGCAAACCATTTCGAAAGTTTCTGTAGTAAGATCCAATGATAAAATACTTAAAATTTCTTCTTCATCTTTTACTTCGGTTAACCAATAAAGTAAACCGTTTAAATAAACCTTTTTGGAGAAGAAGGTTCAATGAATCTCCAAGCGTTGATGTTGAAATCAAACACTTCACATCTTGTAGGATTATCTGAATTTAATTCCAATGAATTATATAACCAAACCGGTTTATATAACCGGTTGATTTCATCTTTACCAAATCCAAGTACATTTAATGCACTTAATTTTCTCGGTCTTTGTTGTTGAAATGTTGAAGGAGGAAGAGTTCGATACCATCTTGTGGTCGGATTAAAGATAACGACTGAATCGTAATCGTCGTAGAGACAATTGTGGTCGGGTTAAGTGTTTGTGTTGAAAAACATGAGATTCAATTGTTGATTTCCATTGTTTTGACACTGATTTGAATAGTAAAAGAGATTTTGGTGGAAGTTTTTTTAGAATTTCTTCTACGAGGTCGTGGACAAGTAGTGCCATAGTCGAGTAGGTTTTGTTTTTGTTTGTTTTGAGATTAAGTTTTAAATTGAGGTTACCATTAACAAATTTATAGAAAAGCTCGAGGAATAGAAGACAAAAAAAATAAAATTTGTTACTTCGAAAATATTTTCCATAAATTACGGCTTTTAAATTAAATCTGTTAGAGTGAATCAGGATCTAAACCAACCAAATCTTTGTAAATCAATATTTGTAACAATATAATATATATTTAAGAGTTTAATTTAAAATATAATATTGTAATTCGTAAAATATTTATTTTATAAATAAAATATTAGTTCCGATATATATCATCTAGTTTGTAGAATAAATCGGTTAAAACAATTAATTTTTTTTTAATTTTTATTTCAATTTCAAATTTATTAAAAGAAAAATTGTATCTGAATATTCCATCTTGCGGATCAGGTGGTTATATTTAATTACATTTATACTTATAAACTCGGAGACAAAAAAAAATCTTTATTTTTTCCAAAATAAAAAATGAATATAACCCTTCAACTTAAGGATTCAAGAGGAGGAGTAAAAAATAGTTGCAAACACAAATTTGTATCGTCATTTATTTTAAATATATTTTTAGCTATAATATCTTTAGAATACGCAAAAAAATTAATTAATGTTATATTATTGTTGAATACCAATTTTTCGCTTCACGTTCATCAGAACTTGAGCATGACTAAGCACATCTTCACTTATAATAGCCCTCACTTATAAAATCGATATAATTTGGTTAAGCCAAACTGTTTTTCCACTGTTTTTCTAACATATACTTTTATAGCAGTGTAAGGAGGTGCTTATTAAGTACTTTAACAAAAAAGTTAAATAAAAATTAAATAAATATACTAGGAAAATTCTAAAAACTCTTTACTAAGCAACCATTTTTCTCTCTCTTCCTCTCTATTTCTCTCTTAACTTTTTCTATTTCTTATTTTCTAATTTTAAATTTTTTTAAGGGAAAATGGTAAAATAAACCACAAACTTTCTTCATTTGGTGAAAAAACTCATCAACTTTCAAAATGGATTTTTAAACCATGAACTTTGATAATTGAGTGTTTTAAACCATGAACCCTAATAATCAATTTTTTTTAACTAAAATCTTAAATTTAAACTTGAAATTATAGTTTAATTAATCTAAATTTGAAATATATTTTGTTTGTTAAAGTTTGAAACTATGGTTTAATTTTATATTCAAAGTTTAATTTTAAATAAAAAAAATTTCGTAGAGCTTAAAAACCTGATTTTCAAAGTTCATGGTTTAAAAAACCCGGTTTTCAAAGTTCGTGGTTTAAAAAACCATTTTTAAAGCTGAGGGTTTTTTTCACCAAATCAACAAAGTTTGTAGTTTGTTTTACCATTTTCCCTTAAAAATATATAATAAGCATTTCCAACCATTGGAGGTGCTCTAAGTGCTTCAACAGAATGGCGAACGCCATAGTTTTCCTCTTCCAAATCCATATCAGATCCAGCTTAAGATATGAATCATTACGATAAAACACATAGGGTTTTGTATGGAAGTAAAAGATATGAATCAACAATGGAGAGAAGGACACTTAACGGCAAGAAGGCAAAACGATTTTGTATGAATCAGGGTTTCAGAAGATGTTTAATGCTCATCTCTAAAACTTTGCTGACATGTAAGACCATCTTCATTGGGGTCCCTTGAAGATTTTCAAAGGGTTTCTAGATGAAAAAGTAATTAAAAAAAATGTTTTAATGTTAATTTTTTCAAGGGACGTCCCTTCCCGAAAGGACCCTACGTGGCATCATATGATTGGATCTTGGCATTATTTTTTAAATTGATTTTTTTTAATATGATTTTTCATTATTTTTAAAGGGATTTAAGCAAAAAAAACACTTGAACTTTGACCACTTGATAAAAAAAAACCTCAACTTTTAAAATCCATTTTTAAACCTTCAATTTTACTAACGACATGTTTTAGACTCGTTGATTTTTTTTACATTAATTCCTTTTTTAAAATGATTTTTCATATTTCAAGGGACTCTGTAAGGTTTCTACCAATGGAGGATGAAAAAATATTATTACAAAACAAGGTCCCTTGAGAAAAAAAAAAGAAAAAAATTATATAAAAAACCTCAAGGAACCCACTAGGATCCCAACTAATAGAGATGCTCTAACAATAGTAGAAAAGCAGAACACCAACTATTATATAGTATAATTGTGTTTCTTACGACAATTGGGAAACTAAATTGTTTTTTTACTTTCAAAAAGAAAACTAAATATTATTCTTTTTCTGTTTTACAATATTAGAATATTTTATGCAAATGAATAAGGATTAATAAAACTTGTAAAGTGACAAAAAAAAAATGAATTATATATATATATATATATGCTCTCAAGATTATAATTGAAAGAACACAATTTTTTTACATAAAATCTTAATCTTGTAACGATTTTTTTGGTTTAATTTTTTTTTACCCGGTTAAGATTATGGAATGGAAAGAACATTTTAGATGTTGGAAATATATAATATATTTTTTCATTACAATATGAAATGACATGATATTCTTTTCCATACAAAATGAAACGAATTTAGATGCCAAAATTACATAACTATATTCTTTAAAAAAAATCACGTTTTAAACTTTTATATACTACAAAAAAATCACATTTAAGAATAAAATTTAAATCTGATTTTTTTGGATCGTGTTTCAATGATAAAATTACTTTTTTTAAGAAACAAAACAGAGTAAATTCTAAGAAAGAAAAATTAAAAAACCATTCAGTCCCTAAAAAATATATGATTTCATTTTCGTCATTCATATTTCATATCAAAATCATGTAATCACGTTTTTGTGTTAGATATACAAAAATACCATAAAAGAACTCATTTTCATTTTCATTTTCAAAATATAAAGTAACCCCTAATTAATTAATTAATAATCAAACAAAACCCCACAATCAATCCTCTCAAAAGAAACAACTTTTGCTTCAAGATCAAACCCTACATTATAACTTTGTTGAGCCATAGCACCAATTACATTATCTATTTCATCAGACACCACAGCTAAACAAAAAACACCTTCTTTAACACTCAAGAACAAACTCTCTGCATCTAAAGATAACTCAGCTCCACCTTCAAAATGAAACGTCACAATAGGAAATCCAGACTTAACCAAATCTTTCTCAAAATCTCCATTATAACATTGCTTAAAAAATACATGATCGTATTCTCTCTTAAACTTTCCATCAAAAACATCTTCAATCTCTTGCTTAAGTACCTCATAAGCTTCTTTAACCAGAATGGTTAAAGAACAACCGGTATCCAATACCGTAGTACCTCCTAAACGTTTCTGACGATTACGTCGAAAAATCCATGGATCAAGTGGAAGAAGCACACCATTAATACTAATTCCCTCTAAGTTAACGTAATAAGCACCATTTTCATCATCGATTTCTATTGGAGTAACATCTCCTAAAACGTTTCCACCATTATCTCCCAACACTAAAACGTTGTGAGGGTAGGTAGGATCGTTTAAACTGTTGAAACAATACGAAAACTTCGAACCAAAACGATGAATTAACGAGAATTTACCATGTCCTAAACCGAGAACGCCGGTCATGGATCTAGATAATGTATCACCGATATTCTCGTGACCACATCCGAAAACAACGTCGGGTAAAGAAGCTAAAGAACCTTCATAGATCGTGTTAAACGTCAACGTTTCCTTTGCTAATGTACCTGATAAGAGATAGAAAGTATTATTCTTCTCAGGGAGCGCACAAAGATAATACCTCCAGATTTTAATCTTAACTTAAAACTTAAAAGTACTTTCAGTTTTAGCAAGACCAAAAAGTCTCTAATCTAAATTTTATTGGCCAATTAGAACTTCCGTCAATTTTTTTGGTCAAAATAAATGAAACTTTGTGTTTTATTAAACTCAGCATGACCAAAAATGTTGGAGCGACGAACACCATCAGGGTCGGCCTCAGCCAAGCCGGACAAAACATTCGTCTCGGCTCCCAAATTATACCAGCCCCTAATTATATATCTATTTATGTAAAAATATTAAAAAATAAAAATTTATTTTCCTTATATGAAATACATACCCCAATTTCGAAATTCATCTGAGGCCCGTAGTTTTAAGGTTGCCTTAGATACTATGGAGACTATTTGGCCAAAAATATTTAGTAAAAAAATAAATAAGACAAATAACATAATTATAAAATCATATATTAAATTAGAAAAATATTGCAAAGAAATCAATTCAAATATATTTTATAGTCTCTAAAATAGTACCTTTACTTGTTGAACCGTCTAAGTATTCCAATGAGTATTTACATGTTCTTGATTTGGGATCAAAGAAAAAGCTAGGCATTGAATCAAGAGAGGTTTTGCAGGTTTCTTTGCGGTATGATTCAGATTCTGAAGGGTTATAAATAGGTAGGGTTTGTGTGTAACAAAAGGAGCAAGGACGACATTGTAGCCATAGAAAATCACTTGCTGTGTCGATTTGAAGGATTTGAGTGACTGGTGGAGAACCAATGGAGATATTCGTTAAGAAAGCTGGTGGGATTTGAAGAGGGAAGAGATGTGTTATGATTTCTCCGGTTAACTTGGCTTGCAAGTAATTGAGACGGTTAAGAGAAAGTGTTTCTTGTCTAGGGTAGATTGAATTAGGGTTTATGAGGTTGAGAACAAGTTTGGGATGATGAGGATTTGGTGATGCTGATGAGAGAGAGAGGAAGAGGAGAGAGAAGAGAATGGGAATCAACATTTTTGTGTTTTGGACCTTTCGACAAACCCTAATCTCTTGTGCTGAAAACAGTTTTTTATTATGAGTCATTGGGTCAAACATAATAATCTCTTCGAGATCAGTGACTTGAACTCGGAATTGGTGGTGATTTTGTTAAAAAGACATTTTTGTTTGTTTTATGGGAAGAATTTTGAAGGTTTAATTTTGTGTTTGTGGTGATCTTTGATTTGGGGGTTTTCTTGAAAGATTGGGAAATAAATGTCTTTTCTTGCGTGATTAATTAGATTACTATTACTAACCTAACTTTCTTTGTTAGCATCTTCTTTTTTTTGGGATTTTATTAGTAAACCGTAGTAGAACTTGTTCGATAACCGGCGTGTTGGAACCAACGGTTCAATTTGGTTCAAGAATATCGAAAATTACTAGACCAAAGTGTTATGAAAGAGCTAATAAAGGAGATTGGGAAACTGAATGTTACATAGGCTATAATTTGGCGATGGGCCTAACTTTGGTTTTAAACCCAAATTAGTAATTATTTTGATTTTTTTTCCCCGAAACATAACTTATGTCTTTTTTGTTTTGTCGAACATAACTTTTTTTTTTAACACTTTGTCGAAGATAACTTATGTTTTGATTTTGTTTTTTTTTAAACATCAGTAGCCCAGTAACTAAGTAGTTCTCCTCTACAAAGAGCAAGAATGGTTCGAAATCCAGATGGAATTGAAATGTATCAGAAGTGGACCACTTTCACTTCCTCCTTTTGATTTTGTTAGGTAGTATATAATTGTTTTTTTTCTTTATTATTATCATAACGGTTCAGATATAAAAAATGTAACTTATGATGTACATAAATATAAGGTTTATACATGCTAAGAGCATCTCCAATGGTCTCCTATTTTGAGGAAAAACACTAAAAAATAGGGGGAATTCACTCCANTGTATTTGTCACATCAAAGTATTATATATTTTTATTTTATATTAAAAATACATAGGATATTGTATTTTTATAAAGAAAATAGGGAGAACTATTGGAGCAAAACACTCCCCTATTTTGAGGTTCCTTCATTTTAAGGGAAAAAATAAGGGAAACCATTGGAGATGGTCCAACATGCATGTAGATAGAATCGTACCCATATATTTGAAGTCGGTAAAAAAAATTGAGCTTATAAACATATAATCTATTAATATATTGGATCTTCAATATTTTAAACAAATGGATCTTTAATATAAATATAAACTACTCTTATGAATCTAAACTACTAAAGCCACCTCCATTAGTGACACTTAAATGTCTTCAAAAACCATTTTTAGATAATTCATTTAAAGAACAATAATTTATTATTTTGAAACTTCCAATCGATGGAAATGGTCTAACATATTAGATCTCTTAATATTTAGAAAAAAAAAATATGGACCACTAAACCAAAGTTTTACAAAATTTGCTATAGGCACGACCCTCCATGTAGATCATAATTAACAATAAAACATAGTGTTAGAACAAAATAAGAGATTTTTGTTAAAATTTTATTATAAAATAAAATATTATACAACATAATTAAATATCAATTTGGAGTAAATGAATAGAGGTATATCAATATATGCTTTGAAATATAAAATTGTCATTCAAAATCAATTGATAATACCGAAGCAAGGTAGTTCATTGGTAGTGTTTCTCTCTTACCCGCCAAGTACTCGGATTCAAATCCATCAAACAATAAAAAAGTGCATTTAATTTATATTCAGTTAATTGAACCGGTTTGTAGTTAATATGACGATACAAAAAATATCAATTGATAGTGAATAAAATGACATCATTTCTTATATTATTATTATTATTGTTGTTATTATTATTATTACTTTTAGTCCAATTGCATTATAAAATTGGACTCTATAAAATTACAAGAATATGGTAAATCTAAATTAATATTTTTTTTTTTATAAAATCGTATAACATTAAAGTAAATCTTATAAAATCATTAAATTAAAATTATTATATATGTTTATATTTTGAGTGTCTAGTATATTTTATTTTAGTATCTTAAAAAAAATAATTTGAAATATATATATATATATATATATAATATTTTGAAAAATAAATAAATGATATTTATATTACTGCACTGCTAGCTATACAACCATATACTAGTAAAAAAACTAATAATAATATATATAATATGATAGAGAAATTTCACCAAGGTGGATGTATATGTCTTGTTGTTCTTGTTCTCGTTGTCTCTTTATGTTCTGTCTTTTCTTCACGTTAGAGAATTTTAAGTCACCAACTCATCCTTCTCCACTCAACGTATCTACTCATGAAACTTAATGCACAATTTCTTTCATTATTTATTATTCAAAACAATTCATTTTTCAACACGACACATCTAACTACAAATTACAAAAACTCCTATTCCGTGTTGAAATGTTGCACTTGATATATTTTTGAAGTTAGAATTTTAACTTATTGTGTTTCCAAATTAGGTCAACAAAAGCAAAAATTGGTGTTGAAAGATGAAGAAGACTTGTGGATTTTGTTTAAGTATTGAGAGTGTAGATTAGGTTATGTCTTATCCGACAAATAATCCAAAAGGAATGGAGACAAGAAGAAGAATATTATCACCACTCAAACTAACTCTTTTGTTTGTAAACAACTTTATAAGTGCTTCTTGTTTCCAATGTACTATTATTGTATTTTAATTTATCATGATGTCATGCACATACAATTAATATTAATATATACAATTAAAAATACTTCCTCCTTTTCAAAATACGTTATTTTTAAAAGTTAACACACAAATTAAAACAGATTAATATGTCAAAAAAAAAATTAAACAGATTAATTAAATATTAATAATTGTTAATTTTTGAAATCACATTCCTTCTCTTACACTTACATTTTATAATTAGAATATTTTTTTAGAATAAATTAATTTATTTTGTGAAAATTAGGTATTTAACATATTTATCATTTTAAATTAAATTAAAATTTACTAGAAAATCAATTACTTTGGAAAAAAATGATTTTTTTTTAAATGGAGAGAGTAAGATTTTATTCTACTTGGAAAATGATGCTAACTTAAATTTAATTCGAGAAAACATAAACATATTCTGATGTGATGCACATCAAATTTTTATATATTATGATTTGAATCCAACAAAATTAGAAGAAAAAATATATAATTTTGGTAAATTATCTTTTTCACAATTTCTTTTTATTGCTTTTGTTAGATATAATACTTGGTAATTTTGATTGTATCATATATCATTTTTAAAAATTTATACTTTCAAAATTTTAAACCAATACTTTTATACATAAAAGTTGAAGCCAATTCATTAAATTTTTCCTTTTTATTCGTTTTTTGTAAAATTATTTATAGAATATTGTGTGAAGTTGACCCCATCAATTAAGCAAAAAAAAGAAATTTACCAGATTTTTAGTCACCAAATATCTATAAACAAAAAATATGTGAATTATATATATATTTAGGAACAAAGAATAGAATTTGTGTTATGATTCAATCCTTAGTATTGAGTAAATATGTCATTAGTGCTAATTATAGGGCTGGGCAAATTATTCGTGAGATCCGCTCCGATCCGGTATTCGCTTTGATTCGAACCGGAAAAAGCGGATATCCGTAAAATTTCGAAGCAAAGCAAATACTAAAATTTACTATCCGTAAAAAACGGAGCAAATATCAAATATCATTTTATAGAAGGTCGGATATCCGCTCCGTATATTAAAAATCATTAACTATATTTGATGTTATACATATGTTATGATAGGTTTGTTGATTGGTTTAATGGTTATATGATATAATTTTAATTGTATTATTTTTTTTTTGTAGAAATAAAATTTTAAAACCATATTTCAATTATGATTACTGAAAACTAAAATTTAATTTGGATTAGTTAGTATTATATTATATATTTTTTTTACATTAAATTTAAAATTTTAATCAAAATTTTGATTTGAATATTAAATATTTTATATTTATAAAATATAATGTCAAATATCAAATAAAAGATTAATTAACACTTTTTATCTAGTAAATATTTTGTTACACTTTTTCACTACAAGAAAAAATGGATATTGTGACGGACATATTCGTAACAATAATTTTGATTTCGTCACAATAAAACGATTTGTGACGAATTTGTTACTTAATTTTCATGGTTGCAATAAAGTCGTCACAATGAAATTATGTCACAAAATTCGTTACAATGTGTAGTGACAAATGTTTTAGTAAC
>KE151796.1:85672-98392 GCA_000411095.1 Aethionema arabicum | reverse complement strand
TTTTTTTTTTTTTTTTTTATGTTTTTGTTCTTGAATATGTTTCTTTGTGTGTGTGTATATATAAATATGTGGGTGTGTGGGTGTGTGTGTGTGAACGAAAACTAATTAGGGTTTATTTTAACACTAGCATTTATATGAACTAGAGAGATTGTAATTGCTTTGATGTTACATTTATATATTTTTATAGGAATATTTATCCATATATATGAATTTGAGGAATGTGAGAATGAAACTTCTCTTTACTTCTTTTGGTGACTAAACCAGGCTATGAATCATATATGGTATATGTATATGTGTGTGTCTACATCTATATGTATAATAAGGTTGGGCGTTTGAGTTAATCGGATAATTCGGTTCGGGTTTTTTGGGTTGTTAAAAAGTTGAATCATTCAAGTTTTAAGTTTAATTTGGTTCGGATTTTTTTGGGGTTCAGGTATCTCGGGTTTAAAATTAAACGCCGAACCATTGGGGTTTTAATGTTTTGATTGATTTGAGTCCTAAATAGATTTATAGCATAAAATTATTTTTTGCGGGTGAATCATGAAATTATAGCATGAAATTGTTAAAATAAAATCAAATTAACTCACAACTAATTATCTATAATAAAGGAAATTAATAATAATTGCATTTTTATTTCAAATATGATCGGTTGGGGTTTAAACGGAAACACAAACTAAAAGAAATTAGAACCGCTCGGGTTTTATTAATTTTCGTATCGGATTCAATTGGAACCGTTCGATTTGAATTAATTCAGATCGCATATAATGTCTAATCCTATATATATGTATTATATATACATATATAGAAAAACTGGTATAGCTAGGTAATTAACACATTATGGTCAGCTATATATATGAATAATTAAGAATAATTAATATGGTAAGAGAAGGTTAAGAGCTTTCCATTTTTACTAAATGAAAATTCACCATATCACTTAAAAGTTAAAACACACTTTGCATATCATTAATTTACCTTTTTGTTTCTTCGATCATAGGAAAAGAAATTAATCAAGGTGTTATTAAGGCCAACTTGTTCTTCTCTAGCTTGTATTTGTTTATTTCTCAATATATATATATATATATAGATGCATGGTACATGTGTTTTTGAGTGTATATATATGTTCTAAATTTGAATAGAGCCAAAACAAAGTTATATGTTTGAATGGAGTGTGAAAATTGCCAAAAAAGAGGGTTGTTTATCAAATTTGGAGGACAATAATTAAATTTAAAATTAATGAAATTAATTAGAATTTTATATTTTTCGAATGTGACGTGCAATAAGTGTAAAATAAGCATTTAATAAAGGATTTGTCGTTGTGATTCTTAAATTAATACTCATTAATGAATTAAAAAAAAATCGAAGATGATTTCGATGGTTTCTATACTTAGAAACATTTTGTTGATCTTCTGTTTCGCTTAGGATTGTTTAAATTATTTTTAATTTAATTTCCACAACCGACAAAATGACATTTGCACATGTATATGTAATTATGCATACTACTAAAATATATTAAATTATTTGAATATCGTTCGATTTATTAATTTTATCTAAGTAGATTTATCACATATAAAGTATTTGTATATTCTAGAATGAAATATTTTAGAATTTTTCGTGTCTAATGAAATGTAGACTATTATATATACGTAATTCATAATTAGAATAGATAATTTCTAATAGAAAAAATACATTAATAACAAATTGATAATATATACATCGGCATAAATCATAATTATAATCTTCTAATTTAAAGAAGTCACATGCATTATTTATTCCCTGAGAAATAACAAACTCATCGTGTAAATGTCTGTCGAATTTCCTATTTAGTCACTTTTCACACTATATAGTATACACATTCAATGCTTATATTATATCCCATTTGCTTCTTTTTCTTATTTCGCTCTTTACAAAAAATGTAAAATTTAAAAATTCACTGAATTGCTATTAACTAGCTCTAGCGAGAGTATTTATGGGCTTTGATGGCCCAATCGAAAGCCCTTATCAGATATAACGTTAGTTATAATTTATCACAAACTAATTTTTTTGTTAATTGGATGTATTAATTAGTTTGTTATAATTTATCACGATTTTGTTACTAAAAAAAATCAGTAATTATAATTGGGATTACGGCTCCACATTTTTTCGTTTTTCAATAAAAATCTTTACATTTTGAATTATTCTTTTTTAAATCCTAACCTTTTATATTCGGGTGATGCATTAACACGATTATGTGATGAATTATAACAATATCACACTTAAATAGTTTGTGATGAATTAATTAGATTAATTGGATGAATTTAAAAAATTGAAATTAAAGTTTATGGTTTATAAAAAAAAGTTATTTATCAAGATTTAGTGTTTAAACAATTATTTAAATAATTTAATTTTTTTTACCAAACAGAAATAGTTTATGTTTAAAACACTATAACTCTTTTTTAATAATAATTGCGACAATCATAAAATGTAAGGTATTAAAATGTACTTTTTTAATAATAATATTTTTATATGAATTTTTAATAATATTAGTATTAGAAAAATTTAATAAAATTATAATATTACGTTAGAACATAAAAAAATATAATACATATGCTAAAATAATCGCAGTACTCACAACTAAATTTTAAAATATGTAGAAGACCCATTTTCTAAAATCGCTTAGGATTTTCCAAAACGTTAGACCGGCACTGTGTATAAGTAACATTTTAAACTAAACACATTAGATTCAATCAGTTCTTTAACCCATTTAACTCCAAATTTGTGCAAGATAATAGTCATTGTTACACCAGAAACCAATGCACATATTTTTAGTTGTTTGAATAATAAAAAAAAAAGTGTTTAATTGACCTAATCGATAGTGATGTTCACCAAATTTGCTACTTCCTATCAAACAATAATACATTTTTTATTTTATTAAACTAATAATAATATTATATATGTGCCCATATCTCTCTTTACTTTCACAAAAAGAAGAGGAAAGAAGAGGTTCTACTTGGTCTATTTGTCTTTACAATTCTCAATGTGCTTTCATTATCTGATGACGTCATCAAAGAGAGGCATTGAATTGTTGTAACCCTAAGTGTAAAGTGACCCTTTTTTAGGGTCTTATTTTGCATCTGAACATATACGTATTTACTTGAATGTACAATATCACACTATGGTATAAACTTTAGATTATATCATCTCATCACTTTAATACTGACATACACACATGCATACACATTATGTTATAACAGATATGAATGATGCTGACATCTCGCATCCTCCCCCTCAGATCATATACGGAACTTAAACAATCTGAAGCGAGAATATTTTATTATGCATACTTTATTATTATTAGTAAGTTTAGTAGATAATGTAGTTAGTAAATATGTAGCTAACTAAGTGAAGAGGTAAATCTCATAAGGATGAATGTATATACAAATTCAATAAAAAAAATTGTGAAATTAAACTACTGATAAAAAAAATTAATAGATTAACCGTTTATCGAAAAAAAAACAAATTATGGTCGATTATGATGAAATCATTTTTTGTTTAGTTAATGATATAACGAAAAGACCTAGTAACAATATCACAAATTTAAAAATAAAACCAGAAATTTTAACATTAAATTTTTTTTAGCTACGAATCGTTAAAAAATATTTTTTTTGATAAAATCGTTAAAAATATATTTTTTTTGGTAAAATCGTTAAAAAAAGGTTTCATTAAAATTTTGTATTGACTTTTTGCAAACAAACATAAATTTATTGTTGATTACCAACCACAACCAAACATATATACTCCCATTGTTTTTTTTCTTAGTTGAAGTTTAAGGATTTTACACAATAATTAGCGAAACATACAAAATTCCAAGTATGATCATTTTATGTTTTGAACCTTTTAAGCAAAACTAAATAGATATAAAATAAGGCCGTGAAATGTCAACTACTAAAAAATTCTCTAAAAATATGAGAACATCATTTATTTTGGAACAATCTTTTTTTTCCTTAAAATTCAACTAAAGTGAAACAAACTGAATATATATATACACTAATACACATACATTATTAAATAACATAACTAAGTATAAGTACTGTAAATAAAAGAATGAAGTGGGTTGAGGTATGTGAAAAAGTGTTAAGAAGAAAAGAGTGTTAAAAGAAATTAATATTTAGTTGTATATAAGAGTTTAAAATGTGAAAAAAACATAACTTACTAAAAAAGGAAAGGCCATCATACCATTCCACACCCAGACATTGTCGGGAACATGCAAACTCCTCAGCTTTTTGGGAATAGTAATCAATCTCCCAAACAACATATATACCCTCTCTCACATACACACATATATACATATACTATATAATAGTCTTTGTGTTCCGTACGATTTGGTGTTGACCTTTTCAAAGAAGAAGAAGAAGAGATTAAGGAAGGAAATATATAATAATGACATGTTTACAGTTTTTGCACTCATCAACACTGAAATATGCTTTGGGACTTGTTTTTTTTCCAATTATGATTTGTTATATCCTAACTGCAATGATTCATTTCAACAGATACCAAACTATTTACATTACACGCAACACACACACACACACACACTCTTTTCTAGTATTCAAATTAATTATTCCAAAATAAATAAATATAAGCAATTAATAAATTTATCATACCAAAACTTGCCAAAATTTATCATACCTCTAAAGGTAATTGCAAAAACACCTTGATTTGCCGAGAGGTCTCGGGTTCGAGTCACATGACTCATATTTGGGGAGGAATGATTTACACTTTCGCAATTTAGAAAGTATTATCGCAGGCTGGTCCCAAATCAGTGGAGACTATGGTCTGGCTACTATATGGGAACAACGTAGATCAACGTATTACCGGTTTACCGAAATTCCACATTTATCAAAAAAAAAAAAAAACTTGCCAAAACTTTGCTCACAACTTTGAAGTTTGAACTGAATGAAAAGCCTATGCATATATACATACATATGCATGAGGGATCATGAAGCATAGCTTTTTTTTATAATCATAATTAAAAAGGTACTATTAAATTTTTATATCAATGAAAACTTTCCAAAAGAAGAATAAAACCCTAGTTACCTAAAGCAACATAAGCAGCAAATGATGATTGTTTCTTTGTGTTTATAATTGTTAACATTCATAATTTGTAGGTTTTCGACTCAAAATTGAGAATTAACATTGCTTATGATGGCTCTTATTGGTCAATTTTTGTATGTGAATTTGATATTGTAACAACTTTTAACTCAATATTAATTATGTTGACTTTATGTTTCATTTTTTTTTCCAGAACATTACTAACTCATGTTAACTAATTAATTGCTACATATAAGGTGTGTAGATCATCATAGAATGGCATTTAGGTATAGAGTCTGGCATTTTCTCCACATGTTATTGTTTTTTTTTTAAATCTGAATATCTAACATAATCTTGGCGTAATTCGACCGACTAGCCCCTTTACCTTATTAGTTACTAAAGATATAAATGTTTTGTTAAGTAATTCTTAGATTGCTTAGTACACCTTTTTATTTTGATAAATCGGGTTTTAACATATTTTAGCCTTTCAAACCTATTATAATATCTTGAAATTTTGGAAATGCTTTGCTTGTGAACTTAAAAAGACTCAAGATCATATGAAAACTTGAAAAATGGAGAGATGAATGAGTACGTATAAACTTACAAAATCTCAAGAAATATAAACCAAGCTTAGTCTTAAAACTATAGAACATGGAAATTTATATATAGGAGACAAAATTGTATCCATTATATCATATAAGAGAATAGTAAGCATACACATATATAACATCCAATGCAAGCTTATAGCCATTTTTTTTCTTACTATACTCATATAAATTAGCAAGCTTAATAACTATAGAGAAAGACTTAGGGATAATTAGGTCTAAAGACAATTAACCTTAAACTGTTTCGGCATCTAAGCAAACCCCAAACGAAGCTCAAGATCTAGATCTTGTTCTTGAATCAAGCCAATCTCAAGCTCCAAGCTGATGATGTCACCTTTCTTCAAGAACTTGCAAGCATCCTTTTTCCTCATCCCTTTAGCCTCCACAAGAGATGATTTTGCAGACTTACAAGAGTTTTCCGGCGAATGCTTTGACTTGGGACTCAAGGAATGAACCAAACCAGACTTAGAAGGAGGAGAAAGAGTTGGAAATAGGGTTAAAGGAGGAGGAGGAGGAGAAGCCATGGAAGAGTAAGAGAAATTAGGGTTAGGGTAAGGAGGAGAAGGTGTTGAAGAAGAAGATGAAGATTGTTGTAATCTAAGTCTAGCTCTGTCTCTTCTATGAACATTCATATGACCACCAAGTGCTTGAGCTGATCTGAATTCTCTTTTACAAAAGCTACAAGTGTAAGATCTTGGTGGCCATGAAAACCCTAGAAGATAGTCATGATCTTGTTGTAGATCATGATGATCTCCATAGCTCCAAGGTGAAGCTCTTGAACGGCTATAAAAAGTTTGATCTTTGAAACTGTTTCTTGATGAATCTATGTTGTTTGATCTTTCCATGTCTAGTGATAGATCACAAAAAGTATGATGAAAATCAAGAAAGAAGTTTTGATTTTTTGTGGCACATCAAGAAGCAAAGTGTTTGCAAGATTTTGAAAAGATTAACAAAGTTTAATTATTTCCCCTGAGAAAAAATCTAAGATCTATCTGTCTCTCTTAGAGAGAGAGAGAGATGAGAGAGAAAGAGTGATGAGAGAGATAGAGAGATAGAGAGATGAGAGAGATGATAGGGTTGGGACTCTTTGGTGTTAAGACAGTGAAAGAGACTGATTCTTGGACTCATTATCAAAGCTCCATCTCAGATTTTAATAAAATCAAGCTTTATTTTTTATATATAAATAATAATTGTAATCTTAATTATATTGTATGATTTGATTTATGGAGATGACACAAGTTAAACTAATTGCAATTTATTTAGAGGTTGCTTTCATTAAATGATATCATACTTTTTAGTTCCATGACCAAGTTTTGTATTAATTTTTTTTCCAGAGTTTTGTATTAATTAAGATTATATACTAATTTTTAATGTTTTGTGTATATATGTTATATTTTTTTGTGTGTATATATATATATATAATGGTTATTTCCGGTTTTATCTTGTATGTATTAACATGATTATGTAATAATAAATGAACAAGACATTTTTTTCCTTGAGATGTGTACAAATTTTGGAAATAAAAATCAAAACAGAAATTATAATAAAACTAAATTTTATTAAGATTGAAAAACTACGTACAAAAAAAATTAATAGAGTATTTTAGTAGACTAAAATTCGCGAATATATATATATATATAAGATTGTTATAAATTTTCTTTTGTAGGACTACTATAAACTTTTGTCACAAAGAAAAAAAATCCATTATAAAAGTTTCTTCACCCAAAACATCATTTTCTTTGGAAAAGAAATCTAAGAATAATTTATGAAAGTAAAATCGAATAATGAAAGTCAACTTTAGTGAACATCAAAATTTTCTTAGCTTTATTTAACCAGTATCTTTTAATTTTATCAACTAGAATAAATCACAACAATTCTAATTTCTTCTTTTGGTTTTACAAGGCGGCCGAAAAACTAAAAAACAACCCTACAAAATCGAAAAATATCCGGAAAAAAATATTATGGTTATGTTCGAGTATACAATGGTTCTTGGTTTGGATCCGATTATTACATGATATCCATAAATCTCGGATTTAAGATTCAATAGATATTTTTCACCAAAACCAAAACTGAACCCTTTTTTCGGTTTTGTTTTGTTCGGTCTTTCGATTCGAATTTTTATTCTCAGCCCTAGCAGTAGGCTTCTTTTTTCTTATAATTTTTTAAAAATCTCGAAAATAAAAAAGTAATAATGTAAATTAGAAAAAAAAAAAAATTAAAAAAAGTGAAAAAAGGTGGAGTGATGGGTGAAAATATGGAGAGTATAAAAAAGGAAAACCTCGGCGAGCAAAAGGACATATTTTATCAAAAGCTTTATACCATTTTTAGAAAAGTGGATGTTCCTTTCTTCCTTTTTTTCTTTATTTTTATTTTTATTAATTAATTAATTAAAATAAATTGAATCATTCTCTAAAGTTTTCCTCGTGAGCCATTTCTTGACACTTGTTTTTGTTTGAGCAAATCTAAGACAACGACCCATTCATTTTTTACATCTTACTCATTACTTTATATTTGAGCAATGAGTTATGTATAATATATTTTATGTTTGCTCAAATTAATATTTTCTTTGTTATATAAAAAAAAAATATAAATAATAATGAATTGAGAAGTGGTCACAAATGTAAAAAAAAACATTAGGAAGAACCGTACAATGCACAAAGTATTCACGAAGTAGGAAAGTCTCTTTTAATACACAACCAGCTTATACCTGCTTCATTTACCACCAATCATATGTCTCACTCTCAACTACACAACACATATATTCTTTAACTATATGAATTTATTATTTAACTATTTATAATTCGGATCCATTGGATTCATAACTTTCTTTTTTTTAAATAATTCATTATTTGTTCCAAAATAAAACTTCAATTAAGATCTAACAACGATATGAAACAATATTGTTAAATTTTAAGTGTATTTTATGCAACTTTGAAAACGAAACTAGCTAGAGGCCATCTATTTCTTTTGTAGGTACAATAAAAATATATGACTATATGCATTCCAGAAAACTCAATTTTTTTTGGGGGTTTGAATATACAAAATTTTTCGGAATAAAGTTGAACTAGTGGTTTTCAATTGTAACTTTTTTTCTTCTGTAAAAAAAAATGTTGCTACTGCAGTTCAAATCCAGGTGTTCTAATTTTTGTACTTAATTTATACTAACTAATATGATAAGTTTGTGACCGAGAAAAAGAAAATAATATACAAAATTTAACAAAAAAAAATAAAGTAAAACCAATAAAACTATATACATTTATATTAAGTAGATATTTTTCTTTAGTTAAAAAAAAGTAGATATTTTTCTTTTAGGATTAATTATAGTGATTTTATGGGGGGAAAAAATTATAGTGATTTTTTTTATCGTTCATATGTTATACGTACGTAAGACAAATATAAGTGTATATACATATCGAAGTTATAAAAATTGAAAAAAGAAATTATAAAAAAAAGGTTTGATATTGAACTAGCTAGGAAAAGTGCCTTGATTAGTTATTGTGGTCAGGTAGAGTATCTAATGAACAAATTATGGAATTAACCAATGGATTTCTTAAGGTCCTCTGACTTATTTGAAATCACTTTATATATTTTCACTTTATATATTTATACATTTAAAATGTCTATTCAATTAAATGTTCTATATATGCCAGATTATAATTGACATATGTTTTCTATTTGTAAACATTTGTAGATTTATAGTACAACACTAAATATCGTGATTTTTTTTTTTTGTTTTTTTTTTTGGTTTTCCATTCTTAAACTGATTATTTTAACACATAAACAAAAATCAAAATTAATTATCTTTATATAAATAAAATATATTATTTAGTGAGAAAATTTACAAAAGTATGTTACTAAATGATAATAAGACATTAAATTTTTTATTATGTATTTTTTCACTTCAATCTTCTTGTAATCTTTAAATTTAAAAGACATTAAAGCTTACATTTTGGAGTGAAAATGTTAATTTTTTTTTCCACTAGTTAAAATGTTAATATAATTAAGAAATTGTGATATTTTAAAGTATAAACTATTTCTATTTGGTGAAAAATACCAGGATCCATATAATTATACAAAATTAAAATAACTGAAAGTTTAAAAATAACAGAATCCATATAATTTAGTATTTCGCTTGAAGCATGCATCGTTTCTATAATCATTTCTAAAATTTCATGTTTCAAATCCAATAACATGAACTTAAAAAAAAATGTAAAATATAATTCGTCCCAATAAAGACAAAATACAGTGAGTGAGACTTGGGGATAAATATCAACGTTCAATAACTTTTGAAAAAATTTCAAAACAGAATAAATGATTCCAACATTTCTTTTTGGGTTTTCTACAAAATAATTAATTAAAAAAATTAAAAAAAAAATTAATATGATTATTAATGAGTGTGTGAGCAGAGCAGATGAATGAAGTGAAAAAGAGGGGAAAGTTTAGGACAGAGAGAGTGAAATTAGACAAGAGATTCTTCCACAATTAGAACTTAGAAGAAGAAAAGAGAGATCTGTCTCATCTCATCTCATCTTTGAAAGGACAGATCCAACGGCTGAAAGTGAAGGTCTATAAAATTAACATCAAAAGTCTACCGTTACTAAATGTGAATAAAGCCCCTCGATTTACTTATAGCTTCTTTCTTCTAAGTTGCAGACTTTACTCACAGTAGCCCCAAACCTCTACGTTTTCACACATCATCATTTTATTCAATTTTTATTTTATTTAATTGTTATTATAAAGACTTTTAATTTTCTTGTTTTTATTTCTGTGAAAAAAAGTCTCTTTCATACCACTCAGACGGTAAAGCTTGTGATTGGTTGCTAACCGGTTTATGTCAAAAGCAAACAACGCCTCAAAATCGAACCGAATTGGAATGTCAATTTGGTTCGCTATAACCATAACTGAACCGGATTTTTAATTTAAGTCATACACAAAAAAACGATGTCTTTAGTTTACTTCATATACCACATTAAGTCCATGATTTATATTATTTATTTATACTAAAAGAAACTTATTCTTAATTTGAATGTATATCAATTGTAGTATAAATATTTTTAAAAAAATGTAGTATAAATATAAGTCATAATTAGTAGTTGCGAAAAAAAACCGGATATCTTGTTGTTTATAATATAAATTGAAGCTAAAACTAATCAATATCTTGGGTGAATTTATACATAATACTTTGACTTTTGACTGCGAAATAAAGACCATAAAGATAGTTCAAAATTATAATTGTAGTTGAGAAATAAATATGCAATTTTCTGAATATGTTATGTTAATCAATTTTTTTTTTTTTTTTGAAATAATTTTTTTATAAATCATATATCTTAATTTTATTTGATAAGTTTTATAAGAAAAAATATAATTATTCTCATTTCTACTTTTTATTTATTAACATTAAAGATATGCAAAACGTGATATATATACTATATAGCGTTCGTTCTCTGTTTTTTAAAAATTTGAATCTGACGTTAAGAGACCAAATTAAGACAAATTTTATAACGAGACTATTCACTGGACTATCTTTTTCTACAAATAAAAAAAAACAATTTCTTTTATATACCATGACCCATGGTCCATGAGTGAGTCTACGGTCTACCTTATTACAAATCAAAGTTTGAATGAATTGTCACATAATATTATAAGTTAGTGCATCTCTAACGAATATTATATCCAAAAGTAGAATGGTCCAAGATAAATTAACGACCACAAAATAGCCATCCAAGAAATCTTTACATTGCAATAAAAAAAAATATATAAGTTTTAGTTTAAAATAGAAGAGACATATATACATTTCCATCATTATCCGATGATTTTTTTTTTCATATCTTGATTTTAGGTGAACTATTTAAAGTAACTTTTTATAAACAATTTATATTAATAAAACGCCTTCTTTTTATGTTAAGCAAAATTATTACTATTAACAAAATCTTAGTAGTATATTAATATATAATATGAAATTTTAATAATTGATTCATATATGTGACATTTCAATCATCTTAGTTACCCTAACGAAGAAAATGAATTTTATTAATTGTTCATAGCACAATACTTATACAAGTTCCCATATATATGTATATATATATATATATAAATCACCTAAAATAAATAAATAAGTTATAGAACAATATAAATGAGCATACAAGATATTTTAATCTCTACTAAACCCTCAAGAATTTGGGTTTTACAATTTAAAAAAATTGAACAAAATGAATGAATCTTAACACAAGAAAGGATGAATTGAATTATTTTCAAAGAATAAAAAAATATGATTATTAACAATTAAACATGTGTTTCGTCATTAGCTCATTAATCATGTTTAAACTTGGTCGTAGCCTCGTGGTGGCCGGCGACAGGGCAAGGCGGACCGTGGCCGCCGGGAATATTGGTGCAGCCTGATGGATTAGAAGGAGTAACCTCTCCTCTCTGCAGAAACTGTAAATGACCAAGACGTTCTTCAGGTAACAATCTAAACGCAGCGTTTGGTGTCATTAGTAAAAAACAACACACTAGTGACAATATCAATGCAAAACAAGGTTTCATCATATCTAAATTGATGAAATTAATTATATGATTTTAAGAAACAAAAAAATTGAAATGTTGAATGATTTACGAGGAACTTAGTAAATGTGACTTGCTCTATTTATAGAGGAAATTTGATGGATTTGAAAATAACGAATTGATGAATTTTGTTGACTATATTTTGATCTAAACTAGTGTTTAATTTTAGCTGAAATGAAGAAATCTTGACTAAGGAAAAGTACGTGAAATTTTTTTCAAAGGAATTGGTCAATGTTGTGATACGTTAGACGTTAAATTACATGAAATCGTTTGATTAATATATGATATTTCTATATATAAGTGTTTGGTCAATTTCAACGAATGAAATAAAAATGGAGTTACTTCAAAGTTGTTAACTTGTGTTGTTTAAAGTTGATTACGGTGGCTTACTGGGAATTTTCCCAGAAATAGATATTGCTCATTGTTTTGTTTTTTGTTTTGTTTCGTAGTCTAAAGTAATTAATATGCATGTGTTAAATATAAGAGA
>KE151796.1:74442-85499 GCA_000411095.1 Aethionema arabicum | reverse complement strand
ATATATATATATATATATATGTCTTTTCAATTGATTTTTAATTGAAATCTCATGTTTCTGATAAAATTGAATTTTTTACGTTTTTCTATATTAAAATTTCGGAGTTTTAAAACTTGTGGGACTGTTTTGAACATGTAAATTACAATTTTAGTAGTATATAAATTCTACCATTTGTGAATAATGTTTATTCTAAACCGGTTTGGACAATATAAGTTATAACTTTTGAGTTTGACTCACATGGACTGACTGCAATATTGATAGGTTTTTGCTCATACCAATTTTTAAATTAATAAAGCTATATATACTGCAAATGTATGTAACTGTTGTATTAATATTAAGAACATATATCAAAGAATATATCTACTTATGAAATTTATGGGTCCAAACTTGTACTAATATTATCTGCCATTAGATGAGGATACGAAAACACACGTGCTAGAAAAGTTCGCACGTGCCAGAACGGACCTAAAAAACGCCTATACAAAATTTCAAATTTCATTTGGGAAATTTATCCGCCCTTCAAAGCAGCTTCGAGGAGACGCTTGAACGATGAATCCGCAATTGCTGAAGCTAGTGTTCGTCAAGGGTCCAAGAGATGGCGATTCACTAGAATACAAGCCCGGATCCACTATTCGTGTTGGTCGATTCGTTCGTGGTAATGACATCGCCATAAAAGACGCCGGAATCTCCACTAAGCACCTCCGAATCGTTTCGGAATCTGAAAATTGGATAATCCATGACCTAGGATCTTCCAACGGCACAATAATAAACTCGGAAACTCTCGACCCAGATATGCCGGTCAATCTTCGTCATGGAGATATAATTAAGCTTGGTGAGTATACTTCTATTGTAGTGAACTTTGTTGATGATGTTCAGGAAAGCGTCAATTTGCAGGAGCATAAGCTTCCGCCAAGGCCAAGGAGGAGCACCAGGCGTGTGGCTGTTGCTGATCCGGATCCGGTTGAGTCAGTTCCGGAGAAACAAAAACGCAGGGGTAGACCTCCAAAGCAAGACATTGCGAGCAGAAAAGAGAACGATGAAGAACATGAATTACCGAGGAAAACTAGGGCTTCGAGAAGTAGAGCTCTGGAAGAGGTCCTGGAAGAAGAAGAAGAAGAAAAGGGATTTGAGGGGAAAAATGAGAAGAAGGTGAATTCTAGGGTTAGGAGAGCCCCAAAGAACGTAAGTACAGAAAGTTCGTGTGTGGATGGAAAAGAAGTAGAAATTAGTAGTGTAGTACAGGAAGACGAAGATGATGAAGAGGAGAAAGAGGAGAAAAAGGTGAATTCTAGGGTTCGGAGAGGTAGAAACATAGGGAGTGCCAAGAGCTCTTGTTTAGCTTCAGTCAAATTGGAAATTGAATCTACCCCTAAGGTAGTGGATATTTCAGATGCACATGAAAGGAAGGGAGTGAGTCGTAAGACTACAGGTAATAAGCAAATTGAAAATGCAGCAAAACCATGTTTTGGATCAGAGAACACAGAGAGTGAGGAAGTAACAGTTGGAGCTTTAGAGGACAAAAATGAAAAGAGGTTAATTTCTTCAATTGCTACCAGAAGCAAGAAGAAAGAGATTGCTGGAGATTCTTTCATGGAGTTGGGGATGGTCCTGAACCAGGGCCGAATGAGCCGTGCAAAGAAGAAGCAGCTGGAACTGAAGCTTTCTGAGAATGTAGAAGCTACTAATGATGATAAAGAAACTGATGCGGAAGAAAAGGCTCCAAACTGTCCTGTTGAAGAAGATCATGAAACTACGAAAGGCTGCAGTGAAGAAGCTGATGAAAGAAGTGATAAAGAAGATGGTGCAGCAGAGGGTTCTGGATCTAAGAGCGTAGAACAGGTGGAGAGAGAGCTAATGAAGAACACATCACAGGAAGAGGATCAAAACTGTAGTGTTAGAGAAGATGGAGAAAACTTACAAAATCTGGGTTTGTCTGATGAATGTGGTGAAGCAACTGACGAGGCAAGAGAGTATATGAGTTCAGAGGCTGAACCCAGCAACAGAAATCCAAACGTGGAGGAGGTGGAGGTGGATTTAGGAAAAATGACACTAGGAGAATGGTTCAATTTTATGGAGGGTCACCTGCCAAAACAGATAATCGATGAGACCGAGAAGATGATAGAACCTATGCGAATGAAAGCTTCGAGAGTTCGTAAGCATATTGCAGAGCAGAAGAAAGCAAAGGGGGAAAAGGGTGTGTGAACATATTGCAGAGTTAATTGATGAATTTCATCCACTGACCTGGTTAGATCCTTTACTACATATCCTTATTCATGATATGTTATAACTATACTTGAATATACTACATCTACTCTGCTCTGTTGCTAAGGTTCTCTAGCTACTGGTAGTTATGATCCATGAAGAATCAAGAATGATTCTTTTGTCTCTTGCTTATACCTTCTTTTGAATGCACACACGACTCCATGCTTTTGTGCTCTTTTATGCTTTCTGCAACCTGATTTTGTGCTCTTTTATGCTTTCACAGGAACGTTCATATGCTTCATCAGGCAAATGCGATAAAGCCTGCTTTTGAAGGATTTAGTTGTACATACGATAAGTTCGATCCAAACCTAGCAGAGTCTATCTCTTACATTTTGTTAATTCAACTATTAGCAAGTTGTTTCACTAAAGCTCATTGTTCTTATAACAATGGAGCGACTTTCCAGGTGCTGTATTTACTGATTTTCACGTTTAATTAATATAAATCTTTAGTTTCTCTTACTCTAATCTCAACTCCTAAGCTCAGGTCCAGTTGGTTGCACCGTTGAACTTAACTTCATCATGGTATGACTTATTATTTAAACACGTGATTGCTCTTTCGAAGATCACGTGACTAAAACTAACTCTTTGTTGTTTCTTTCTCTTTCTCTCGGTTTTTTAACAACTTGGCCTAAACAGATACAGAGGGATTAACAGAAATCAAGAAGTTTGACTAAAGTCGTTCACTTTCTTTCTTCTCTCTCCAAAGTCGTCACATTTCAAGATGATGACGCAGACATGGAGTAATCTTGAGTTTCCTCTTGATCACAACTCATACACGCTCGTAAGTAAGATAGCTGCAGGTGTGAGTTCAACAGTCTACAAAGCAATTTGCATTCCGATGAACTCAGCCATTGTTGCCATTAAAGTAATCGATCTTGATCAATGTTGGACCAACTTCGGCGAAAGTTTTATCGAAGAAACCAAGACGATGTTTCTTCTTTCACACCCAAATATCCTCAATGCTTATTGCTCCTTTACCGCAGAACGAGTCTTGTGGGTGGTCATGCCTCTTATGGCTTGTGGCTCTCTTCGTTCCATTGTCTCATCTTCTTTCCCCAATGGACTACCGGAGAGTGAAATTGGTGGTCTACTTCTTGAAACTTTGAAGGGAATCTCGTATCTTCATGATCATAATCATGTGCATCTTGATATTAAGACAGGTAACATTCTAGTAGATTCTGATGGTTCTGTAAAGCTAGCCGATTTTGGAGTATCTGCAACGATATATGAACAGGTTACATCATCTGAGACGACGACATCTGAGCCTTTAAAGATGACGGATATGATGGGGACTACGTATTGGATGGCTCCGGAAGTGGTTGAGTTTCACACAGGGTATGGGTTTAAGTCGGATATCTGGGCGTTTGGAGTAATGGCGTTGGAGTTGGCTCAAGGTCGGCCGCCGTTTTCTCATTACGGGACCGGGACCAGGACGGGTAAGTGTAAAGATGAGTTTTCGGAGATGTTTAGAGATATGGTTGCGCTGTGTTTAGAGCAAGATCCATCTAAAAGACCTTCTGCTGAAGAGCTGTTACAGCATCCGTTCTTCAAGAACTGTAAAGGAATCGATGTTAGCTTGTTGCGCGGCTTGCCTGATGTTGAGCAGATGTTTACAGAGAGCTGGAACAAAACCTGCAGTGCTGATCAAGACGATGAATTAGTGAATAACAAGAAAATCATTGGGTGGAAGTTCTGTGAAGATGATCTTGAACTCAGTCCGGTCTTAATAAATGACTCAAAAACTTCCATGTCTGGGTTAGATGACCCAAAAGCTGCTGGGAAACAAATCCGGGGCGAGAGTGGTACAGAATTGGAAGTTGCCGATGGATTTTCCGGTGAAAATCTAACAATGGCCAGCACTGAACTTGATCTAAAAGCTGGTTTCCCATGTCAGCTCCCTGAAGATAGGAGAATTGTGTTGTTACAGTCTCTGGCGCAAATGAAGAAGAGCCTGGGGGATCAGATGGCAAGAGTATCGGAAATAATCGAGGTTTTAGGTGGGGAAGTAGCCATGGATGAAGAAAAGAGCAGAGAAGAGGAGTTAGTAAAAATGGTGAAGAATCTTAAGATAGAATTGGAAGTTGAGAAGCGTAAGAACTTGCAGGAATAGAAACAAAAACAGTTATAAGTTTTTAGGTTCAAATGTTTTGCGTTAGATTTCGTCATAAGTAAGGAATATATTACAAAATTGAGCAAAAGGAAATCTAAATGCGTGTACCTCTTTTTCGGCCACGGCCTTTGCTTGTTGACTGATGTGGACTGGTTTTTGACTTACTCTGTTCATCGTCACTTCCACTCTCTAAGCTTTCAGCTTTGTCTGTGGATTCTTCTTCTTCTTCAGCTTCTTGTTCTCTGCTTGAGACTTTGTCCCGTAATGCTCTAAGTTTTGTCTTCTTTGCGTTTAAAACAGAAAGGAACTGCATTGACAGGAAATACAATGTTGATGAAGAGCAATGGTAACTTCGAATAGAAAAACAAAATATTCTAACATGCCTTTGCATAAGTTGCAGTCTCGAACTCTGTTTTCTCGTTGCATAGTTTTTCACCTTGTGCTAGGCATTTCTCAGCTTCAGTTTTCATTTTCTCGAAGGATCTAGTCTTGTTTACAACTTCTTCCTGTGTGGTAACATACATCGAAACGTTTATCAAGAGAATTTGAGCAAATTCTAAGATATAGAAAGCAAGTGACTTAGGTATAATTCATCCTGATCATTAGGTAAGCAGCGTATGATAAATCTTGGCCCTTTGGTTTTCATAAAACACCCAAAAGAAAGAATGTAGAGTGTAGAGTCATACACTTAGTCTTATATTTGCGTCCATAAGAAAATTCAAGATCTCTGCTGTGGTCTTCTTGCTGTCAGGTGATGGTTTGCATTTCCATCTCCATTCGAGTGTAGTCCCTTCCTTCTCAAACGTCCAAGAGAGCTGTGACTCGACAAGATCAGAAACAGAATAAAGAAAGCAGATGAATTCAAAAGTCATCTTTTTCAATCAAAATTGTTCAGAGACTGGATGATTCCTGTAGAATTGATATCAACAGAGATATATTTTCAGATTTTATGTTTGCCTTTCTCTGCAACTAATACTGTCTATCTCGAGTTTCACAGTTCATAAATAACCGGTTCTTTTATACAATTCTTCAGCTAAATTTTGTGATCCACAATTCCATAGTCGCCTAAGCTTTTGAAGAACAGCAACACAAATCAGCTAAAGCGACGAGAGTTTTGGTCAAGCAGATTAACCTTAGATTACTAGCAAATTAATCATAAAAGCAGTCACAGAGTAGATAAGAAACATCAAACTTACCCGTTTACAGCCTTCAAGAGCATCGGAGAATCCATAGACGGAATTTAGCTGCTGAAACCCTAGGTATCGCTCGGCGAGCTGGAGATACTCCTGTACCAATTGGTCCCATTGCGCCGCCCGCTCCGCTACCTCCTCCTCACTCGCTTCAATTTCAATGTAAACCAAGAAAAATCAATGGATTCCGAGACTGAGACAAAAACCAAAACAAATGCAACTAGTAGAAATGAAACTTAAGGGTTTTACCATTGCAAACCCAAGATAAACCGCCATCGGTGACGGATACATCGAAACGAGAGTTATACCAAATGCCTTTCACAAAAATCGGATCGGCGCCGGAGATTTCAAGTTTTAGACAAGAGTGCCTCGCTGTCTCCTCCGATTCAACCATTGACGCCTCTTTCTCTCGCCGGCGATAATAGAGTAACCGTCATTTCAGATACGACCAAAAGGATTTTATTCTGCTTACGTGGACGCCTAGTCAGCATTGGTTTAATCCGGTTTAAAGTTTTCGATTACAAATTTAATCAAATTTATGTAATACTTTATTTTATTTTTCTTATGTAATAATTTGTTTATGGAATTAATTATTTTTTCCTCGTTTATTTATGGAATTAAATTAATTGATTATTTTATTTTTTTTTGTCGGAAATTAAATTGGTTTTTATATTGTAATTTGTGACTATCTTTAGAAATTATTAAGGTTGAACTATTAATTAAATAAATGGGACCGACCACTTATTTGTTGGATAGTCTTTCTTTTACTCCACTCACCGCATTACCTCTCAATCATCCACGTCTTGCTTTACTTAAAATACCGTATTTACCCTTGAACCAGTTACTGAATCGACTTTGACCTTTATATTAATGAAGGGTATATCAGGAATGTTTAAATGAGATGCTTATCTTATAATTAAATAATCAACAAAGGGTGGTGCGAAGGGTTTTTCAATTAAGAGTTTAGGTGTGGGATAATCAAAATTAAATATTAAATAGTAAATAGGATGTTATGTCTTTTCCTTTAATCAAATTATTTAATCATTTGTTTATTTACTTTATGGATTCTTGTCTACCGAATTCCTGTTTCTAAATTAATAAAATAATGTGTAAATAAACGAGATAGAATTTTAATAATGTATATATTGTGCTCAACCACTTGCACACAAATATTTTGTTTCTGGCTAAACTTATATTAGTTTATTTTAGGGATTTGTTTTACAACCTGTCGATATTATTTTAAGCTTTTTTTTTGCGTTTAAAAAATTTGATAAACAACTTTTAAATCATAATAAAAAAAATGTATATATACATAGTATTCTTTAGAAATAGAATAAAACTATATATATTTTATATTAACCTTTTTTTGTATTTATATGAAATATTGTTTTTTATGAACTATAAATAAAATGCAAGCTAGAAAGATCTTTAAACATTTGACGACTACTTGCAATATTTGCATTTTGATGAACTAAACGTTATAGTAATGTAAATGTAAAATTTGTATTATTTAAACTAATTGGCGATTTAATATCATAAATGAAAACAGTAAAAAAATCACTAGAGTAAATAAAATATGATTCTTATAAAATATGAATGCTAATACACAAGAGCACATTTTTGTTAGTAATCAGGACTATATATTCTAACAAAAAGAACACATTTGTTAGTAATGAAAACAATTTTTTTGTTTGTAACATCTGAATAATGAAAACAAATTATTTATACTTAATTTTACTAGTAAAAAGTTGCAATAAATTTTATTGTTTTTGACAAGTTTCACATGCAGGAATTGTAATCTTAAAATATTTAAATAAAGTCATAGATTAAAATTTAAAGCATTGTAATCTATACGAGATTTAATATACTACTTGACTACAAAATATGGAATTTATGTATAAAATACAAAAGATATGGGTAATTGTATAGAGACTTCCATGACCGTTACAAGATTTGTACAATTAAAAAATAAAAATCTAATCACATTTTAAACTAGTAATTGTCAAAATTTTCCATAACTTTCTTTTTTGTTTGGTAGTGATAAAGGTTTAAAAAAAATATATTTTTTTTAAGTATAAAGGTTTAAAAGATTATTCAGAGATTCGTTACTATACACACGAATTGGCATTTTATTCACCAAATAAAAAAATTATAGGAGCCGACGAGATATGTAATGTAAGTAACTATGTAAGCATAAATTAAATATCCATCTTTGTTTAATTTAATATAATTAATCACACAAATAATAATTATTAAATAGTAGAGCACTAAGAGACGGTGTTAATTAACGGCGTTAGCACCGACGAGGAAGGTGACGATATAAAATAAACAGAGCCAACACAAAACGCATAGTCTCATTTCCCACACAGAAGAGAGAGAAAATTGCGGTTTCGATTTCTTCTCGCTCCTCACCACAGCAGCAACAACAATGGGTGAGCGAGCATTCAATCTTCTGCTTCGATTTTTTTTCCTCTATCTCTATGTTTGATCGTTATTTTTCATTCTCTTATGTTACCTCGAAATTTGGATTGAGATCCCCGATGTGGCGATGTTCTTTGGGTTTGTGGATTGATGATCTCATATTGCTTTCCTTCATTTCAGGATCATCTCCGATTCTACATTTTCATCTATTTTAGTGTTGTTATATTGTTTTTCGATCCTGGAAAATTTAGGAAAATAGCTCTGTTTGGCTTCTCGGACTCTGAGAAAACGAAGGAGAATGGAGATTTTAGCTGCATGTTAATTTCTTAAAAATGCAGGAAGCATCGGCTGTATTTTACTGTGATTTAGTTCTTAGGTTATGTGATATGCTTGCTTCTTTAAATTTATGTATGCTTAATTTAATAGATACAATGGAAAAATTGATGAGAAAGTTTCATGAGTCATGATTGTATATGAGTCTAACAAAGTGGCTTTTCTTCGTTGATTCCTTTGACTGCGAAAGCATAATAAGCTTTTAGGGAAGAGAGTTAGTCGTGTGTACAGTTTTAATTCATCTTTAAAGATATTGAGAGTTGAATATTATAATCGTATCCTTGATTATGTTTAGAATACTATATTACTTTCCTTTAAACAAAGCTGTCTTCTTCTTTGAGTTGTCTATCTGGTCCCACATTTGGTTAGCTAAATCGCTTTTTCCATGAATAATTCAGATGATTAGTTGAAATCTTGGTCATCATTTGCAACTAAACATGCTTGATTACATGTTTGTTGTTATCTTAATTAGGAGGAAATTGAGTTATCTTGTCTGTGATTTTAAGGAGGTAATTGATAAAGTTTTGTTGAGGGGACCAATAAGATCGTTTAGATTTAGTTTTTGTACTGCGCTTCCGAGGTAAGTTTGTTGAGCTTTGTAGCTTTGTTTTCAAATGGTTCTTCTGCAATAGAATCCCAACTTTGAAATTCTTTATGCATGAAGTTATTAAGAGATCTCTATTTTTACTTGTTTGATGTGTGATGTGATAGATATCTGTATGGATAAGGAGCCAGATGGTGTGGTAGTCTATGCTAATAATGGTGATTTGTGTAATCCAAACCAAGAAAATGTTTCTGAGCCTATAATAGATTCACAATCACAAGAGGAAGCTCATGGGAGTAGTACAGAACTCCAATACACGGAAGAGAACACCGAAGTAAAAGAATATGATGTTAAAGAATGTACCAGTGAAATCCCAGTTGGTAACACCGAGATAGTTTCGTTGGAAAAAGATACTGAGTGTAATAAGGCAACAGAAGCTGATACTGAGCCCAAGGATGTAAAAAAGTCTAAGTTACAAGCAAAGCATGCTTCAAAAGCAGGTCGTGGTAGTAACAAAATAAGGAACACCGTTCCACAGCCATTTGCTTTAGCGACTGAAAAGCGTGCTTCATCTGCTACTACACGCTCGTTTTCGGGTGAATCTCATGACGCATCTGTGTTGAAAAAATCTCCGGATGGATACAGTAAAGTAAAAATTCAGACAACAAAGGTGAGTTTATCTGTTCTTAGATGTACCTTATAACTTATAAGTACATTAGAGTAGAAAATTTATAATCGCATATGTCTAATTAATACCTTTTGTATCTATTATCATTGCAGCTGCCTAGGAAACCATTACAGCCAAAAAACAAGAAGCTTTCTGATGAGGAAGATTCTTGTTCCGTTGCTTCTTAGTACAACTCTTTTCTTCAAAATCTGTCTTTTAATTTCTACTTATTTCTTTCCAAATTGTGTGTAGCGGGTACGTGTTTATCTAAAATTCTGAATATTGACAGCGCCACATCCGCGGCACAGTCTGTTAAGTCCAAGGGTATCATAGCCTCAGCTCCTTCGTTTCGGTCCACTGAGCGTGCAGAGAAGCGGAAGGAGGTGACATAGTTTCCTTTTGTAGTTTAATCAGCATAATGTTTATTTTGTTTTGGGTTTAACTGGTTGTTGTGTTGCAGTTTTATACTAAACTGGAGGAGAAACACCAAGCCAGGGAGGTCGAGAAAACGCAGAGTGAAGCAAGGAGTAAGGTACGAAGCTGTAATCCTTGAAGCCTAACTATTATAACAAATGCACTTATCATATATGTAACGTTCTGACATACTTTCTTATACTATTGTCTGCCCAAAAACGCTAAATTTGAAGGAAGAAAGCGAAGCAGCCATAAGACAATTAAGAAAAAGTTTGAAGTTCAAAGCAAGTCCAATGCCAAGCTTTTATCATGAAGGTCCTCCTCCAAAGGTTGAACTTAAGAAGGTACACAAATACCTTTAGCCTTTTCGATTTTGGACTTGTTCGTTTGCTCTTGCTGGTGTCGATGGGCGACATTTAATGTGCTTTGTTTAGTTGCCGCTAGTGACGAGCGACAAAGTCTTGTACGTCTATTTGTAGTCGGTTCGGCTACATGTTTCGGCTAAGAGTTTCAGTGACAAGCGATTTGAAATTCAACGAAATGTTGGAAAATCTAGCGATTAGTTTTTAGTCGCTGAGATTTGTAACTGAAACTTGTCGCTGAACAAACGATAGACAAACAAACGTGTTCAGCGGCATGTCATGTTGCTGAGACCATCTTTAAACTCTAAATCTTCTTCTAAACTCTAATTTAGAGTAAATTTTACTCCAACCCTACTCTATATTTGACTCTAACATAGAGGAAAAAATAACTTTATAGGAAAAAATAGAGAAATGTGTTAGAATAACTCTTTGTTTTCTTCTATTTTGTTTCTCTGTTTTATGTGTTAAATTTTTAAACTGGAAAATAGAGATGGGTTGGGGTAAAAGCAGTGCCGGCTCAAGTATAATGTAGGCCTTTGGGCGAAATTTTTTTTTTTATTAATGGGCCCTTTCAAACTAAATTTTTTCTTCGTCATGGGCCCTCCGAAACAAAAAAAAAACATTTTTTTTCCATTTTTTCGGTTATGAATCTCATGAGCAAAATATTTTCTTAGTTATTCACTTTTTTTTTCAAAAGTCATAGAACCCTTATAAAAACAAAAGTAACAAAAAGAATTTGCTGAAACTATTTTTT
>KE151796.1:51130-71070 GCA_000411095.1 Aethionema arabicum | reverse complement strand
GCCAATAAATCGGCGGGTCCGACGCCATCAACGGATGAAGAAGGACTTCCGGCTGGTGAATCAGGGACAGAATCTAGGTTAGTCTATAAAGAAATTAAAAATGTTATCCGCCATCTGCGTTTGGGACTGTTCTGTATTAGGTTGCTAGCTCTTTCTTGCTGAGTTTTCCAAGGTCAAGAACATTTTAGATATAAAGAAGCTTATTTAATGGCATCGATCTGTCTTCTGTGGAAGTAATCTTTGTATATAGGTTGCTATAATGTCATATTTGGTTATCTTGAGAATTGTTAATTAGGGATTTAGGATTACAGTGTAAACAGAACTATTCTGCATTATACGATTATGGTTCTCATTGGCTTTAGGGGAGCATGGTTTTCAGCTGAATTAGCTTTAAAAAACTGAAGAAATTTGGAATGAGAGGGTTGATTTTTCCTGTGTGTTCATTGATTTGCAGAGCTAGTGATAGAAGTAACGAGAAAGAGCAGGATATTGTGACAGAGAATGATCTAGAGCATCTGCTGCGTCTGCTTGAAGCAGGAAATACTAGTATTGAATGGCAGTCTATGATGGATAAGTCTACTCCAAATATGAGCTATCAGGCCTGGCGCCATGAACCAGAGGTAAACTAAGTTTTAACTCTTGCTTTATATATCTGTTCTTATAACATCAAAAAATGTTAGACACAAGAAATTATCGATATACCGGAAATACAGAGATGAGAACGAGCTAACTCGTTGATTATATAATAACCCATATAGCTAAATCTTTCTGCTTTATGATCATCAGTTCTGCAAAGCATGTTGTGTTTTCTCATGAGACTGATATAGACTATATTTTATTGCTAATTGCTACTCTTACCTGGAATTGTGTTTCAATATGCAACAAAGTAATATTTTCGGAAACTGTGAAGAAGATTCTATGGTACCATGTTTTACTTGCTGAAAGTCTATGGTGTTTGTCAGACAGGGCCTGTTGTTTATCGCAGTCGAACTGTTTTTGAGGATGCAAGTCCAGATATTGTGAGGGATTTCTTTTGGGATGATGAATTTCGACCTAAATGGGATACTATGCTTGCTTACTTCAAAACTTTGGAGGAAGATCCTCACACAGGATCCACCATTGTTCACTGGATTAAAAAGGTCTGCCTTTATTTTGTTTATATCCATTCTCTCGTCTATATATAACTTTTAACAATCTCTTTGGTCTGCAGTTTCCCTTTTTCTGTAGCGACCGGGAATACATCATTGGGAGAAGAATATGGGAATGTGGAAAGAAGTATTATTGTGTCACAAAGGTATTATTATCTTGCCTTTGTCTTCTCATGGATTTGCAGCAAAAGACAAACCTGTAGAGTAGCAAAACACTTGTCTGATGTATAATGCTTTGGTATTCGATGTTTTAGGGTATACCGTATGCAGATCTACCTAAGCGTGATAAGCCCCGGCGAGTGGAGCTTTACTTCTCAAGTTGGATCATCCGAGCCGGTAAGTCCTAATACTTTAACCGCTTGCAAAGCTCCTTATTAGACTGGTTCATGCCTGACTCTTAGCAACTACAAAAACGCAGTTGAATCTCGAAAAGGAGATGGGCAACTAACATCATGTGAAGTCTCCTTAGTCCATTACGAAGACATGGGAATCCCAAAAGATGTAGCAAAGTTAGGCGTTCGTCACGGCATGTGGGGAGCCGTAAAAAAACTAAACTCCGGCTTACGCGCTTACCAAAACGCTAGAAAACCAGGAACGTCTCTCTCACGAAGCGCACAAATGGCTAGAATCACTACAAAACTGAACATTGAACCGGTGGAAACATCAAGAGGAGAAGAAGACAATGGTCGAGTTTTGGACAATAACCCAAGGAGACAAAGAGAGCAGTTAGGTGTAGACTGGAAATGGCTTGTTATAGGTGGAGTGGCTCTAGCTTGTGGGTTACACACAAGTGCTATTGGTAAGGCGTTATTGGCTGGAGCTGGACAGAGACTTGCTCGTAGGTGAAAAGTGAAAAAAACCTTGGTTCGTATTTTCATTGTGTTTCCTGGAGAGAGATAAATAAATATATAATACAAGGATGTGTTGTGTTTTCTTGGAGGTGAACTTTATATAAAGTAGAGCTTTGAGCCCAAACTGGTCGAATATTTATTGTAACACAGTTTTAAACTCTGTGGAGCTTATTTGACGTTTTGATGCTTTGTTCTTATCCTTGCATATAATAATATTTCTACTTAGAAGACAATAATTTTGTGTAGAATTCACCGAGGTAAAAAAAAAAAAAAACTAGTATTACTAAGATTTTAAACATCCGATTCTTAAACTTTTAAATTTTTTTGAGACAAAAATCATAAAATCAATTGTTTTTATAGAGTGAATGATTTCGTTTCATTAAACTAATGGAGGAATTTACTGGGAAAAAAAAATGTTGTTTTTTGTTTAAAAATAATAAAATAGAGAAATTTTTTTGGCTAATTCAATAAGAGTTTTTCGGCTAAATGGTGTCAAAAAAAATAAAACAGAGTTTTCTTTTTTACCATTTTAAATTACAGAGTTTTTTTTCACTATAATTCCTATTTTTATTTAGAAAACAAATAATTTTGTGTACAATTGTTTAGTCAGCAATTACAATCAAAGATGATATAATTCTATCTCAAGACAGAGCTCAGCACTCAGATCTTGAAGCTTGACAAGAAAAACACAGATCCTACTAAGCTTAAGCTATCTTTGCAGATTCCTCTGATGTCGTTTCAAGATCCTCTTGAGATAGAACAGAATCATCACCAAATTCAGTTTCCGATTCATCTGAATCCCACAGTTCATCATCCGAAGCAACATCGGTTTCATATTGTCTCTGTTCTGCCAGAACCTCACCTTCTTCTTCTTCATCTTCTTCCTCATCTTCTCCTTCTACATATGTGTCTGAAAAAGCTTCATTTTCTTCTTCCTATACACACCAGGAACAGCACCAAGTACTCATGTGAGAACTTAAACACGATATTGTGATGATGAAATTCAACGGTACAGATTGATTATAGGCTAACACGTACATCGCTTTCTTCTGATTCATCGCTGGAAGTATAAGCCACATCAAGATTGTTGTATAACTCTTCATCTCCTCTTTCTTTTACTGTATCCATTTTTTTCTGATTGAATGAATTCAAGGTCTGGAGTTAGTACACCATTGAAGAACAAAGAAGCATTCTTTCGCTTGATTAATTAATGATAAATGAACAGATCCTTACAATCTCAGCTCTCAGCTGTTTTGATTTCGCCAATATTGCTGAAATGTGTTCTAAAAGACCCTGTTACAAGTAAAACCAGAATACAGATTAGCTAATGAGTTCAAAACCCTAAGCAAAAGAGATTTGCATCACCAACCTGGCGTCTTTGAAGTTCAACGGAGCGTGCCAAAGCCTTTCTCTTAGTCAAAAGGTTCTTAGGCCTTAACATAGGAGGACGCTTATAATCTTTTCCTCTATACACGATAATGGCGTATCCTTTGGAAACTTTATCAATAGAAACAAGGATACCTCCACTCTCAGCTTCAAGGGCTAATGCTACTTTCTTTACACTTTCAAAAGTTTTAGCCTTCACAAGTATTTTGATTAGCTCTCTGTATTTCCAGTGTAAGTGCATGTTTTCCACTGTACCATCAAACACTCCTCGCCTACCTAGAAGTAAGAAAGCTTTCATTCTCAAACCAAGCTTTCGGAACATAAATCTTTCTTCATCTGTTATGGTATCTTGGTCTGTTCTTTGCTCTGCTGGCTTTAGAAACTCCTCCACCTTAGCCAATTCACGTTCAGCTTTCCCCAGCTTCCTCTCAGCCTGCAGCGGTAATTAAAAAGCAAAAGCCGATCAACTCAAGGTAGAGCTCTTTAACACAGGATATGTGAACTTAACTTCAAAGGTAGGAACAAAGAAACAAAGGTCAAGTTAGGAACTCACAATTTCAAGTTTCCTTTCCAGTTTCCTGACAAGAGTTGCATGCCTCATGTTCTCAGCCTCTTGTTTCACTTCCTCTGTATGATCATCATCATCCAGATTCTTTCCCCACTTACGAGTCACGTCGAGAGTTTCACCAAGAGTACCAGTAGACACATGTTTATTAATAGGTTCAATACTTGGGACAACAAGAGCCGATGAAGCTCTTAAACGTGCATGTTCCTCTTGGTCTTGCAAAGTCCTTGCAAGTCTCTCCTTCTCTACCAATGCGTTCGCTACTTCTAGTGACAAAAAGTTCTTTCCTCTGTAGAAAACCAGGAAGTCTTTGTTTCTGGCGAGGAGTATTCCTCCTGTTAATTTCTGCAGTTACTTACCAAGAACATGATAATCAGACATTCAGTATCACAAGGTTGTCAAAAGACGACATCAGCATAAATGTTGAAAACAGGACGAGATGCTTCATAGTAAAAGTAATATCATAGAATATAAATTCTGTGCGCAAAAACGTTACAAATACACAAGGTATTTGAACGTTAAATAGCTGGGAATCTTCATTACCTTGAGGTCATCAGCCATTCTTTCACTGGTAGTCAATTGTACCCCACGCTTAATCGCAACCTTGGCAATCAAACTCTTTTCCCATAACGTAATCATAGCTGTCGCCAGACCATGGAGCTGCCTACTTCTTCCTAGAAATCAAAACAAACTCTAGCTCTTCAAAGACTCAAACTCTGGAAAAGTTAAAAGAGAAATCTCATACTTAAAGCAAAGTGTGGAGGAAGAATTCTAGCAAGTCTTCGCAATGCTGTTGCCTCCTTTCGTCCCAGAGTTGATTTCACTCCATAAGGAAGTACCCTAAAAGGTGGTTCATAACCAGGAATGACGCCTGGAAGCAAATCAGCATCTACAGGCAATGGATTATCTCCTTGCCAGTCAATATATCTAGGACCAAGACCATCTAATACTTCATCAATTTCATCTTCATATTCTACTTCTGGTTCTAATGTCTCCTCTTTCGCTACCACACTAGTTGCTTCCGGCTCTAGCTGAGGAAAATACAACTGTTCATCACTATTTGTAGTTGTAGGTAAGGAAGAAGGTGACGATACCTCCTCTCTTTTGTACATTTTCTTGTCCCATTTCGCCGATGAAACCTCGTAACTTACACCTCTGTACAAAGACATGGCAGTTCCAGATCTCCAGATCACCAAACCACCAGTTTTTCTCTGTCAAAAAGAAGAAACTAGTCCTAAGTTCAAAAATGAAAAGCCTAAGACGAACAAATAGAGTTCTTGGGTGTCATCAGAAGCAAACCTCCAAAATCTCATGCATCTTTCTCATGTTAAGAGCGCTTGCTCCTTCAATCTTTAACCTCACAATCTCTGAACTCTTCCACTTCACCTGAATTGCATCCACTACCACCTGAGTTACACCTGCACTCTTTATTCTCATCTTACTCGCTGTTCGAAACGTCAAATTCCTCAACCTCCTTAGCTCTGATTCTGGAAGAGTCATTTCCGCCAATGAGTATCTATTCTCCTTCTTTGCTGTCCATTCTGCTTCTAACTCCTTCTTCTCCTTAGCACTTATCTTCTCCCATGGAAACTTAACTTCTCCATTGCTTTCAAAAACATTGTCTCTAGTAAATACTGATTCCTCTGTGAATCCACCTCTTGTATTCGGAAGATTTCCTTCTTCAACATACAATATATCCTCCACTGATCCTTTCTCGATCCTTTTCTCTTGTTCAATCTCCTTATTATGAACTTGTTCATCATCCATGTAACCATACTTTTTCAATTTCTCCACAATCTTCTCCATTGTACTAGCACCACCATCACTATTTCTAATTCTATTTTCACCACTCGAAAATCCAGTACCAGAAAACCTACCTTCTTTTCGGTAATTTACCACTACCTTTGGAGGTTTAGGTTGATTTTGTTTCTGTGATTTGTTCCAATTCTTCAACCACACACCATTATCATCCCTAGCTCTACCACTACCTTTTACCTCATTAATAGGAGAAAACCTGAATCTCCTTGATGAAGTTTGATCACTAGCCGAACCAGAGGCAATACCATAACGCCCCCGTAGTGAAATTGATGAACTGTACCTTAAGAACTGGAGGAGACTAGTTCCATGGAACTTACAGAAGGAGCTTTGAAACGAGTATACAAAATTTGCCGCCGTCGTCTTCGTGACAGTGGTTGGGCAAATATGGCGACTCGGTTTCATCGCCATTACTGATATATACACTTACGAGATGGTTAATAAATTTTTCTATAACCAACAAAATGAAATTCGCAAAGGAAGACGCCCATTTTTGTTCAGCCTTCGCAGATTCCTTAGCTCTTGCTCTGTGTTATCGATGGCGGGCAAAAGCGTGGAGATATCTTGAGGGTTGTTTGGATAGGTGTCTTTCATTAACCTTACCCAGTCAAAGAACTAGATTAACTCTATGTATAATGGGATTTACCAAAAAACCCCTAAACTATATGTTATTTGCGAAAAATATTTTAAATTATTAAGTGAACGAAAAAACTTTTGAATTTTAGTTTTTGGACGAAATTTCTTATATTTTGTTTTTTTTGAAAAAACTCTAAACTATCAAATAGACTAAAAAAATCCTTAATTTTGTTTTTTAGGCCATAAAACTCATAAACCTTTTTTTTTTTTTAAAACCTTAAATTATCAAATCTGAAATAACTATTTCTAGAGTATTAGAATAGAATTCACTTTATATATACATACATGTATATATAAAGTTTTAAGATATAAAATTGTCAAAGAAAATCCTTAAGAAAATAAATCCAAAATATTCTCAACAAGTCTGAAATAAAATAAAGTTGCAAACCATAAATATTAAAATAAAACCAAAGTCTTGATATGTTTTCTTCCCCTAGAAGATGAGAAGATAATTTCAGAGGTGAGATTTGCGACAATAGAAGAGCTTCATGACGAAATCAGCAGCAGAACTCCCAACTGATGAACTTGTTCGTTCAGAATCTGGAGTTGTCTGAACCCACCAGTCCAATAAGTTATGCAACAGTTGCGAAGAATGAACTGGTTCCTCCCTTAGCCATATCTCCACCTACCAACCCACACAAAAAAATATATTAGAATCCAATTATAAAAATAAATGATTATTAAGTATTTTAAAATTCCATAAATTAACACAATAAAACAAATTATATAATCGTAACAAAAATAATGTCACACTTTTTTAGATAAAAAAAACAAAATATAAGAAATTAAATAAAAAATAATTGATTATATTAGAAATGTCTCTTATTATAGAAACTAGAGAACCGCTTCTTAGCGTTGGAGATGCTTTTCGATTTTAGATTTTAAGGTAAAACTAATAGTATCTATTCATCCAGCACATGTAACCTTACAAAAATAAGAACATCTTTAGTAATATTTCATTTTTCAAAAAAGTTTCTAGATTTGAATAAAAGTATAATGAAATATGTTCCAAATAATTCTTTATTTTTTATTTTTCTTTTAAATAAAGAGTGAAAGAGTTTTTTTTTTTCAAATTTGAAGAGTGAATAGTAATTCTTTAAATTTGAAGATTTTTCATTTTCTTCAAATTTTTGGTATGTTCTTCACAATTAAAGAATAAATTATTGAAAACAAAAGTAAAGAAAATTTTGGAGATTGTGTTCTAACTAGAAAATAAGAAAAAATGTGACTCAGCTTCAAATAATTATATCAATTTGTGTATCCTATCTAACCGAATTTGGTTATATGTTTTCCATTCCTAAAAATCCCAATTTTTACATTTAAAAACAATTAAAAAAATATTCTTAAAAAAATAGAAAGAAAATGAGAAAAGTTACCTCAGCTTCACTTTCAAGATTGAGTTTCTTGGCAATATACTTTTGAATAAACAACACCGGTAAGTTTCCATCCCTATGAAAAAGCAACAAACAAAAGAATCATAACACATTTTACTATTATTTAAAAATGCTACTTAACAAAAATTAAAATCTTTTAAAGTACAATATAAATAATGTAAACAAATCTAGCAAACTTACTTAACACTTAAATAGCGAGGAGATATCTGTGGCAACCGTCCATCTATATTTCTATAACACAAAAACAAACATTATAAAATGTTTCAACATAATCAAAATCTAAGCATTAATTAAAAAAAATCTAAAAAAAAAGATAAATTAACGTTACTCATACTCAAGAGCAATCAATGTAACCCATATCGGAACATTTCTTCCTGGTTTAACTTCAGTTTCAGCATCTTGTAATGATCTTATAATCTCAGCAACATCAGACTCAGAATCAGAATCTGAATCAGAATCAGAATCAGAGTTTTCAACATATGACATCTTGTTCTTCCTTGGTCTCAGTCCAACACGAGAAGAACCAGTTTCTCCACTTATCTCCTTTGGTTTCTTACCAGAGGCTTTATCTAAAGCACCTTTAGAAGTTATGGTAACATTGCTTTGAGTGTTTTCAACACTTTCCTTTGGTTTTTCAGCACCAGTTTCTTGTTGTTTTTCAGAGAAAAAGATAGTTTTTTGAGCATTTTTTTTGGAGGTTTGGGTTTCTTTTCCTTTTAAGGAGTCTAAAGGAGTCAAGAGATCAGCTAAGTTGGGAAACTCTTCATTTTTGTTTTGTGTGGATCCTTTAGATGATGTTGCTTTCTCATTATGAGTTAATGAGTCCTGTGATGCAATCAAATAATATAAATAATAGAAAATTTTACTAAGGTAAAAAAGAAAATGTTTAGAATGATTTTATTTTTTTCTTGATTGTTTATATATAAAAATTTTTGTTTGGTATGGACGTTAGTTTTATTGGGATAATAATTGTTTTTAAGATACGAGAGATTTGAGATTACACCGTCACAAATGCCATTAGATCATTTATAATGATAATCTTTAATTTCTTCTTTTGAGGATTTGAAAAAAATACACTTTTTTATTTATGGGTGTATTTGCAAAAATACACAAATGATAAAGATAAAGATATTTTTGGTATCCACTAATAAAATTTTGTGTATCTTTTTTTAACGCAATAAATTTGTGTATATATGCAATTTTTTCATAAAAAATATTTTTTGGCAAATTTATTTGTAAAAAATAGACTTCTTGGTGTATTTGCAAAAATACACAAATGATAAAGATAAAAATATTTTTGGTATGCACTAATAAATTTGTGTATATATGCAACTTTGCCATAAAAATGATTTAATGGTATTTATTTGTTTTCAATTTTTTTGTCCCCATAAAGGTTAATTTTTTATGTTTATTTTTTGTTTAAAAAAAATGATGTTTTGCTGTTTTTGTAATGAAATATGACCACTATTTCTCATTTTACTCTCTTATAATTAATGATTTATAACTAAAATTTTAGAATAATAAATACTTAAAAGGGTATATTAGACTTTTTAAAATATTTCACTAAAATATGTGAAAATGTCAAAAGAAAAAAATCAATCTTTTATCACAATTAAATTAAAAACAAAGAATTTTCTAACCATTTTTTATATAAAAAAAAAATCAAATATTTCGATTTTACTAACCGGTTCATTGTCTTGCACAGTATTGGCAACAGTCTTTGATGAAGCTCCCTTATTAGAATCAGATTCTGCTTTCTTACGAGATTTTTCTCGAGTAACCATTTCTGAATCCATTTTTGTGTCACTCTTTTCAGCCTTTGAAACCTTCTTTTTCCCTTTACGAGACTTACGAATTGGTCCCTTAGAGGCTTGAGTTCGAGGAACATTAGGTTCCAACGCAGAATGTTCTTTTTCACCACTCAAATTTGGATCTTTTGAAGCTGAGTTAACCAAAACCGGTTTAGGTAAACCGGTGGAATTAGTGTTGTTGTTACTAGAGGATGCAATAGTATCAATTGGTGGTGTTGTTTTTTCTTGTTTTGGACGGTAGATTTTTCGTATAATCTGTTCCAACATGTGATCTAATCTGCACTTAGACATTATAATTGTTACGATCGACTAAAAAGATAAAAAAAAAATGTTACATATTTTGTTAAAAATTACTAAAGTTGAAGTGTGTTTAACCAACCGTGAAATTTAATAGAAAAACACACAAATGATTAAAACAATATATTTTTAAATTGATAAGTTAATACCTAGTTTGCTATAAATTTCAGTTTATTTATTTGACATTTTATATATTTCAGAATAAATTGGTAAAACAAATTATTTGGAATTTTTTTTATACATTTTATATCATTTGTTAGTGCAATGTAACGGTGTCGTTAACGATACCTTTACCCCATATTTAATAATGCTAACCATTTTAAACTCATTGATTTAAAAACTATAGTCTTGTAAACATTTTGAGATTAGTTTAACAATTTTACATTAAAAAAATGAATTTTTTAGATTCAAAACACCTAACAATATTAACCGGTGGCTAACAGGAGAATTAATAATACCATTACGTTTAAAATAATAGAGGGCATAAAATGCTAAAAGATATTTTAGAGAGTTTATTTTCCGAATATATTTTGGAAAATATAAAAAGTGTAATATATTATTGTTTTTAACAAAATATATATATTCTAGAGGACTTTTTTATTTATCGTTATCCCTTAATTGAAATAAAAACAAAACACAATAACAAAATATCCTTAAGTTTTTAAGATGTAGTCAATTTAAAATTACCTAAGTCAAAATAAAGTCAATGCGAACCCGTATTATGTATTAAAGAAAAGTTATAAGAATTTGCTTATAACATTTTTTATAATTATTGACTTTGTTGATGATGTTTTTGTACAACATATTTTTAAATCAATCATTTAAAAAAAAAAATCAAATATTCAGATACCATAATTTAATTTATTATTATCACACTTAATTAAATCAGAGGCATTAATTTCTCAATTAAAAAATAAAATATTGTTATAAGCACTTATTAAAACGCGATAAAAAAAAACTTATTAATTAATTATATATATAAAAAAAAATCAATTAAATGAATTTAAATAACGTACTTGAGTTTGCCCAAAGGAGCAACACCGAGATCAACATTGCAGACCGGACAAGTTTTCAACTTCTCTTCTGTGATCTTCTTATGTATGCAATCTTTGCAAACTGTTTCATTGTTTAAAAATCACTTAATAATAAATCTCACAATATCTTAATTAATGGAATCACAATACTCACACGTGTGGAGATATTCAGTTCGGATTTTTTGAATTTTGGATTTTTTGGATTTTTAAAGGTTGAATCATTTGGGTTTTAAATTTACTTTGGTTCCGGTTCAGATTTTTTGGATTTTGTGTCTTTCAGGTTAAAAATTGGAACCATTTGGGTCTTAAAGTTTGGATTGGTTCGGATTTTAGATCGAATCGAAACCATAATAAAAAAAAAATTATGCTTCTGATCTTAAAAAAAATATTTTTTTTATATATTATATTTTTTAATCTATTGTTTTAATATAACTAATAATTATTTATTTTAACTTTAATTTAATCGAAATTTTCAGATTATTTAGATTATTCGGATTCGGTCGATTTAAACCGAACCCAAACTAGAAAAAAAAAATCGTTTTTTGTGATTTTATAAATTTTCAGATCGAAATGAAAGACTCACACGTGTGGAGACATTCGGTAATGGTGGTCGCATTTCTAAAGATATTGGTGCAGAGAGGGCAAGTCAAAAGTGAGTTAATTTTCGCCTTATTCACCGCCATTAATTACTTTTCACTATAACAACAAAAATAAATAAAATTCTTCAGACACAAAAAAATAAATCAATAAATAAATAAAGATCTTTAGACACAAAAAATAAATCAATAAATAAATAAATAAGATCTAATCTATTTTCCACGTAACACAACATGGTAATGAAATCTTGATGCATGTAAGAAGTTATAGAACAAACCAAGAAATGAAGAAATAATCTCTTTTTTTTTTTAATTTCTCAGGTAGATTGTGCCTTGCTCTGGCGGCTGGTTGTATGATTTTGAGGAGAAGAACACATATTTATAATCAAGTAAAAAAATCTAAGGGTTTTTATTTTTTTACCTAAAATTGTTTAAATGTGTATTTTTCGATAATTTTGGGCTTCGATTCAGAGATTAATAATTGTTTTTTGTATTTTAGCGTTTAATTTTGGGCCGAATTCAGAACTAACTTCCAAAAGTTTCAAATTTGTGATATTTTTCTAAATGAATATGGTAAGTTGGTAACTGACATCTCAGTTTGGTGACATATATTTGTTACTTTAAAAATATATAGAGATTAATGGTAATTTAAAATGTCGGTGAACTATGAATAGCTGTAGAAAGAAAACCGTTACAAAGTAAGTTGTAATTTTTTTGTCATTTAGTCACTAACCAGTTTTATTAGCTAAAATGTAAATTAAATATAATCACTGCTGTTTGGTGCGGTTAAACCCATTGCCTTGAAAACAAAGGAAATAACTAATTTACTTTGCTCAACCAATTGTAAGTTAATATATGAATTGAGATATGAATATTTGTATTTTTCTATACAAAAGTGTATAATATCATCAAATCTTAATTTTGCAAGTTGAACTAAAAATAATTTGATATTAATATCTGTTTGGATTTAAAGTTTATTAGTAAAGCTTTTAAAATCATTAGAAAACTATATAATCATAAAATATAAAGTACTTTATAATATAGTTATATAGTAAACTGACAAAAGTGTAACATTTTACTTATTTATTATTTATTATTCAAGTCTACATATTCTCTATTAAATCGAGTACTTGCAATATTTTGACTGAACATTTATAAAAATAAAGTTGAGTAGTTTTAATGTGAATGTAATTCGTGCTGTGGAAAAATAATTCTTTTTGTTTCCTAAAGTAAATATTTTCTCAAGTTTATTTTATTTGATTATGAACAGAAGTGAAAAGATATGGGCTTCATTTCTTTTAACATTTTTTAACACTTGAATGGGCTTCATTTGTGTAGGCTTTTTTCATTTTATGGGCTCATAAGTTCTTATTAAACTACTTTTCACTCAACTTAAATTAAGCTTTATAATACAGAATATAAAAATAAAATAAATTTTGTAGATATCCTAAGAAAATATAAAAAGGATAAAAAATCCTAAGAAAATTAAAATTAATTTAATTTTAATACATCCCAAGAAAATTATATAGTACATTTAAGACAAAAAATATGTGCAAAATAGATAATTAATTAAATCGTGGTTCTAAATAAATTTATAACAGTTTAATTTTTCTTTTATAATTAGTTATGTTGAAACTAAAAAAACATAAATCGCTAAAATAAAAAGAAATACTCGATAAATTTTACCTATCAATATAATTGTAACAATTTTATAATAACAATCTTTTAATTGTGGCCTATTGTATAAAAATTGTAAAAGGTCTAAGTAATTGTTTGTATAGTTCCAACTTTTTGACGATTTTTTTTGTTACATGAAAATAAAATTTGTGATTCAAATCAAATTAATCAAAAAATAGGAATCTTAGGTTTTTTTCTATATTTTTTTCCAATATAAATCACAAAAAAAGGAATAATTACATTTGATTCGACCTAGAAGTTGTAAATGCATGGAGTTAGTGCGTGAAAAAAAAAATGCATGGAGTTAGTAATAACTTTAGCACTTTTATGTATTTAGCTAATTTCATAGCTGCAGCGGATCCAAGAATAAAAGATTTGAGTATTCCAATTAACCAACTCATTAATTTTCTATCTGTTTAGTGTCCCCATGACATTAATAAAGTTAAATTAATCATATTTTTACAAAGAAAAAGTCAATAATTTATTTTATCATATACTATGTAATAACCATAATTGAATTCTAAACAAACGATATACTAATTCAACAAACGATATTTTTTTTTACCGAGAAGGTTCGGAGCTTGCGTACTTTAACCCGCTACACCTCTACGTCCTCCTTGATACAAATATATATCATTTATTATTTATTCTATTTGGTACAAATATTATTAAAATCTTTGTTTTATTTATAAACCTAGATTTTCCTTGATTCAGTTTAATGATTCTCACATTTTCTCAATCTGCTCCAGCAGTGCTTTCTACCTCATTGGAATATCTTGTGATCTCAATAATTAACCATATTTTCTTCTAAAACTATATAAAAAAAACTTTTAAAAAATATATGTTATTATACATTACAAAAAAAAAGTTGAATTGTCAAATATTATTGGTCTATAATTAGCTAGGCCCCATAAGATTCACATTAATTTAGTGTTTTGAAGTCATTATCATATTTGCACGCATTACCTTGGTTAAGTTAAATTATTTTTCGTAAAACGACCGGTAATACCATACATAATTATAATAAATAGATAAGAATATGACACAAAAATTGAGACATAAATTATATAAATAGGATAAAACTATTGATTTTATATATTGATCGGGAAAAGAGGGTACAATAACATAATGGCCATATGAAAAATAAATAAAAAGATACATAAACATGCACATGCTCTTGTTCCCTTACACATCTCATGGGTCCTCTTTTTCATAAATTCCTCCCACAATTTTAGAGCGAATAATAAACAAAAGAGGTCAAATTATATATTATTTGGAAGCATCGAGAGGACTTATATTATTTAATTATTATTATTCATATTTGTATTGATCATGAAGAAATTATAACCACATCAATATATAAATCATTATTTTTATTATCTAAACCAATTTCTTTTAAATTGAAATAACTTTTTGTTATGTTCTACAAGAAACAAAAAAGCATTAATATAATGCATTTATTCTATTATTAATACATTAGCCATGTATATTGTTGTTATTAATTATTTTAACACACTTTTTATTTTTCTTATTTTGTTTATCACAACATCTATCTAATAGTCAAAGAATTACACACTACAACAAAGTACAATTGCTAACCCATTAATTATGGTGGTATAATAAAAAAAAATGTGATTTATGATTTATAAGAAAATTGCTCTTTAATTGCTATTAATTAGAAAATTATAATATATAAGAAAATTGATATTAATTATGGTGGTAAAAATGGGGATAATGTATAACAATTATTATTATTTTTTTGGTAACTTATAACAATTATTTTGTTGTTGTTAACAGTTGAATAGTGTAATTTGAAACTAAAATTTGATGATTAATGATTAAAAAATTAATTATTAAAAACGTTAATTAATATTTTGATTTGTTATTCTTTTTAATTATATACATAAACGACTAAATGCAAAAAAAAAATTCTAGGATATAATAGAATTTATAAGAAAATAGACTAAAGAGTTTTTTTTATATAAAAACATAACAATTAATTATTCAGTTTTAGATGAAAAACTATTAAATAACACATACAAAAAACGACAAGAAAGCAGGAGTAGGGATCAAAACACATGTACATACACATACATTATACATACAATACATATATAGATATATATATGTATGTATATGTGCAAGTAGTGATTGATCATCAAACAGACAGACACATGTTGGGGCAATAAATATGACACAAACACAAGAGATTTTGAAGTTTCTCTCTTTTGGTCACATTACAAATTTGTCCATATCTTAAACCATAAAAATATTACTATTGCCCTATAATATACCCATCAAAGTATTTTTAAAATTACAAACACACACATATTAATATATAAAGAAAATAATACATATAAAAATCAAGAACCCATTATATGGTTGATCTTGGATACTTTCTTTTCTTTTATTTATTAAAGTCATTTCAAGATCTGTTCTTGCAGTACTTCTCCATTGCTCTTGGAGCTATCACAATAATAAACCAAAACTAATTAATTATAATAATCAATAAAAAAGGTTATTAAAAATAAAGTGAAAAATAAAAAAAAAATTAATATGTAACGTACCAAGTCCAATCGCTTCAGATCCTTTCATAATGCGTAAACGTTTGCATGACTCAACAAACATTCTGAAATTAAAATTAAAATTCCATTTAAACAAATAATTATAACAAAATTTTAGGTAATAATGATGTTAATTTTGATACATGCCAGCTATGAATGAGCTACAAAATTAAATGATAAAAATTGTATAATAGTATAAAGATCTTCTTGTCCCATGCCAACTAATGCATGATTGTGCAAATGTATAATAACAACACACATGTCTTCTTGATTTTTCTTTTTTTTTTGTTATAATAATTTTAATTTAAAAACTAATTAATTAATAAAATAAATGTTAATTATAACTTACTGCCATGGTACATCACCAACTAGCATCCAATCACCATCTTTATCTTCATAACTTGGTACATACTCAGAACTATTCAACAGATCCATTAGCTTACTTTCATTCATGAAATCTATCATTCCTTGTGCTCCATAGTTTCCTTTGTAATTAAAAACATTCAAAGTTATGTCAAATATTGTTATAAATTCGAACTCAAATGTCTAGAGAATCAGAAGGAAACACTTACCGCTGGACTACTTTGCTCTGATGTATTAAACGTTAATTAATTAAATTAATCTAATTACGTACCCATAGTAAAGGAACTGAACATTTTGGCTAAAGCATCAGAGAGTTCTTGGTAGCTTTTGTACATTTTGANGCGGCCGCAGCGGCTCCATTGCCGCTCCCGGCCTTCTCGCTGCTGACCTCATCGGTGCAGCTCTTCTGCTGAGTCATCATGTTCTTTCTGTAGTTTCTAACCGGTGGCCATCCTACCACTTGTGCTCTACATACAATAATAACATTTCTTTATATGTCAAAACATGAAAAATCTTGTCATTTTTGCTTTTTTTGTTCCAAAAATATCAACCGTTACATAAACATAAACTCATTTATTTCATAATTTGTCCAATAGAAACTATCAGCTACTAAAATAGTAACAAACTCATCAATTTATCAATCGCTACAAAAATAAAACAAAATTGCTACAACATAAAACGTAGCAAAAAATATTACATCTTCTTATAGATTAACCAATTAACAAAAAAAACAGCAAAAAAATGTTTTTTCACTATAACAAATTAAATTAAGTTACGGATTAACCACAATAATCAAACCGTAGCAAATTAACTAAAATCTTGTCTAAACATTAAGATTGTATATTATTTTTCATGTTTACTTCTACAAAATCTATATTTCTGTCTAAAAATAAAAGGAATATAGTAGATACGTAGTTCAAGAACTTAATTAGACATGTTATAACCTATAGTTTCATATAATATACAAAATCTTACTTAGCTGGAGGCTTAGCAGGATCTTTGAGGAGAGTCTTGATCTCTTTAGGAGTTCCATTAACGTTCTTGAGATCACTAGATGATATTGGTTCTTTGTTGGATTGAAGATTGAGCATGAGATCAACGGTTTCAGAGAAGCCTCTTTTGTTACCAGCGGAGGATTTGACCGGACTTTGGAGGGTATCCGGGGAAAGTAGGGCATCGGCGACAGCGCCGGGGAGGCCGAGACAGAGCTCGGTTTGCTTGAGGTTCATAAGCTGAGGAATCATAGTTTAGAGAAGAAGGAAAGGGAGAGGAAAAGAGAAGAAAGAAGGGTAAAGATATTATAAGGAGAGAAGAAGAGAGTTAGAGAGAGAGAGATTGTGAATTGGTGTGGTGGGGTTTACATGTGTTGTGTATGTATTCGTGTAATTGCATGTGCATGTCCTTTTAACTTTTTTATTTTTTCATGTGTCCCTTTTTGACACGTGGCATTTTTCTTTTTTTTTGCTATTTAATTTTTTTTTATAAGCGATTTTTATTTTATGATTTGTATATTTTCTCAAACCGGAAATCAAACTTGTAAATTTTATTATAAATGATTTTAATTTCTTTTTATTGTAACTATAAAGGTTTTGTGCATTGCGACATATACATCTTTCGTGGGCCTAAGAGCAATTCTATTGGTAATCCTCTAAGATCTAAAAAAAGTGTATGTATTAATTATTTTGGATTTAAGTCTCTAAAACATAAAAAAAAAATTTAATATTCGATCTCAATCTTCCTGTTCTTAAAAATTAAAAAACAAACAAAAAAATTAAAAATTAAAATTTAGAACTTTTGAAGTTCTCTAATGCAGATGGCCCAAGGACCAAGTCAGGTTTTTACATGACCTCTTTTTTATGTTTGGTAGTTCGAACTCTAGACTTTCGACAAACCGAGATGCTTATGTAATTTTTGTGGACCGGTCGAACCACCAGATATAGATAAACTGTTCAATGTTTTTTTTTTCCCTCCAAAATTGTTTAATGTTTTCTTAACTAAAAGATTGAATTGTAATTTTTTAGAACATATATTAAAAAAAGTTACTAGACAAACCTCTCATTGGTACACATGACATTTAGTCGATGTCGAGTTAATGATTTATTATTGTTTTCTTTTATTGTGATTTTGATTTTTGGTTGAGTTGATTTCCTTGTCTAGGAAACGTTTATATAATGTTTTTGAAAAATTGTTCGGTATTAAATTGTTTTGTATAGATATTTGTACAGTGGAGGAAGACAAATATTTACAAATTAAACTCAAATAATTTCTTCGTCGTTTGTTGTCATTGACAATCTATTTAATGTTGAATATCCATAGATACATCATTTATCTGAAAAAAAAAATATTTTTTGTTCCACATTATTTGATTTTCTATCAATCTTTCGTTTAAATTAAATAATAAATGATTATATTTGTAAATTTAAAAAAATTCAAACTTAAACGTTTATTATTTTATTAATTGTTATTTGATTGATTATACAGAATTATCGAAGAAAGTATTAAATACTTATGCTCTTGTCAATCAATTGTTTAACGTCAGTCTCATTCCTATGTTGATAATATAATTGTAATCATATTTTATACACATTATATATCATTTATTTCGAAATCATCCTCAATTTGATCGTTGATAAGATGTATTTTTGCAACTTTTCCACAATTTTGCCCACCACTGACTTGTTGATATTCCTTTGTCAATATTACATTATTTTTGTGGTACATTCATAGGTAACATTTACAGATTTACCCATAAATTCCTAAATGTATAAATAATTCTTTCTTTTTTAAAATGATTTTCTACATGTATAAATATTTCTATAATCAAAAGATTTGCATTATTATCTGTGTTTTGCACCATGAAATTGGATAACTATATTTGAGTTAAATTACATATGAAGCTAATTAGTTATAAATAGGTAATTTTATACTAGTGGGAAAAAGATTATTTGTTATAAACTACGTATTTTTTTTTTTCGCAAACTACGTATTTAAGTAGTTGTGTGTACATATGAGTGTATTAATCAGTGGTGTGATTAGTGAGATATTAATTTAATAGATTAATTAATTGTCTCCTCTAGTCAACTATTCATCGCATGTAGAAATTCCCTCAATCAAATCAGTCAACGTTTTGATCTCACTCAAGTTGAAACCAGGCATGAAAAAACAACTATAGTAATTACATCCTTCGTTTTTTTTATAAATCATATACAGGTTTTTAAATATGTGTTTCAATGTTAGAATTAAAAAAATATTATATAGTATATATTTCATTAATAAAAGAGAATGTGCATGGTGCATGAAACGGGAACTCTATATATGTCTAGGTTCATGTTTTAAGTGAAAACATTTGTAGAAACTTTAATTGTGTTTTCGATGACATTCATTGCATTTGTCTACCATTAACACATTATAAGAACAAAATGAAATTGTTTTTTTTATTTATATATAGTTTCGTCGTACAATTATACAAGGAGTTCCTTATCTTTCGACAAACCGTAGTCTTTTCAGTCGAGACCAACCTATAGTTAAGAGTCATTGGACCAAACCTAACCATCCATCCCCATTTCGGAGACTCAAATCCAGATTGATGTTGCTTTGGCAATGCTTCTAACCGGCATAATGATATAATGCGTTTTTGGCTGTTTTTCTGTCGATGTTTTGCTTCGTTTTTCTAGTCTTTTCTTGTTTTTAAGGGCTTATTAGGTGAAAGAAGACGTGGAGCGAAGATTGGAACTTCGGTTGAAGTTTTGAGGCCAAAAGTGAAGAAATATCGATCAAATATTCAAATACCCATAACTTTTGAA
>KE151796.1:30037-42737 GCA_000411095.1 Aethionema arabicum | reverse complement strand
TAGTGGAGAAACATATAAATATAAATATTGTATTTTTTGTTATATGAAAATGAAATATCGGCTTCATTTTGGATTTTTTTTATCTTACACCCTCGTATTTTCAGGATCGATCGTGTCAATAGTTAAGAGAATCTTCAAAATTTACGATGAGAAACAAATAAAATAAATAATATAAAAAATTTTGTTAATTTTTTTTATTTATTCAAGTAAAATTAATGACTAAAATAGTGCTACCATACTTAATTAATATTTCTAGAGATGATGATTAATGCATTGTAGATCTTGTAAAAATAAACTATACATCAAATTGGAACACCATATTAATTAAGAAAAAAATAACTTCAAAATTTACAAATAGAAAAAATAAAAAAATAAAAGATATAAAAAGAAGAAGAAGAGGAAGCGTGTGCAATTTAAGATCATGAATAAAAAATGAGACCACTTTTAAGTTTCATGTCTGATCAAAACACATCTCAAAGTCCCCACTTTATTTCTACGGTTTCCTATATTTTTATTTGAGTATTAAAGCTTCTGTCTTTACATTTATTTTTATCTTGTAACCCCTTACAATTTGACATATTTAAAACTCTAAAATTCACCACTAGACTAAAAAAATTAAAAGATTTGCTAGGGAACCTTTAGATTTGATTTTCTTAAACAAATCAAATATCATCTAAATATATATATTATCTGTGTAAATTAAAGAGATATCAAGAAGATACCCCAAAATCAAAATCATTATAAAACTTATAATAAAAAATTAAGATAAACAACTAACTGCCTTCAATTAACTAGGGGCGCATTTATAACTATATCAGATCACAGAATCTCTCTCACGGATAATATTCAACAATAAATTAAAATCTTGAAAAATATATATATATCTGGTCGATTTTATTAATTTTTTAGAAAAATAAGTGTAATATGTCTGTTTTAGGAATAATGGTGATTTATATAGAGATGTTACAAAAATATATATTACTCATATAATTTAAATATACTTAGGGATACATGTTTTGGGTAACAGAATAGTATGAAAAATATCAAATTCCAAAAAAACAAAAACAAAAAAAATATTGACCAATGGAGAATATAAAAATAACTTTTTCACAAAAACAGTTATTTCAAAAAAAATTGATAAAAAAGTTTTGTAAATGATATACCAAAAAAATAGATTTTAAATATCGTGTGAACCATGACAAAACACAAAAAAAAATTACTCAAAACGACGATTTCTTTCAAAATCTTGAAATAATGTACCACTAATCGAATATAAACGAGTTTGGATCTTGAGGACAAATCTTTAGGCATCAAGAATTAAGGCATCAAATTTAGGTCAAAGATAATTTTTTTTCTTTTTCGTCCAATTTTTTTTAAATTTTGAATTGTATCGCTGAATGTCATAAGAGAAAAATTCAGAATTCGATTGACGATAGCTTACAGTCGATTTTAGATCGTTTTTATGAGGCATCAAATTATTTTTTATGAATAAAAAGTATCAATTTTTTTTTTCTTTAGACATAAAAAAATCATTGAACCGGCAAGTCAAATAGATTTAAAGTAAACGAAAACAGTCTAAAAGTCATGTAAAAAAAATGATCGGAAAATTACAATAAAGTGATGGGCTAAATAATGTGCCACGATCACTGATTTGCTGTCCACAAGTTTAAACTTTTGACAAAAAACTTAGAAGTTGGTTCGATGTTGCTGTCCAAAAATGTATAATCTTCGTCCCTACTTTGTCTTTAGAACAGTTTAATTAATTATGATGTTATGATTTAATGATCCAATGAAAAGACAGTGAGACATATCCAGCCAATTATGATTACACATCAAGAACATATATGTAAACAAGTATCACAAAAGTCAGATTCTTGTGTGGATTTAAACGAGTTTATGTGTTTATTTCAGATCCTAGTGTTTATATTGTCGTTATAAAAAAAAAGCATTGGTTTTGGAATACAATTAATATAAGTTTTATTGGAAATATAAGTTTTGTTGAAATTTAAAATAAATAAATTAAAGTGGAGATAGATAAGATAGATTGTAGTCTTTGTTAGATAGTGATGTGTGGTAAAGGAAATAACACTTTAATAATTTAAAGAGATTAGATCACACGAATGCTTTTGTTTGCATCTTTTTGACAAGTTTAACTTTTCTTTTGGAATTACTAATTTTTTTTATTTTAATTAAATATTTAACACGATCTTCTTTTCTTTTCTTTTTTTGGGTTAGATGTTTAACTTGATTTTTTTTTAGATACTTGTAATTTGGTTCATTTTATTTTTATTCTAATTTAATCCTAAACCAATTACAAACAAAAAAACATATACAAGATATCAATTTGTATTTTATTTTAAATTTACTCCTAACCTTCTTTTAGGATGTTTTAGAATTTTGTGTTTGTTTCATCTTATTGTGAATTTTATGTTTTCAATGTACTTTTTAAGTTTTTTGGACAAAATTATCCTTTGTTAACGGAAAGAGAAGAGAGAAAACAAAAAATATAAAATGATTAGGGATAAAAATATTATTTTGTAAAATGTATTAATACGTGCGCAATAATATAAAACACCTTATATTGAAAAACAGATGGAGTAATATTTTCCCAAAAATTTAAAAGTTAATTGTCGATATTAACTGAAGTTGTAAGAAATTTTTAATTTTTATTTACAATTTTGAAACTTGAGAGTTTATTTTACAAAACGGGGATATTTTTTAAATTTAATTTACCTTAATCCCTCTTATAAACACCGACTACTTTTAGAAACGAATAAGTTCTTGACGTCAATTTTTTGTGAATATATCGCAACATACACCAAAACAAATTCCAAAAAATACACAAAAATTAAAACCTCACAAGTGAACTAACAACAATACTTAGTTGACAAAAAAAAAAAAAAGAACTAACAACAATACTTTTTGTTAAAATTGGATTTAAGTTAAAATTGTAATTTAACATTTTACCCTTGAATGATAACCAATCAACCACTATTGTGTCGGACCAATGAACCATATAACTTGTAAAATACTTATATGTATAAGAAGACTGATAGATCAACCAACTTTTCATAACTTATATTCATTAATTTATAGAAAAAAAGGGACAAAACCATAGAAAGAATATTTATGTTAAAATAAAAAAATAGGTAAATACATTGAATCTTGAGAGATCCCAATGTTAACATCAAAAGTCATGCATGCGGAGAATTATAATTTAAATTATAGAATTTAAATCAGAAGCTAAATGAAGATAGTTAAGCGTAATCTATGGGAGAATGAATTAATTACCACTTTGGTCCATTATTTTTATAATTTCTATTTTATGATACAATGCATTTACATAGAAGCACGTGGACCCCTTTTTTAAAGGAATTAAATAAAGAGAGAAACACATCACATGGCCTTACCATTCCTCCAATACATTATACATATATATTATATATATATTTGACTCTTATCCATATTTATTTCTCTATAGTATTCTTTTTTTTATGATTAAACTCATTTCGTTCAATAATGTATGTGTATCATAAGATGCCTTGCGTTTATTAGTTAAATTGATAATTAACAATTATTTATAAATTATGTAATTATCAACATATATTAACATGCTAACAAATTGAAAAATTATGACGAATTTATGAGGATAATCAAACATATATTATTTGTCTGCAAAATACAAATTGAGACAAATCTGTAACGAATTTTTCATATATTTGCAATAATGATTGTTGTCACATGTGTTGAACTATCGTCACTTACGCATTTTGCAATAATTATTGTTGTCACGTATTTTTAATTACGTCACACATGCATTTTGTAAAAATATTGTCACTGTATTTTTTTTAATTAATTTAGGGTTTAGGATTAATAGTTTAGGGGTGTAGAATCCACGATTTAGTATATATGGTTTCGGGTTTCAAAATGTGAAATTTATATTTTAAACAAAGTAATAAAGATACTTTTGTTTACTCGTGCATATATGTTCAAAAAAAAAGTTATGTCTTTATTTTTTTAGAATTCCTCCATTAAACAACTTTTCTATTCATTGAATATTATAAATAAATACATATATATATATATATAGTATTTATTAAACAAAAAAATCATGGAAACTCATACTAATCTTTGAAATTTATAAAATCCAAACTTTTTTGCCACTAAAAAATATCTACGGTCTAAGATAAACATCACATAAAATATCTTTCTCTAAAAAGCATATTGTACAATGTACACTAGTCAATTAATCTTAATCTACAATTAAAAAAAACTCTTTTAATATTTTTGAGTGCAAAACCAAAGCTTATCTCTTTCAAAAAAATAATAAAATAAAGCTTATCAAAACTATTATGAGTTTTAAAAAAAAATCAACACTGTTATAAAAGAAGCATATATAATATATCATCATTCCATTCCAAAATATAATATGTATTTTGTTTTGTTTGAAACTATACATAACAAAAGAAACTACATTTTTTTACAATAATACCCCTATTTTTATATTTTACTATTATAATCATTAAAAAAATCAAAATTATTTCTGTTATTTTCATTCTTTTATTAATACATTAAATAAAAAAAAACTTATTATAGACTTTTTTTTTTGGTAATATATTAAGTTTAAAATATACATGGTTTTTTGGTAATTAATTAAAGTAGAGGAGGAAAGAGAGAGAGAGAAAAATGTTAGGGTGTGGCGTGGCGTACAGAATAAGCGGAGACAAAAACGGAGGTCCATATGGGCGGCTTAAGTGTTCATGTCCCACCTCTGTCCCCTTGCCTCTTCTCTGCTCCCCGACAACTTCCCCTTTTAACCCTAATTTCAACGCTCCTCTTTCTTCTCCACCATTTACTTTATATATCTCTCTTCCTCTCTTTCTCATTTCTTCATCAAACCATACACAACACAAATCAAGAACAACACCAAATCAAGAACAAGAAACGAGAAACAGATCGATTCTTCACTCAAAACAACACAGAGAAACAACGAAAGATTGATTTAAAGACTAACTATGGCAGCTTATAAAGAAGTCAACGAGCTTAACCTTAAGCTAGGTCTTGGATTACCAGGAACAGAGCAAAGTACAACTCAAGAATCAAACCTTTCTTGCGTCAAAAGCAACAAAAGACAATTTCAATCCACTAACGAAAATAGCCAAGTTGAAGAATCTTCTCCTCCTTCTAAGTAAGTAGAGATCTTTAACTTCAATAACTTCTTTCTCCTCTTCCAGATTTATTGACGAATTTTGGTTATGAAATTGTACTAATGAAACTTCTTTATTTGCTAATTTTCAGATCTCAGATCGTTGGTTGGCCACCGGTTAGATCAAACCGGAAAAACAACAGTAACAAGAAAACTGTAAGCTATGTAAAAGTGAGTTTAGATGGTGCTCCATATCTCCGAAAAATCGATGTAAACACATACAAAAACTATCCAGAACTGTTAAAGGCTTTAGAGAACATGTTTAATTTCACTATTGGTGAATATTCTGAAAGAGAAGGATATAAAGGATCTGGATTTGTACCAACATATGAAGATAAAGATGGAGATTGGATGTTAGTAGGTGATGTTCCATGGGAGATGTTTTCTTCTTCTTGTAAAAGACTTAGAATTATGAAAGATTCTGATGCTCCTGCTTTAAGCTTTTCTTTATGATGTGAAAGAAGAAGAAGCCATGGAAGGAGTTTAAAGAGATTTTGAAAAAGCTGAATCAGTTAAATCAGCTTTTTGATGATCCTGATGATGATGAGCTTTGAAGGAGAAAATGATGGAATGAAATCACTTTTTTGGATTGATTTTAATGGAGGATGAACTGAAAAAAAGAAGCTTTAATGTTCTGTTCTGATGAGATCTATATTCTCCATTTTTTGTTTTAGATGTAAAGAAAAGTTGTGTAAAATACGAAGATTATATACAGTGTAATATAGATGTATATGTAGCAATCAATTTGCTGTTCTTTATATATATACATTTATATCTTTGATTCTTTAAAAAATTTGATATCTTCGTCTTCTTAATTTCATGTTCTATCTTTGTTTGTATGATTGTTTGTGTCATTAGCAAGAATTGGTTAGCTTTTTAGGGTTGTTTAATCTATTTAATAAAGGTTTGTGGTGTATTTTGAGAATAAGTATTAAATTGAGGGTTCTTTGGGAAAGATAAAACATTAAGACTTTTATGTGATTAGCCTAAGGAGAAACGGACGAATCCGCGCGCAAATGAAATCCAGTGTGAATTCGAAACAATTTCTCGCCTGAGAATCTAAGATTCAGTGTTCGTCGCGGAAGTAAATACCATTGTTGCACTTGGCGGTGGAATTGTTTTGTAGTGAATTACTGATGCTCGTTGCGGGTGAAAAATGTTGTTGAATCTTCGTCTGGATGGCAGTAGCTTGCAGGTTCTTTGTTCAACGAAAACCCTACCGAGTTCCCCTCTTGAGAAATTCTCATCGGTGAAGAAACCCAAGCAAAATTACGTACCGGGAACACAAAACAGTGAGAAGGGGCCGCATAGAAGCACCAGGCACGGCGACCGTGGAGGTAGTATTGTTGTTAATCAAATTGTAGGTGGAAAAAACTGTGTTGTTGAGAATCCAGGTAATGGAACGGTTGAGAAATCTAGGGTTTGTGACGGTTTTGCTGATAAGAAGACTGTAGACGAGGTGGTTAATGGAAACGGCATAGTGGGTAAGGTGCACGCCAAGTGTTCGACGAAAGGTCTAAATTACGGAGGATGTATTCCCGCCATTTTAGAAGCTCTGGATAATACTGAAGATGTTGAAGAGGCATTGAGTCCGTGGGCGGAGCGGCTTAACAACAAGGAGAGGACGATTATCTTGAAGGAGCAGACACGATGGGAGAGAGCGGTGGAAATTTTTGAGTGGTTTAAGAGCAAAGGATGCTATGAATTGAACGTGATTCACTACAATATCATGCTCCGGATTCTTGGAAAAGCATATAAATGGAGGTATGTGCAAGGTTTATGGGATGAAATGATTAGAAAAGGCATCAAACCAATTAACTCAACCTATGGAACTCTAATCGACGTTTATAGCAAAGGTGGGCTTAAAATCCATGCCCTTTGTTGGTTAGGGAAGATGAGCAAGATAGGTATGCAACCTGACGAAGTTACTATGGGTGTTGTTCTTCAAATGTATAAAAAGGCAAGAGATTTTCAAAAAGCAGAGGAAGTTTTCAAGAAATGGTCTTGTGGAAACTCCTCAATGTTGAGCGTGAAAGACAAGGTGCAATCATCACATGTTTGTGGAAGCTCTTATACTTACAACACAATGATTGATACATATGGTAAGTCAGGCCAGATAAAAGAAGCTTCAGAAACATTCAAGAAGATGCTAGAAGAAGGGATTGTTCCAACAACAGTAACTTTTAATACGATGATTCATATGTACGGCAACAATGGCCAGCTAGGAGAAGTCAGTTCCTTGATGAAAATGATGAAGCTTCAATGCTTACCTGATACACGAACATACAACATTCTTATTTCACTTCACACGAAGAACAACGATATAAAAAGGGCTGGTGCCTACTTCAAGGAAATGAAAGACGCTGGCCTTAAACCAGACCCTGTAAGTTACCGCACGCTCCTCTATGCATACTCAATAAGACATATGGTTAAGGAAGCTGAAGAGCTTATAGCAGAGATGGATGATAATGACGTTGAAATCGATGAGTATACGCAATCTGCTCTCACTAGAATGTATATAGAAGCAGAAATGCTTGAGAAATCATGGTCATGGTTTCAGAGGTTTCATTTTACAGGTAATATGAGTTCTGAAGGCTATTCAGCCAACATTGATGCTTATGGTGAACGTGGCTATATATCAGAAGCAGAAAGAGTATTTAACTGCTGCCGAGAAGTGAATAAAAGAACGGTTCTTGAATTCAATGTGATGATCAAAGCATATGGAATCAGCCATTGTTGTGACAAGGCATGTGAATTATTCGACAGCATGGGAAGTTATGGTGTCACACCAGACAAGTGTACATATAATACTCTCGTCCAGATCCTCACCAGCTCAGACATGCCTCATAAAGCCAGACGCTATCTCGAAAAGATGAGGGAAACAGGGTATGAAAGTGACTGTATACCATACTGTGCAGTGATCTCAAGCTTTGTTAAACTAGGTCAGCTAAATATGGCAGAAGAAGTATACAAGGAGATGATTCAATTCAATATAGACCCTGATGTCGTCGTATATGGAGTGTTGATCAATGCTTTTGCAGACACAGGAAACGTTAAAGAAGCCATGAATTATGTAGACGCCATGAAAGAAGCTAAAATTCCTGTGAACTATATCATATACAATTCCTTGATCAAGCTCTACACTAAAGTTGGCTACTTAAACGAAGCAGAAGCAATATACATAAAGCTTCTGTCTAGAACAGAGTCTCCAGATGTATACACATCAAACTGCATGATCAAGCTGTATAGTGAAAGATCAATGGTGAGAAAAGCTGAAGAGATATTCGATAGTATGAAAAAGAGAAGAGAAGCAAATGAGTTCACGTTTGCTATGGTGTTATACATGTACAAGAAGAACAGTAGATTCGAAGAAGCGACACAGATCGCAAAAGAGATGACAGAGCTCAAGATTCTCACAGATCCATTGAGTTACAACAGTATTCTAAGTCTATATGCTTTAGATGGAAGATTCAAAGAGGCTTTAGAGACTTTTAAAGAAATGGTTTCTTCTGGAGTTAAACCAGATGAATCCACGTTTAAATCACTTGGAACCATTCTGACAAAACTCGGTGTGTCGAAGAAAGCTGTTCGTAGGATCGAAGAAGTTAGGAAACAGGAGATTCAAAGAGGATTGGATCTATGGATCTCGACGCTTTCGTCTGTTGTTGGAGTTGAAAGTAATAACGAAGACTATTACGCTGATGAGGTTTAGTGGTTAGTTTGTAGGTGATGCATTGATGTTTTTTTTGTCTATGTAACGGTAACTCTTTTGTATATAGGTCGGAAAGAGGAAGTAAAAACTCTGTAAATTGTTGGAATTCGGATAAAAAAACCAACGTTTATATGAGTATATATATAAAACATGGATTATTCCAATCATTAGTAGAGTTTTGAATTAGAATTTCATTTTTTTCGCACGGTATCATAGTTCAATAACCGGAAGATAGATATTATGATCCAAAAAGTGTAAGATTCGATCTAAGATGAATGAGCCAAAAACATTTTAAAAAGATACGTCGGAAATATCAAATTACTAATCGATTTTAAGTTGGAACTCAATATTTTTTAAATAAATGGTTGATTTTGCGCAGAAAACCGAAATTTTATGTTTCTCACATAGTATCAGAGTCCAAAAAACTCAAAATGAGTATTACCGATCCAAAAACTGTGTCCAAAGAGTTTATAGAGATAGTTCAAGTCAAATAAACTGATGTTTCATAGTTTCACAAAATCGAGAAAGGTTTACAGGTCACAAAAGGGTTACAAAAACGATGTACAGAACAAATATTTACAAGTGAACATTGTGCCATGAGAGGACTATCTCCTCAAGCTCTCTTATCAATTCTAACCACCGTGACTCCTCCTCTTCTCCTTCCACTACTTTCACTTCAACCACCACTAACCCCACCGCTAACTCCACCGCCTCCACCGCTACTGCTGTTCTTCCTCTTCTTAATCCGATCAATTTCCTCTCTCCTTTCGTCTTGTTCTTAACTACATACCCTAGCTTTTCTCCTACTGCTTTAGCCTTCTCCTCTACTTCTATGGTTGAAACTTTAGCTGTGAATCTCCTCTCCTTCTTCTTGTCACTTTCGAATAATCCGGATAGATCTAATCCGGAGGATAGTGAGATTAAATCGAAAGCTGTTATTGAATTGGTAATGGATTTTGTGTCTTTGTGTAGAAATGGATCTGATTCGAACATGTTGCATTGGAATTCAGAGGTTTCTAGGGATTTTTTGAACCAGGTTGTTTTCATGACGGTTTCTATGCTCATTCGAGTTTCTGGATTTGGATCTAGCATCTGATAGATGATTGATTTGGCTTGTTTTGAGATCCAAGTTGGGAATCGGTAATCTCTGCGATGGATTTTTCTGTACATAACTGCAATGTTGGAATCGTCGAAAGGGACATCACCTACAAGAAGAACAAAGAGGATTACTCCACAAGACCACGCATCAGCTTTTGAACCGTCGTAGCCTCGCCGTGAGATGACTTCTGGTGCTGTGTATGCAGGTGTACCGCAAGCTGTGTGGAGTAAACCGTTTTTGAGATGTTCTGGTAAAGCGGAGAGGCCGAAGTCGGAGACCTTGAGGTTTCCTTGTTTATCGAGGAGGAGATTTTGTGGTTTAACGTCGCGATGAGCAACGCCGTCTTGGTGAGAGAAGCGGAGAGCGGAGGCGAGCTGCTGGAAATATCGGCGCGCTACAGACTCCGGAAGTCGGCCACGGCGAAGGACTTTGGAGAAGAGTTCACCGCCGGAAGCGAGTTCCATAACGATGTAGATCTTAGATTTGGTTGCCATGACTTCGTGGATCTTGAGGATGTTTGGATGGTCACGGAGACGACGCATAGCGTCGATCTCTCGGATTATTCGTGGTTCCATACCGGTTTCTATGGTTCTCTTCTTTTCGATGATTTTAATGGCGACGAGCTCATCGTTTTCGATGGAACGAGCTACATGGACTTTGGCGAAGCTTCCGCTGCCGAGGCGACGACCTAGGTGGTATTTACCGAGAAGAATGGTATCGGAAGCTTTTACAGGCTTCGGAGTGGGTACTGAGAGTGAATTTGGTGACTGTTGTTGTGTTTGAGAAACAGTTTCCATGGAAGGTGCCGGTAGATTAACGGCGGCAGCTGAAGAGGTGCCGGAGGGTGCCTGAGATTTGTTATGAGCTTTCAGGGACGAATTGTTTGGTTACTGCTTTTTTGGTTTTATAGGGAAAGATAGTGAATATTTTTAGTTTCCGAAACTACCCTCCAATAGTTCAGGTATCTACCATTCCCTTGATTCTCTTCCACGTGTCACTCGAAATTATTTTTTCTGTTAACTTCAATGGAATGCCAATAATTTCTTAAATATAAAAAAGAAAAAAATAGAATTCATGTAATATGAATATATATGAATATATTATTGTCTAGATCATTAAAAATTTAGATAACGAAATTTTCAAAACAGACATTTGTAATTGATAACCACACAGAATAAAATGAAAATTAATGAATTGAAAAAAATTAACTTAAAAAAGGTTAAAAAAATGAAAAAAATGAAAAAAAAATCCATCTACTATTTTTAGGATGAAGAAAATAGAAGAAAAATAGTCTATTTTTATAAAATCCATTGATGAATAAAATGAATCAATAGAAATTCTGCTAAATGGATTTTTCATTTTTTTCATCTCCAATGGTGAAACAAAAATGAAACATGAAATAACTTTTATTTCCAACTTTTTTTGTTCAGCAAATTGGATTACCAATTGCACCCTTAGTGTAAAGTGTGAAATTACGAATTTGGTCACATATTTTATTTCATAGTTATGCAAAATCCATTTTTATAGTTTTCTAGTCCACATTTTAAATTTGAAAGTTCTAATTTTAAATGTCCCATTTGATTTTGTTTTAAACGTGAAATTTTTTGTGTAACACCTAACATGCTCAAATTTGACCTACCAACAAAAGATGAGTATAATAGAATTATTGTTCATTTGTTTGTATACTTGGAAGATTATAATATATAGTATGTATTAATTATCATACATTATTTGATATGATATTATATTTATTTATATGTGTCAAATTATTTTATGAAATATTTTAAAGTATTATTTTGTTTAAAGTTGAACATTCTAATTGTATGTTCATTTTAGTTTGAATACCTCATATTAGTATCTCAATTTTTCGACATCTTTTATTCTATTATTTATATATAAAAAAGTTAGGAGATTCCAAATATACGAATAAACCCCATATATACTTAAAACTTAGGATATAACATCGATATAGATCATCAATATTTGCAACCCTAATTATCACATTACATACATTAAGATATACTATAAAATATCTTAGACTTAACTAAAGCACTTTGATTAGTGCAAAAAATAAATTAAGAAAAAGTTGGAGTAATCATTATTCCAAATATTATTATATTATATACATAAAATATACATATTCTGTGTGGGCTGTTGACTTGACTTGGGCTATATGATGGTGGCCCATAGTAAAAACTGTAGAAGCCCATATTAACCCTAATCCAATTCTCTCCAAAGATTACAACTTTATGGGTTGATATAAATACCTATATTACCCTATTTTGTTGTAATCACGAACTCTTCATACTTTGTATCTCCAAACTTGTAATCCGTTGATGATTCTAGTGGATTTGTGAGCGTTAGCTTGCCGAGATGTACCTGTGAACACATTCATGGGGAACTCGTAAATCTGGTGTTCTTTTTTGCTTAAGTTTTACTCAAACAAAAGTTTAGCAAATCAAATAACCTAGGACTAAATCTTTACAAGTGGTATCAGAGCTGTGTTAACGAACAAAAGATCTGCAGAGGAGTGTTAAACAGCAAGAAAGGTCTCAACTTTAGGTCAGTAGGTAACTTATCTGGTGGTTTTCTGTGGTGGAGCTTTTGGTGAAGTCTTCTAGACCTCAAAGAAAGGCTCAGGTTTGTGTTTTTTGTTGTCTTCTTTGGTGCTCACTACAAGTAC
>KE151796.1:0-12471 GCA_000411095.1 Aethionema arabicum | reverse complement strand
CAAACCTCGAGCGGCCGTTGTCGCGTCTTGTTTCCTCTGACTCCGCCGCGGATACTCGGTCGTACCTTTTTCTGCAAACTTCTTCCCCCGTCGCTTACGTCATTTCTAGCCTCTCTTCTGATCGCGGTCAGTTTCAATAGAGAAAGAGAGCTTTTGCGTCGCTCCACAAGGAGAGAAAATCGGAGGAATCTATTCCGCTTCTGGACAAAGCATCTAACATCGATCAAATTCTAAGGTCTTTTAGATATCAATTTACTGTCCTGTTCGTCTTGAAATGGAGTCAAGTCTAGTCGATTTCGATTTCCATTTCCCTCGAGTTGTTCATCTGATTTTTAATTTTCTCAAAGTTGTTCATATGATTTGTATATATGCAGGTAGCTGTGTGTTATAAGGGAAAGAGATGGATGAGTACGATGGTAGAAAAGTTAGGAATATATGTATCTTAGCACATGTAGATCACGGTAAAACAACCCTCGCTGATCACCTTATAGCTGCCTCCGGTGGCAATGTACTTCATCCAAGACTTGCCGGTAAACTTAGGTATATGGACTATCTCGATGAAGAACAGAGGCGTGCTATTACAATGAAGAGTTCTTCAATTGCTCTTCGTTATAAAGGATATTCTCTAAATCTAATAGACTCCCCTGGTCACATGGACTTTTGTAGTGAAGTCTCAACGGCTGCACGGCTCAGTGATGGTGCACTGGTTTTAGTTGATGCTGTTGAAGGTGTCCACATTCAAACACATGCTGTTTTGCGTCAAGCTTGGATTGAGAAGTTAACTCCTTGCTTAGTGCTTAATAAGATTGATCGGTTGATTTATGAGTTGAAGTTGACTCCAATGGAAGCTTATACTCGTTTGTTGAGGATTGTTCATGAGGTTAATGGTATAGTGAGTGCGTATAAATCAGAGAAGTATTTATCAGATGTTGATTCTATTCTTGCAAGCCCTTCAGGTGAGTTATCTGCTGAGAATCTTGAGTTATTAGAGGATGATGAAGAAGTGACGTTTCAGCCTCAAAAGGGGAATGTGGTCTTTGTTTGTGCTCTGGACGGGTGGGGTTTCGGAGTCTCTGAATTTGCTAATTTTTATGCCTCTAAGCTTGGAGCTAGTGCAACTGCATTGCAGAAATCGTTGTGGGGTCCTCGGTACTATATTCCGAAGACTAAGATGATTGTAGGGAAGAAGTCTCTAAGTGCTGGAAGCAAGGCAAAACCAATGTTTGTTCAGTTTGTGCTTGAGCCTTTGTGGCAGGTCTATAATGCTGCACTAGAACAGGACGGAGATAGAACCGTTCTTGAGAAAGTTATCAAATCCTTTAGTTTGACTATTCCACCACGTGAACTACAGAACAAGGATCCGAAAAATGTACTTCAATCAGTGATGAGCCGTTGGCTTCCTTTGTCTGATGCAGTCATGTCTATGGCTGTGAAACACCTACCAGATCCTATTGCAGCACAAGCCTATAGGATTCCACGCTTAGTTCCAAAGAGGAAAATTATAGGTAACGATGTTGATTCCAGTGTCCTTGCAGAAGCAGAGCTTGTTAGAAACTCAGTCGAGGATTGTGATTCTAGCCATGATGCTCCTTGTGTCGTGTTTGTGTCTAAAATGTTTGCTATTCCCATGAAATTGATTCCTCAAGATGGAAATCATAGGGAGAGGATGAACGGTTTAAACGATGAGGATAGTAAAAGCGAGTCTGATGAGTGTTTCCTCGCATTCGCAAGGATCTTTAGCGGAGTTCTCTCTGCCGGGCAAAGGATCTTCGTGATTACCGCTTTATATGATCCTCTCAAAGGCGAATCTTCTCAGAAATACATTCAAGAAGCAGAACTGCACTCTCTTTATCTAATGATGGGGCAAGGTTTAACTCCAGTAACAGAAGCAAAAGCCGGTAACTTAGTCGCCATAAGAGGACTCGGACCATATATATCAAAGTCTGCAACACTTTCCTCTACTAGAAACTGTTGGCCATTAGCCAGCATGGAGTTTCAAGTTTCTCCTACTCTTAGAGTTGCAATTGAACCATCAGATCCTGCAGATATGGGTGCTTTAATGAAAGGTCTAAGACTTTTGAACCGAGCAGACCCTTTCGTCGAGGTTACAGTCTCTGCTAGAGGAGAACATGTGCTCGCTGCTGCCGGAGAGGTTCATCTCGAAAGATGTATTAAAGATTTGAAAGAAAGATTTGCAAAAGTAAACCTCGAAGTCTCCCCGCCTCTCGTCTCTTACAGGGAAACCATTGTTGGAGATGGATCTAATCTCTTGGAGAGTTTGAAATCCATAAGCTTGAATTCAGATTACATTGAGAAGATAACTCCAAACGGTAGATGCGTTATCAGAGTACACGTCATGAAACTACCGCATTTGCTTACAAAGTTGCTTGATGAAAACACTGAATTGCTCGGTAACATAATCGGCGGTAAAGGCGGTCATATCAAGACAATAGAATCATCCCAAACACCAAACATTGAAGACAATTTGGACCCCATTGAAGCATTACAGAAACTGTTAACAGAAGCTGGCGTTTCATCAAACTCCGAAACAGATAAAGATCGCGAGAAATCTAAAGACGAATGGAGAAAATTGCTCAAGAGAATTTGGGCACTTGGTCCAAGAGAAAGAGGACCAAACATACTTTTCTCTCCAGATTGCGATACAATAAACGGAGATGGATCAGTTCTTGTACGAGGCTCACCTCATGTCTCACAAAAACTCGGATTCACCGAAGATTCTACCGCGAAATCCGACACTTCAGAAGCATCTAAGCCATTGTACAACGAAGCACGAACTCTCGAAAGCAGCATCATCTCAGGTTTTCAATTAGCAACAGCTTCAGGTCCTTTATGCGATGAACCAATGTGGGGATTAGCTTTCACTATCGAATCACACATTTCTCCGATCTCAGAAGATTCCGACACAGATAAACAACCTGAACACTTCGGGATTTTCACCGGACAAGTCATGACAACAGTAAAAGACGCATGTAGAGCAGCCGTACTTCAAAAGAATCCTCGTATCGTAGAAGCTATGTACTTCTGTGAACTAAACACAGCACCAGAGTATCTTGGTCCAATGTACGCAGTTCTAAACAGAAGACGAGCTAGAGTTCTTAAAGAAGAGATGCAAGAAGGGTCGTCTCTGTTTACAGTTCATGCTTATGTTCCTGTTTCAGAAAGCTTTGGTTTTGCAGATGAGTTAAGAAAAGGTACTTCAGGTGGTGCAAGTGCTTTAATGGTGTTAAGTCATTGGGAGATGCTTGAAGAAGATCCGTTTTTTGTTCCGAAAACTGAGGAAGAGATTGAAGAGTTTGGAGATGGAGCAAGTGTGCTTCCTAATACAGCTAGAAAACTTATAAATGCTGTACGAAGAAGAAAAGGACTTCATGTGGAAGAGAAAGTAGTTCAATATGCGACCAAACAGAGAACTTTGGCTCGTAAAGTTTGAGTTTTTTTTTTTGGTTTGGTTAAGAAAGTCAATGAGATAGTGAAAAGTGGGCTTTGACTTTTTGAGTTGGGCTTTGGTGTTGTGTTGGTATATGTTTGGGAATTATATAAGATTTAGATAGGGAATACGATTTGAAAAGAGTTGTTTTTTTTTTTTGAAATGTTAAGATAATGTATGTTTTGTTAAATTAATTTATTTGTTAGTAGGATTAGATTTCTTTTGTTTTTATTTTTCATGTTTTTAAAATGTGACTGGTTTGTGGAGGAAAACTAAGTAAATATATTTTGTTTAATTTTTTTGTAGACGAAAAATGAGTAAAAAAAACTTTTTAATATCGTCACATGTTAATTTAATATTTTATTTATCATAAAAATTAGGTTAATCTTTAATTTGTAAAATGTAGTAAATAAAATTTGATTTTTTTTAAATATGGAAAATTAGTTTTACAATTTTTCAAATTATATCGATAAATTTCAATGTAGTAAATTAATGTTTATCTCACATTAAATTTATCTCGAGCAACTTTGTTGTGTGTTTGTTGCTTCGATTCTGCAAATTTTATGACGAATTTTTCAACATTGTTTAACATGGAAGACACTGATCAATCATATAGATAAAATTTAAAATTTTATATGACTAATATTTTATAAATTGATATTTAATTGATTTTTGTAATAAATAAAAGGGAGATTTACAAAAATGCCCTCATTCAAGTCTTTTTTTGCAAAAATGCTCTAATCATGCATTTTTTGCAAAAATTCTCTAACATTATACCCACCATTATAAATGGTATATCCTGACACTTTATGAAAAAATTGCAAAAATGTATTCAATTAGAGCATTTTGCATAATTGATTTTTAGAAAATTTCTTCATTCAAGAATTTTTTGCAAAAATATCATAACAATAGACCCAATGGTATAATTAGTAAACCCTATAAAAAAAGACACATTTGCAAAAAATGTTTGAATTAAAACATTTTAGGTAATTCCTCTAAATAAAATATTAATTAACATTTAACGATCATTTGAAAAAAATGTCATCTTCCGTTTTGCAAATAAAAACTAAAATTATGATATTTTTCAGATCTGATAACATCATATGGTGTGTTGTTTAAAGATATGTACAATTAATTAATAAAAAAAACTAAAAGTCTCCGATTTTCTATTTAAATATATATTATATGTTGCTTCCTCAAGCAACACCAAATTTTTTTTATGTTTAATAAGTGTTTGTGTTTTGGATTTACGTAAATGAATATGATCTTTTATTTCATCATTATTCAGAAGTTTACGATAAAATATATATATATTCATAAGCTGTCCATGTTTATCCATAAACCCGACAACGTGTTCAAGTTCTTAATTTGCTTGTTTTGTACCCAAACCACATAACTAATTTTTTAATATAAGATAACATTTTATATACACTATTTTATTTGTTTTCCTTGTTATATGCTTAACATTTTACTGGAATAATTCAATTAATAAAGATGGCGATGAAAAACCTCCTAAGCTATCGGTTTTTGGTAAAACATACCATAAACTATTAAGTTGGTAAGAAAATCACTAAATTTTATTTTTTTGGTGAAAAAAACTCTAAACTATCAAGTCGGCCAAAAAATCCAACGAAAAAACCTCTCAATTAAATTGACTGTTAAATTATCATTAGTATCTAATTAAAAAAATGATGCATTTAAACTATAAAATTTTAGTTAGCTGTAATTATTAACTTTTAATTTTACTGTTTAACACATCGTTCTATTTAATTAGAGATGACAATGATTTCACGATCAAATTAAGGGAAATTTTTGCAAATACACTTTTGGGGGCATGTTTTTGCACTTTACACTCTTATAATGACATGGACTAAAAATGAACTAAAATTAACTAAAGAGACAAAATTACCCTTAAAAAACAACTTAGTACTTTCCTTCTTTTTACTGATTCTGTCATTGATTTTGGATATTAATACCTTGATTCTGTCACTGATTTTGGGTATTTTTACCGATTCTGTCACTGATTTTGGCTTAGAGTTATAACTCTTGTAAAACGGTTCTTTTATATTGTGTTGTATTTTATTTTATACTCATTTAGTTGGTTATAAATCGTATAAGTGAGATTATAAATCGTAAAATGAGTTTATAAATCGCAAAATGAGATTATAAAGCGCCTAAATGAGATTACAAATCGTATAAGTGAGATTATAAATCGTANTTATAAATCGTATAAGTGAGATTATAAATCGTAAAATGAGTTTATAAATCGCAAAATGAGATTATAAAGCGCCTAAATGAGATTACAAATCGTATAAGTGAGATTATAAATCGTATAAGTGAAATTATAAATTGTTGTAATTGAAATATTAAATCGTGTAAGTGAAATTATAAATCGTTGTAAAAATCGTATAAGTGAGATTATAAATCGTACAAGTGAAATTATAGATTGTATAAGTAAAATTATAAATCGTATAAGTGAGATTATAAATTGTATACGTGAAATTATAAATCCGTTTTGGACAGCTGATTCAAAGTTTTAAAGATATTCTCATTAAATTATGGTAATTATATTAGGGTAAAAAAGTAGAGTTAAAAAAGTATAGTCTAATTTTTATTTAAGGGTATAATTGATATTCTCTATCTTCTTTAATGTATAATTAAAAGAAAATTTCAATTGGTGTATTTTTAAAAAAACCTTAATACAAAAGTACTTTTAGGATAACTAGGATTTCACCCGCGCGTAGCGCAGGTTCTCCGGAGTTTTTAATATTTGTAATACTATTTGTATATTTCTTTCATCATATAAATATTATAAATTTATGTAACAAAGTTTTCTTACACAATCATTTTTAATAATATTATTTTGTAGAATTATCATATAAATTATTTTTTAAAATTAAAAAAAAACATAATGTAAACTTTAGAGACTCATATGTTCTATTTAATACAAAATAATGTATTCCTAAATCATTTGATCAATTGTTTTTAAATTTGGTTTATGAACTATCTCCAATTTAGTAGTGTTAATATAAATTTTAACTACAATTGTATTGTAAATTACAAGATCTAGAGTGTACAAATTTAAAGTTTTGTAGTCATAACTTAGTTCTAGAAATTATTTATGTTATCCATACATATATATATGATAACACATATGTCAAATAAATTTTAACTATAATGTTTAGATTGTTGAAAGGTATTTAAACGAAATATTTAGAAGCTTGTGTTAGTTGCAATTATATGATAACACATATATGTCATATTTTTATGTATAATGAGTTTTTTTTATTATTTTATTGTTGTCTCTTGTGTATTAGTAATTTTTCCCTCGATTGATAAATATTTTGTTTGATTTTTAAAAAACCAATTCATATATATGCAAAATGAGAAACGAAAATCAATTTATACATCCAATTAGTGATTTCGTGTTTTTGTGTGTTAACCCATTCATTGAAGCTTGTACATCATTCTTGTAGCTCCATTTATAAGTCATGAAATGATTTTAGACCTGAATCTCTTTGTAAACCAGTGTGTGCTAGAGTTTAAACCTTGCTCTCCATAATTGTTTGGAACTGCGTTTGATATTTAAGCATTGATCTCCATCTTCTTATCAACCTTCAAAACCCATTAGTTAAGGGAATAATTAGTATATATACAACACGAAATGTGAATCTGAAAGAGTTCAAGAGAGTAAAAAGAATGTATATTGCTTGCTTTATAAATGGANCTCCATTTATAAGTCATGAAATGATTTTAGACCTGAATCTCTTTGTAAACCAGTGTGTGCTAGAGTTTAAACCTTGCTCTCCATAATTGTTTGGAACTGCGTTTGATATTTAAGCATTGATCTCCATCTTCTTATCAACCTTCAAAACCCATTAGTTAAGGGAATAATTAGTATATATACAACACGAAATGTGAATCTGAAAGAGTTCAAGAGAGTAAAAAGAATGTATATTGCTTGCTTTATAAATGGAAAGAGATAATGATCTTCAACTTGATCCCTTATTAATCGGGATTGATGATGAGGCTATAATTTTTATTGGTGATCTGTCAATAGATCACCAATAATTCTAATGATTTGTCAATAGAAACGAACCCATGAATCAATTGAGTAGGTTGAGGCTATAATTCTTCAGCTCTTGATTTATCTATCATGTTTGAAATGGAGTGAACAAATCTTATACCAACATAGAGTTTCATTAGCTATTTACTTTTGGATTTTTCGAATATTATCAATGTTGCTAGACTATCTGTACTAAGACTATCCAACTTTTCAAGCGTTTACATTAACTACCTTGACGTGTATAGTTTCTTTTCCCAGCCGAGAAGTTACGTTGCTCCATGGTTGGTGAGAGGTTACCACTAAAATCTTCTTTGGCATTCAGTCGTTGTATGTTTTTGCAATTTTGAAGATCCTAGATGTTAATAACTTTGTATCTAATTAGAGCAAACATGAGCTCTTCTCTCTTCTGTTAAGCCGCGCGCTGGACCTCATCAATTCTTTCTTTCTCCTTTCTATACTTCATTGTTAGAGGCTGAAGCTTGTCTCCCAGATCATCAAGCTCTTTCCTAACCTGCAAAATCAGAGAAGACACAAAACCTATATATGTCAAACACTTCTTACAACAAAAGAAACAATACTTCTTACGTTAAGATCATATTCTAAGGAGCATAGAACACTGTATGACACCTCTAAAAGTGTAAGATATAAGCTTCAAGTTCCTCTCTTCTTCTCCTCCATAAATGGGTCTCTTGATTCTTGAGTTGTGGTACATATATATACAAACAGTCTTCAATCGTGCTAATGGAAGATGAAAGGATAAGAAGAAAACCGTTGTTTAGCACTGGAAGGTAAAGGGGCAGAAAGGGAGCTGGAGCGTTTAAGGTAATTGTTTAGGGTTTTTGAGGTGACGTGTTGAATGATTGACACGTGTAGGATTTTAATTGGAAATTTGTATGCTGATGTGGATGCCACGTAGGTGACACGTGGATAGCCTAGAAAGGTTGTTACCAACTTTTATATAGTAATAATTCTCTTAAATTAACGCATAAGTTTTTTCAAAAAAAAAAAGTCTAGGGGGTTTTTGGCCGAAAAAACAAAGTTCATGAGTTTTTATGTCGGCTTGATAGTTTAGGGTTTCTTTCGTAAAAAAACAAAATTTAGGGTTTGTCGCCCAAAAACCAAAATTCATATATTTTTTGACTTGATAGTTTAGAATTTGTTTCGTAAAAAATTGATAGTTTAGGAGTTTTTTCATTGAAAAAAACAGCATATATATAAACATATCGTAGCTAGTTTTTGTTAATTTATTATAATGTATTTATGTATTATACTATTGTATTTTGTTGTTTATGTGTGGATAAATAGATCAGATTGTAAGAGAATCACATGTTATCACCTAATTAATATTCCTAAAGTTTGTATAATTATCAAAGTGGATAAGTCTCTCTTCACATCTCTTCCGTGTCTCTTCTCTTTTGCATTTTTCTTTAAAATCTGTACATAATAATTATATATATTTNCATAATAATTATATATATTTATATATGACGAATTATATATACTTATATATATATATATAACTATATAATTATATAGAAAAATTCGTAAAATGAATTCCAACGTTTTAGCGGGTGAAAACTTTGAAGTTGTTTTGCGATGTTGAAGCTCTAAGTGTATTTATATAATATCCTAAATTTTTAATTTAAAAAATCCATTATTAAAAATTATTTAATTTTAACTCTATATATAAGTTTTTTTATTAAAGCATATGAATCAATTCAAAAATATTTTTATTCCTGAAAATTTCACAAATTTTGAATTAAGAAAAATTTACTCAAAATATATTGAATTTTAAATAAAATTTGAAATTAATTCATATATTTTTAACAAAATTATGTATACTAATATAAGAGTTTTTTTTGTAAATTCACAAATCTAAAAGTATTATTTAATAATATCGTACAATTATTTAATGAAAAACAGTAACATAAGGCCTAACATACAATTAATGAATGCATTAATGTTTGCAAATCTTATGGTTAAAATAATTTTGTAGTAAACCCAATAATTTAAAACACCAGAAGAGAATTTCATAATTTTTCATCCGAAACAGTAAAACTTGAAAAAAATTATTTATTACAATTTCTTCTTATATATATATATACATTCAAGAACCTGTTTCAAACTAATAAAATTATGGGTTTAAGTTGTTCACATATATACTTAATTTTATGTACATTACTTTACAAGTATATTAAAACTAAGTTAAATGGGTACATATATATATATATTCCAACATATATATATATATATATAAGTCAAAAGATTTCTATGGATTATATATAACATGTATGCAACAATTCTTTTTATATTTCCTAATTATCCATGATTTTATAAGTATCATTTAAATAACCTATACATTTTGAAACTAAAAACCAATTTTTTCTTTTTTTTATTGCAATATTCAAAACCGAAATTACAAAGTTAGAAAAGAGAGAGATGGGCAAATAAAAGACAATAGGGTATGTAGTAAGTAAGTTCCTATTTCAACATTGAAGAAATAAAAAGTTTCTTTAAATTGTATAATTATTAATGTTGGTTTATAAAAAGATACTCCACATCTCTCTCTATACATAAAACTTTATAATATAAACAAATCATTGTAACGTTCATGTGGAGGTTTCATAATTAATAATATTGCTAAAGCTATAACAAGTTGGTTGAGCAATAATTTATAAATCAATAAATATAATTATATGTTTCTCTTTATTAATTGTCTCATTAGCCAAAACTCATGTTTAAAAACAATTAATAATAAATTTAATCTCCAAATTTATCTAAATGAGTGGTTGGAAAGTCATTTTCTATAGACCCTAAATCTATACTATAGTCTTATTAGTAACAAATATAAAATAATTTTATTAAATGTATTACATATTTACATATATATAATTAATATCTACCCGTGCAAATAATGTCAAATCCGGAATAAAGAGTGGAAGGTAATAAAAAAAATAAATCAGACCCCACAATTTCTGAAATTGTTGTAACCGACCCTACTGTTTTTTCAAATAATTCGATTTTTATATTACGTTTGATATATGACATCCATAAATAATAAAAATAATAATATTTTTTTCTTATTATAATAAAATTAAATACTATAGTTATGGATGAATTGACAAGTGCCCCCACTTCAATGATTTTGATGCAATATGTTTACATATATGTAATATTTAGGTGTTAAAAAAGAAATAAAAAACATATTTCATTACATGATTATATTTTGGAACACAATTAGGTCGATGTCCAAAGTTGGTTTAAGCTTCGACTAAAATGGAGTAAAATAAAATTAAAAATTGTTCTCTTTTTTTTATGCTTTTAACTATTTCCAAAATCCTAACTTTTATTTTCAGCTATTACTTTCACAACATATGGAAATTTAAGTAACACTTTTTTTAAAACTCGGAAATTAATTAACTTACTTAAACCAATTATTAAATTAAATTGAAGTTGTTTTTTATCGCGTGATTTTCAAGAATTTGCAATAAACACCGTATTATTTTACCAATTAAAAAATAAAAGAGAAATTGTTCTCGATGTTTTGTTCCATAATTCTATGTTTTAAGATGAGTTTTTCTTAAATATTAGGTTTTTTTATATAAAATATAATTATTGTTCTTATATGTTAAAAAAACTATTTTTGTATAATTTACTGTTCTACCAACTCACATATAACTAATACTAGATGTAACCATTGGGTATACGGATTTCGGATAATAATCAGACCCGAACTGACATTCATTGGGTACCTGAATGTAACCATAGTTTTTTTGGATATTTTTCGGTTTTTTCGGATACTTTTTTTTTTGTTTTTTCGGGTATTTTTTCGGTTGTTTAGATCTTTTTTCGTTTTATCGAATATATTTTTATCTTCTTATCAAGTATCTGAATCTATACCCGAACCGAACCAGAATCGAAACCGCACCAAAACCTTAAAAAACCAAACAGATCCGATAGTAATGAAACCGTAAAACTAAATAACCCAATATCCGGAACTGAACCGAACGGATATCCGAATATTCAGTCCTAGTTTTTACTTTTTACTATGATATTAAAAAAAAATTAGTAATTAATAATTTCTTAAAAAGCAAAAGCATAGGTGAAAGAAGAAAAAAAAGCAAAGAAAAGAGAAGAGAGCAACGGGACAGTCTCCGAAGAGAAAGCTCTGCTTCTTCCACGGCTATCGAGACCCCACGAGACACCCTTCCTCCTCTCTCATCTCAATGCTCCTTTCACTCTAATCTATATTTATTTCCTAATTAATTTGCTTAATATTTAATTAAGGACTATTAATTTTACTTTTTTTACTTTACGAAAAGATGAGAAAATTAAACTAAAGACAGTGTCATACTCATCTGTTCCCTTCTCTGCCCTCGCATTAAGATTACACATTTACACACATTATATTAATAATTTCTTGATTTATTTTATAAATTTAAAAAATATTCCACTATCTCCGACTCCACTGCACACTTTCTCAGGTGTTTTTTGAGTTTCCCAAGTACTAAATTTTATCGGAAATATAGTAAATATTGTTTTCTTTTTCTTTATTTAAATTTTTATTTATTTTATCACTATGGATTGAAAATAAGTACAAAATAATAAAACTCCTTGCCAAAGAAAAAACAAGGTCAATAAAACTACAAAAAGTTAAAAAAAAAAAGGGAATATATTTATCTAATTATATTTATATTTTTTTAATATTTTTACTTAGGTTGAAAATTTAAAGAGATTAAAAAAAAAAAATCAAAATTTGTTTTTGTTGAAGAGTGAAGCTAATCCGGTGACAGGCTTCACGTCTCTCTCCACCGTCTGCGGTGTTGCCACGTCATCTTCCGACGGTAGAGGAGAGGAAGTAATATTATTAACTCCCGTCGATAAACATTTCTCTTCAAATAACAGCTCAATTTCTTCACAATCTTCCTCTGGCTCCGCCGCGGCCGCAGCTGGCGGC
>KE151795.1:0-10265 GCA_000411095.1 Aethionema arabicum | reverse complement strand
CAACCTTTTTTCCACAACAAAAAAAATTTAAGATAAAATCAAGTTTTAAAAATGAAAAAGAAAATAGTCATTCATTTGTTGACATAGTGCTTCCTTGTAATCAAGTTAGTAATTCCTTTTTTAGTTAGATTAAATTTATCGTTTAGGATTTTCAATATAAAACATAAAAGATATAAAAAAAAATTTCCGCACTACACGCAAAATGAAATTCTGAAAAAATGGTTCATTTTCTTAAACCGCTTAGGGTCTCCGAAAACGTTAGACCTACGTTAGACCGACACTGCCACTAGTAATAGTATCAAAACATAGTATTCTTTTGGAAGTGCACTTGTCAATCAAACGATTAAATGATTGAATTATTTCTATATTGAATAATGATTAATTTAAAAGAGACTAGAATTTTAAAAAAATGTATTTTTTCAACATTGAAACACACAACACACATCTTATATTATTAAAACAATTGATTTTAAGTTGGAATGGTACGATTTTTCATAATATGTTACTAAGAAGATAATGCAAATTTGCTCAAAATTAGTCTCCAAACATAACTAACCTTTTTTAGATCAGCTTGGAGCCAGCGGTACTGATCGGAACGAGAGTCAAACGGGGCATAAGAACCGAGCATAATGGTGTGGACGCCGACAACATCGAAAGAGTAGTAAAGATTGGATTTAGATTGGCTCTCAAGATGAGGCATGAGCCAACGAGCATTGAATGCTTTGAAGGGTATGTGTTCTACAATTGGGAAAGACTCAATCTCGTGGTTCCCATGTGTGACCATAAACGGACGCCTGGTAATATATACCTGCAGGAGGAGGCCAAAATTGTCCCAAAGTGGCTGGTGACTATCCGCGTAGGAGAGGTCACCGGAAAGTAAGAAGACATCATGATTTGTGTGTTTGATGAATCTTAATGCTGATGTCGTCCATTGTGTTTGTCCTAGGTCGCCTTCAATTTAACATAATTAAAATTTATCATATGATTACAATATTGTGATAATAATATATACCAATATTAGATTTAAATTTCTTTTTTTTTATAATTAATTGTATTAAAACTAGATAAAGTTCTTACATCTCTAATAACATTAAGAAAGAATAACTTTACATAAATGAATTAGAGTTAAAAAAAAGGCATAACCTGAGCTAACTCGGTAATTTACGTAGACCGACATACTTAAAATTACGTAGATTTAAAATTCTTGTGTTGCAATGCATTAATAATATTATAAGAGATGTTAGGCCATCCAATGGAGACCCATGACATGGATCTCCAATCTTTATTTAACAATTTTTTTTTCTTCACAAAATCTTTAGGAACAGAGGAGAGAAAGTCCAAAATTCTCCTGTTCCTAAAAATTTTGTTTGCAAAAAAAAATTTTTTTTTTAAAAAGATTGGAGACCCAAGCCATGGGTCTCCATTAATGATGCCCTTAGACCACGGTGGGGTGTTTAATAAATGTACTTTTCAATAATTTTTTTTTTCAAATTTAAAAAAAAAAGTTGACTATTTACGGACCGCCACGTAATCAGTGGAGCCCGTGAACAGTGCAAAAACCGATCCTTAGATAAAGATTTTAAAGATTTATAGTGGCACAAACTCTAAAAAAATGGGCCTCATATGGTGTTAAACACCCCTTAAGCATCTCCAATGATGCTCTTAGGAGATAAACCATTAATAGGTCGCGTCATTTATTTATTTATCTACTTGTATACAAGACTGGCATCCTTAAAATTACGTAGGTTCCATCCCAATTTGAGCCAAAAAGTAATTGATATAATTTTTTCTAACATAAATTCGATCCACAAAGAAACAAATAACTTAATACTTCACATATTTCAAAATACTTCAATCCACAAAGAAACAAATAATTTGAGAAGATACAACATTACTAATGAAAAAATGAATGCATTCAATTAATTTATATTTATATTATAGATAAATTCATGCAATTTTAAAGAAATAAATAATAGACGTGTGTAACTTTATGACTAGAATGACATATTTTACGTATACTTTTGAACACGCATATAGTGTTGTAGGCATGTAACTTGCTTCACCGGTTTGCGTTTTATTAACCAAAATTCGAAATATTAAATCTATAAAACACATGATTTTTTCAACTCTTTAATAAGAATTTTGCTTTCTCAAAATGATTTGTAAAGTTTAGTTACCGATTATTTTCGAATAAAAAATTGTTTTCCTTTATTTTGCTACGTTAGCAAGATCACATTTTTGTAACATTTTTGCTTCCTATCCCAATTTCACAACTTAGTATCACACATTTGTTACAATTTTTGTTCCCGCAACCAGGGCCGGCCTTGAAAAATAAGGGGTATGAGGCGAAATCTGAAATTGAGACCGTTATTTCAATAACGAAAAATAAAAAACAAATTTTTTTACAAAAGAAAATATACGATCCAGGGCCGGTTTAATTTGGGGCCGGAGGCGAATGCCTCACAACGCTTCCCTCAGGGGCCGGCCGTGCCCACAACGATAATATAGCTGATATTTGATTTAATATCATTTCTATCTCCAAATTAAATAACCATTTGATATGATTTTTCAATTTTTTATATCCAACTTTTCCATAGCTAAATCGTCTTTATTTCGAAAAGAACCAAGAATCGGAAGGATGTTACCAGCGATGACGAAGACAACGGGAAAAGTGGAGGGAGGAGTTTTGAGAAATAATTCACGATCGTGGCCGCCACACCGGTAATAGTAAGTGGTGTTAGGCTGAAGAGGACCGATTTTGACGTGGTGGATTTTAGGGGAAGTGTAAAAAAAGTATTTATAAGAAGTGGATTCTCCGGTGGCTTTTTTGTCATATTTTCCCGGCCGCTTACCGTACTCAACCACCGAGGCTGCATTCTTATCTAATGTAGTGAATGTTACTCTCATATGATCCTTACCGGCTAATGAAACGTGAACCTTTTATATATTAACAAAAACAAACATTAAAAATGGAAGTTAGTGACATTGAGAGAGATTGAGAAAGATAAAGTTAAGTGAATGAATGTAATTGTTAACCTGTGTTGCTTGTTTTTCTCCGGTGCCGCCCATATCGATCTGCGGCCAAGGCGGCCGCCGGATGAATTCATGATCATCATTGCCTTGAGAAATAAGCGGACAAAGGAAGAAGAAGAAGAAGAAAAAGAGTTTCATCTTCTTGTGTTATTTGAAGTGTTAGTTTGATGTGTGTTTTGTAGTTGTTCTTATATACGGCTTGTATTATACTATATTGTGTCAAGTAACTTATTATTTGTTTTTTATTTTTTGTGACTGGTAATTTATATATGTGGAAAATCTTCGAAAGTTTTTGAGTTAGTATTCAATTCTCAAAATCTCAAGTCACTTATTTTGTTACTTTTTTAAATTAAATTTTATAGATTGTATAAGTTGTAAATTGAGTTCTTAATTGAAATTTTAGACTGTTTTATAATATCTTTCAGTTTTTATTTAGAAATAAAGATTTTCCAAATATGATAAAACATAGCAGTATTTTTTTTTATTCATAATTTACTTTATTTTAAATAATCTACAAATTTATCCAATTATTTTATTTTATTAACAATAATTAATTTTAGAAATTAAACATCATGATAAATTAATAAAACTACATAACATAAGTAAACAAAAAAAACAAATATAATATATTTTTTATAATGCAGAGTTTTACATAGTCATAAAATAAAGACATGATAATTATACGAGAGAATTCATTTACAAAACTCATCTACATTTTTTTCAAATAATTAATCAGTAACTCATTCTTTTATGTAGTGATAATAGTTATGGTAAACTAAAATTTTTTAATTTTATAAACACGAAACATAAAATATGTATTACCGTAGCTTTATTAGTTTTGTATAAATGAAAAAAGGAGAAAATAGAATGTGTTCTTTTATGGTAAGATGATTTTAAAGCTCTACTTAGAAGTGTTATTGGAGGGTGAACAAGATGATGACGTGGCAAGACTTTGGAGCCATAATTGATCACCAACAATGGTGTTTATGTCATTGTCTCTATGCCATTCCCAATGTGCTCGTTTTTTATCAACAAAATTCAATTTTCCATATCCAAAACTCGACTCACGAAACAAAGACAACGGTGATGGAGGTGATTTGTACCTATAAAATCAATTAATAAAAATTATATTAAAGTAATGTTAAGAGCTTATTTTCCACAGAAAAAAAAAATCAAAACTTATTTGATATAAAAAAAAGCCAATATCATTCCTACAAGAAGCGAAACTGAAATTGAAATTAAAAATTTATAATATAAGAGACATACTCCCAATCATGACTTTCTCTGTTGCCTGCATCACCAATAGTTATGTAAATCGGTCCACATGGATTGGCTTTATTGTTGTATGTTCGCGTCTGCATTCGATTAAAATTTTATATAAAACCATTAGTTTGATATTAGTGTTAAAATGTATTTTATATGAAATTCGAAAAAGGAACTAACAAAACGTTCGTAGGAATGAATGTGGCCTGCAAAAACAATGTCGACTCGAGCATGAAAAAGCAAAGACTCCATAGCCTTCCTCATGCTCTCTCCTTCTTCTTCATGTGCTTTGTTTGTATTGTACCATGGTACATGCATCACCACCACCACCCATGGCGTTTTTTTGCGGTCAATCTTTTTTTTTTTACAACCAAAAAAAAAACTTTAAAAATAAATTAAATTTTCTAAAATTAATAAGAAAATAACAACACTCCGTATGAGAAACACAAATACTATGATTTTATATGAGTACTATAAGAAATGGACCCACATTAATATTCTATCCGTTTCACAGTACACATATTAATAAATTTTGTGAAATAACATTTTTAACCCTAATCATTTAACATTTTTTTTTATTTTTCTTTCCTCTTGCTTTTAAAAATAATTATAAGGGCACTTTTGTCAAAATAATAAAAAAAATACCTAGAAAACAGAAAAAAAAAATCTAATAATATGAAACAAACATAAAATCCTAAAACACTCTATAAGAAAACAGATGGAGTACTATTATTATATAAACACAAGTAATTACATTCGCAATCTATTGATTTATAATCAGAATCTAATAAACTCTAACCGCTATAAACGGTCCAAAAAATAAAGGAAATAAGACTATGTATGAAATGAATAAACCAAAAAAAAAATATTATCTCAATGGAAATTTTGGAAATCACACGTCTTAACATGATTTGATCCAAAATAAATGCACGAAAATATAGCACATTCAGGAAGACAAAAATAACTATAAAATAATACATAAAAAAAATAGTAACTCTTTTCGCCACCAATTGATTTTAAGTTAGAATCGTACGATCTTTCACAGGACCTGTCTATGGTTATCAGAGGTCACATTGGAAAATAAGAAATGTGTGTTTTTTTTTAATCACCGATCAATTTGCAAAAATCCTAACGTTAACGATGGACCGACTAAGAAAATAATGCAAAATGGCTCAAAATTAATCTCCTAATATAACTAACCTTTCCTAGATCAGCCTGGAGCCAACGATACTGATCTGAGTGACGATCAAATTTGGCATAAGAACCGAGCATGATGGTGTGTACGCCGGCAACATCGAAAGAATAGTAAAGATTGGATTGAGATTGGCTCTCAAGGTGAGGCATGGGCCAACGAGCATTGAATGCTTTGAAGGGTATGTGTTCTATAACCGGGAAAGACTCAATCTCATGGTTCCCATGTGTTACCATCCATGGACGTCTCGTAGCAAAAGGATGTGCCATGCGGCCAAAGGAGTCCCAAAGTGGCTGATGAGTATCCGCGTAGGAAAGGTCACCGGAAACCAGAAAGACATCGTGATATGCCCTTTTTGAGAGAGCAAATGTTCCTTGCGTCCACATAGTTTGCCCTAGGTCGCCTTCCATTTCACATATCATATGATTACAATTTGTTAATAATAGATACCAAATACTACATCAGATTTTAAAAATTTGTAGTCAAATTATATGATTAAAATATTTTAGTAACGATACTTTAGATTTTAAATAAAATTTTGGAATTGATTAACATATTAAAAAAACATGTGTATATAAAGTTATGGGCCAAGAGAATCATAGATCAATTCTGCCTATTGGAAGGAGATTGGTACAATTTATAGTGGATATTTATCTGTTTTGATCTTCGATTTGAGGAATATATACGGGCTGCAAGCCCCAAAACCTTTGCGGCTTCTAAAAAAAGTTATGAGTTTTTTTTGCAAATTTGAAAGTTTAGATATTATTTAAACAATTTTAACAGGTTATATGATAGAATAGTAAAATAAGGTTAAAAAAAACCTTAGTTTCAACATCTCCGTATTTATACATCGTTAGGGCATCTCTTACCCGGAGTTTCATAAGAGCACCTCCAATGGTGAGGTGACTCTCATCAATTATTTTTATATAAAAATTAAAAAAAAAATTTTAAATTAAAAAATGAAAAATTGGAAAAAGTAGAGAGAGATAAAGAGAAAGAAGGAAGAGGTGAGAGAAGATGGAGTTCTCGAATGAGAGATTTGAAAACTCCATCCTATTTAAAAAAATTATTTTTTATTTATTTTTTGGTTAAAAACTTTCTTAAGCATGCTCTAAACTTCAGATTTAAGATTTAAAGGTATTTTGTTCTAATTAATAAAACCTCAAATTTATTGTAAGAAATATATATAATTTATAATATAATCGTTATCTTTAAAAGTAATTGAATAATAACCTTAAAAAGTTTGTAAATGAGAATATTTTGGTATTAATTTGTTTAATGAAATTTTATTATTGAATAAAATGTATTTTAATGATTGAATTAATATATAAATATATTTTAAATATTCAGTAGAAAAATAAATTAATCAATTAAAATGAGGGAAAAAATTAACAAAGTTATATATGTGTTATAAACCAAGAGGAATAAAATGAAAAATAAAAATATTTTGAGGTTTCAATATTGAAAAATAAAAAAATATAAATTCATGCCTTCTTAAAGAAAGAAACAAGAAACGTGTGTAACATCATAATTAGAAGCTTCACTTATTTTACGTATGCTTTTAAACAATCCAACTCCAAAGGAAAAGGTGTAACATGAATAATGAGTTGCACACATATAACTTCCTACATACGGAGCTCAAAATTTTAAATCTTCTGCAAAATGTTTTTTAAAATCTAACTACAAACAAATACCATCCCAAAATGATTTTATAAAAAGACAATCCAAAGATTCATGATTTATATCGATTTTAAACCAATTGACAATAAATAGAGTAACTCATGTTTTTATATTTGAGTCAATTATCTTTCGGTAGTTGTCGATGTGGGATTCTAACATCTTAATCATCTCTATTTCAAGAGAAAAGAGAATCGAAGAGATGTTACCAGCGACGAAGAAGACTACCGGAAAAGTGGAGGGAGGAGTTTTGAGAGCGAATTCTTCACCGTGGCCGGCACACCGGTAAAAATAAGTGGTATTAGGCTGAAGAGGACCGATTTTGACTTGATGGATTTTAGGGGAAGTGTAAGAGAAGTATTTATAAGAAACGGATTCTCCGGTGGCTTTTACGTCGTATTTTCCCTTGCGCTTACCGTACTCAACCAGGGATTCTACATTCTTATCTTCTGTAGTGAATACTACTATCATATAGTCCTTACCGGCTAATGCTACGTGAATCTTTATATATTAACCAAAGCAACCATACAAAAAAATTGAAAGTTAAGGAGATTGAGAGAGAGAAATAAATGAATGAATGTAATTGTTAATTAACCTGTTGTGCTTCGTGTTTATAGTTGCTGTTAGCAACGATCCAGTCGGGTTGAGGCGCCTGCCGGATGTATTCGTGAGCATCGTTGGCTTGAGAAATCAACGGACAAAAGAAGAAGAAAAGAGTAAAACCAAGAAAGAGTTTCATCTCTTTCTTCTTTTTTTTTTCAAAGAAAGAGTTAATGTTGTTTGATGTGTTATCTTGTAGTTTCTTATATATACAACTTGTATAATATTGCGTCAAGTTACTTATTTAGTTTGAGTTATTTTAATTTTATAAATTGTATAAGTTTTAAAATTGATTTCTACCTGATATTGAAACATTCTGAATATCTAAAATATATAGAATATATATACATGTTTCTATCTTAATTTTCCCCTCAAAACGGACCACAATTTGTGAATGTGACTTTTAAATATAAGTGAATGAACCAAACTGTTCATGCCATCCTAATGGTATATTTTTATATTTTCTTTAAAAGTAAATATTTTGTCGAATTAAAATTTTACTCTCTGTTGAGTTAAAAAAAAATTACTCTGTTTTCATTCCTCTGTTTCAGTTCTCTGTTTCGGGTTCTATTGTCACTTTCTACTCACATCTTGTAACGCACGTAATTGTATTAAGCACATATAAAATTGTCTTTAAAGAAAAAAAAATAAACATCTCCAATAATTTTACAATTTTTTTCCTCAAATATTTACTATTCAATTTTAAAGAACACAAACAAAATTTGCAAATATAAGAATGAAATAGCTTCCGGCTATTTTAAACAACATCATTTATAAAACATTTTATATAAATGAAAAAGGAAGAAGATAGAATGTGTTTTTTTATGGTAAGATGATTTTAGAGATCGACTTAGAAGTGTGATTTGAGGGCCAACAAGATGATGACGTGGCAAGATTCTCGAGCCAAATTTGATCACCAACAATGGTGTTTATGTCATTGTTTCTATGCCACTCCCAATGTGCTCGTTTCTTGTCGATAATATTCAATTTTCCGTATCCAAAACTCGATTCTCGATGTAAGGACAATGGTGATGGAGGCGATTTGTACCTATAAAATTCATAAATAAAAAAAATAATATTAATCGAAATCAGATTTACAAACTCAGATGATATAGCTCTACTGATAAAAGAAATGTTGGGAGTACAAGAAAACAAAAGATTCTAACTCAAAATCAATTGATAGTAAATAAAGTAATATATGTTATGTTTTAATGTGGGATTTCAATACGTTTCTTCGATATGATGTTTTAAAGAAAAAGATTGAAATTTATAATATAAGAGACATACGAGAAATCATGTCGTTCTCTGTTGCCTGTATCGCCAATGGTTATGTATATTGGTTCACATGGATTGGCTTTATTGTCGTATATCCGTGTCTGCATTCGATTAAAAATTTATATAAAACTATAAATATAAGTGTTAAGAGTGTATTTTTTTTATATGAAATTGGAAGAAGGAACTAACAAAACGTTCGTAGGAGTGAATGTGTCCTGCAAAAACGACGTCGACTCGAGCATGAAAAAGCAAAGACTCCATAGCCTTTCTCATGCTCTCTCCTTCTCCTTCGTGTGCCTTATTTGTATTGTACCATGGAACGTGCATCACCACTACCACCCACGGCGTCGTTTTTCGATCAATCTTTTTTTATCACCAAAAATAAAATTTAAAGATAAATCAAGTTTAAAAAATTAATAAAAAAAATAACGATTCATATGCTACTCTAGGTAATACTGACTCATATTAATAGTACAAAAACTAATTTTTTTCTTAATGCACACTTATTAATGAAACGATTAAAATGATCAAATTATATTTATATTAAATAATGATTAATTTAAAAGAAACAAAGGTAGGGGGTTAAGACATTTGCAGAGGCTGAGGTTACAAATGAAACAGGATTTTTGTGTGTTCAATTAATTCTTTGTCCTAAAATCCCATTGCTAATCACAATAGTATAGTTAGGGTCATTCTCACAATTTCCAAATGTTCTTAATCAAGTTTGAGTTGCAAATTCAGCTAAACCAAAGTGACTTTTTTATGTTTTCAATGTAATCAAACTATAACTAAGTAAGCAAGAAAAGATAGAGAAGAATTCAAACTAAAACAAGGTTTAAGGAAGTGAAATTAAGCAAGTAACAAGATAGAATAGAAATGTAGCTAAACAAAGATTAAACAAAATTGAATTTAGGAAACAAACAAGATAAAAGAGAGATGAAACTAAGCAAGGAATAAACAAAGGCTTAAAGTGCTAGATTAGGGAATTTGAGTTGGGTGATTGAAAGGATAATCTCTTATTCAAGTTCTAATTAAAAATCAACATCTAGACTTAAGCAACTTCCTTGATTTGGTCACTTCCATGATACCCAATCACTATACAATGCAAATCAAGTTCCTAAACTTCTATTTGGACTTAATTTGCAAAGAAGCTTTAAGAATTGGCTCAATAAATCCACAAATCCTTGATCTCAACTTCCATTGGATCAAGAATTTGCTTCTCTAA
>KE151791.1:64630-86455 GCA_000411095.1 Aethionema arabicum | reverse complement strand
TTCATTAATTATCTTATAATATTATCATTGTTATCTTATATTTGAATAATATAATTATTCTATAGTTTATTTTATTTTATAATGATAAGATTGTTAATATTATTTATCATAGTATAATATTTATTTATTTTTAAATTTTAAAAATATTATAGTTATGATTATTTAGTCTTAGATTGATAGATATATATTTTTGAATATTAAAATATATAAAATTGAATTAAAGTATCTTTGGTCCCAATGTTATAAGATTGAAGTATCAACCGCTTGCATTTTTTCAATTTTAATCTAGAGTATTAGATTTAAGTAAATTAATCTTAACCATTGATTCTATGTAGGTACTAAACAAAAAAGTGTTATATATCAATAACTTTTTTTCAGTTTTAATTTAGAACATTAGAATTTAATAAATTAATCTTAACCATTGATTCTACGTATTTATTAAACAAAAAAAGTGTTATTAATCATTTGCATCTTTTCAATTTTAATGTCGACCTTTAAATTTAAGTTAATTAATTTTAACCATTGTACCTAAGTAGTTACTAAACAAAAAGATGTTAAACCACTTGCATCTTTTCATCAGATTTAATCTTGACCCTTCGATTAAAATAAATTAATCATCACCATTGATTATAATTAATTACTAAAAGAAAATGTGTGATTAATCACTCGCATCTTTTTCGATTTAATATACACCATTAGATTTAAGTAAATTAATCTTAGTCATTGATTCATAATAGTTACTAAACGGAAATGTGTTAAACCACTTGCAGCTTTTCAGTTTTAATCTTGACCATTAAATTAAAATAATTAATCATAACGATTGATTATAAGTAGTTACTAAACAAAAAGGTGTTATTAATCACTTGCATCTTTTTAGTTTTAACATAAACCATTAGATTTAAGTAAACTAATTTTAACCATTGATTTTAAATAGTTACTAAACAAAAAGTGTTATCAACCACTTGCATCTTTTGATGTTTAATCTAAACCATTAAATTTAAATAAATTAATTTTAACCATTAATTTTAAGAGTAAACAAAAAGATGTGAATATGTGATATCAATAACATTCATTCAAACTTAATCTCAACGATTAATATAGATTGATGGCAATGACATCATCTTATGTTTAGAAAATCAATTACAACCGTTAGATTCAAAAATGATGATATCAACCGTCTCTTAAATTTAGATTTAGATAATGTTAAAATATTAAAGGTAACTTTTGTATAAATATGGACTGGGCTTATTTGTTATGGTATTTTGTATAAAAGGTGATATTTTAGCGTAATCGGGTCCGTGTTAGAATATTTTTAGATGGAGCAGTTTTTATATTTGTGTCACAAGTATCATCAAAGACTGGTTTTTGATGATATTACGGATCTAAAATAGATTAAAATATACTGATTATAAAAAAGTAAAATAAAAATATATATATTTTTTCCTTTTATTTTTATTTCATAGTGTGAATTGCTCTCTTACATAATACCACAACAGGAAACAATATACATATAATTATATAAACTTGATCTTTTAAACAAACAAAGTTGATTCCTTTACCTAATTTTATAAAAATAAAAAAGAGAGGATTTAACGAACTTTTGTAAGAAGGTATCAATCCACTAGACTACCAAAATATTTGTGTGTATTATCGGCCCATGAAATATTTATTATTATGAAATAATTAATATTTTTTGTAGTGTCCAACCGAAGTTTATCCGGTTTGATTCCATGATGGTAGTGTTAAAATCTAAAATACAAAAAATTCTACTATTAATTTTTTCATTTCTAATATCTATCACCTAAATCTGTTGTATCAAGTAACCAAATATGTTCAAAAGATCAATAAAATATTCATGGTCTTGACTTAATGTACATTAAAATCTCCAAAAGTTATATAATTCCTAATCAATAAGATTTGGTCATAATATATATTTTGTCAAATTCATTGTTTCTAAATGCTAGAATAATGAATACTCTTATCTTTTTCAAATCTTTTTAGAAAATACATAATATTTTGTATATTTCTTATTTAATAATTTGAGATTTACATTGCCTATTTTTCTAACAAAATTTTAAAAAATTTATTTAAGTTTTGTTCTTATTTTCAAATCTCATTTACATCTAGTTACTCTTTTAACAACTCATGCTTAAATCTTAAAAAAATTTTAACGCGCTTAAATCTTAACATGATAAATAAATTAATAAATAATAAATACTTAATATTTATCTTTTTAATAAAAATCATAAGTATATTTGGTAATACATCCGTTATAAATATCCTTCATAAGGTAAATTAATAAGGACGCGTTTTTAAATCAAACACGCTTTTCCCTCCTTTATATCTCTCTCGCGAAAATTTCTCAGTCTTCAGATTCTCTGTTTCTAGGGTTTTTGAATCGCTCCATATTCTTCGTTTCTCGATAAATACAGCTTGAATTAAGTAGTTAAGAAGAAAGAGTATCTATACATGATGAATCAACCTCCCGTTGGTGTTCCTCCTTCTCAAGGTAACTACCGATCCTTCTTTTTAAGTTTTGAACTGATTTTTCTTTGATTTGGTTGAGATTTTAGTTTTTATTGGCTTTAATCCGGATGATTTCACAGTTTTTGTTTGATTTGAGCTAAGATTTCTCAGATTTGGTACCGATTATTCTGTTTAAGTTTTGAACTGATTTTTCTTTGATTTGGTTTAGATTTTAGCTTCGATCGGGTTTAATCCTGATGATTTCAACAGTTTTTGTTTGATTTGAGCTAAGATTTCTCAGATTTGGCGTTGTTCATATATTTCCTTTTTTTTTGTCTACGCGATTGATCTGATTTTGTGATGTTGTTTGGATTTGAATAGCTTATCCGCCGGAAGGATATGCTTATCCTAAGGAAGCTTATCCACAGCCAGGATATCCAGCACAGGCTTATCCTCAGCAAGGCTACCCTCCTCCTCAATATCCTCCACAAGGACCACCACAATACCCACCACAACAGCAACAATCGAACAGTACTGGTTTTCTAGAAGGATGGTAAGTCTTAGCTCAATTATGTTACGAAAATTCATGTCCCTGAACAATATTCTGCATATCAATTCATGCTTTGATTTGATTGTACGTTGATCACGTTATGTTCTGATTATTAGAAAAGCTTGTGTTCTGTCTTCCTTAGTCGCAAGTATAAGTTCTTTCTCTGACTGTATAATCTGATAGCTTTTGAGGTGAATTTGAATCTAAATTGCAATTCTGAAGATTGATTTGCATTTTGTTTTTAATTTTGATAATGTTTTAAGGTGAATTTGAATCTAAACTGCAATTCTAAACCGTAATTTGCCTTTTTTTCATGAAGTTTAATAATGTTTTGAGGTGAATTTGAATCTAAATTGCAATTCTAAATTTCTCTGACTGTATAATCTGATAGCTTTTGAGGTGAATTTGAATCTAAATTGCAATTCTGAAGATTAATTTACATCTTTTTTTTTTCTCATTTCGATAATGTTTTTAGGTGAATTTGAATCTAAACTGCGATTCTAAACTGTAATTTGCATTTTTTTTTAATGAATTTTAATAACGTTTTGAGGTGAATTTGAATCTAAATTTCAATTCTAAAGCATAATATGCATCTTTCTATTGAATCTGATAGAGTTTTGAGGTAAAATTAAATCTGAATTGCAATTCTAAAGCATAATCTGCATTTTTCTATTGAATCTGATAGTGTTTTGGGTTGAATTCGAATCTAAATTGCAATTATAAATCATAATCAACATCTATCTACTGAATCTGAGTGTTTTGGGGGTGAATTTGAATCTAATTTACAATTCTAAAACGTATTTTTTGCATCTTTTTTACATTGTTGTACAAAAAAGAACTTTGGTATATATAACTTAAATTGACTAAGACTTGTGGTCAAATGATTCTTTGGTTTTTGCAGTGCGGCTGCTCTGTGCTGTTGCTGTCTCTGTGAAATGTGCTTGTTCTGACCGGAACTAGTCTCTGGCTCTTGTTCGGAGCTGAGAATAGAACCAAATGGTTTAATAGTGATATTTTATGTAGTTAAGGTTATTTGGCTTTATTAAAATAATACACATGGTTTTACCATTAATGGGTTTGGCTTTATCTTTTATTTCATATATTATAAATTTATAATATTTCAGATTTTTATCTATATATAATTTCAGATTACTATTTTTTTTGTTTGTTGGCATCGATATTATTATAATATTAGGTAGCAATATTTTGAAATTGAATTAAATATCAATATTTCTTCATTTTAAGTGAATTATTGTTGAAACTGATAGCATTTTGAAGATTGCTTATTTTATTGGTATGTTCTGAAAATTCTAAAACGAAAATACATTTATTTGAATTATCTTAAAAGCATTTGTTATCATGTTTATATAATATAACACTATCTTACATAAACATATATTTAACTGAGAAAAAAAACATATACGTATTTAACATGAAAATGCTTCAACGTGTAATTTGATTTTTTTTTTCTTTTGTTACAAATCTATTTTTTCGGGTTACAGTAACATTTTATATTAATTTTAATGAATAAAATAGTAAATTTACATTAATATGGTGTTCAAATGTGAAATTTACATTACTTGAGATTTTTTTTTGTGGGATAATTTTAGAATAAATAACTATATAAGCTTTAGAGTTTCCAAATTACCATTTTTCTAATAAAAATGTTATATGTATATGGTACCTTTTGAAAGATTGCATATATATTCTACCGGAAGTGTTTTGAATATTATTTTAATATAAAGTATGAAATTCTCTTAAGGATTTATTTTGAAAGATTGATTACCAAAATTCTAAAGTATAAAAGTGTTGTTGCATGAGAAAATCTATGGTTGAAATTGTAATGGACTAGTGGACCTTAATTCATGTACTTTTTTTAAAAAGCAATTAAATTGGTTTGTTATTACTATTATATGATAATTTATTTTAAACTGGAATAAATAAAGTTTACTAATATTTAACCTATAAATTTATAAAATTATTTTAAAAAAAAAATACATTATTACAGAGACAAGTCAACAACTTTACTATTACATAACATCTGTACAACTTTCATTTTTCAATTTTTTTTTTAATTTAATTAGGGATAGTTTCGTTTATCAATAAATAAAAATCGTATTTTATATACCGAAAATTAAATTTGTGATAAAATAAAACGAAAAAACTAAATTGTATATAAAAAAAGTGTAAATTTTTTTGTATTATTAAAATTCTCCATTATTTTTATATATAGTTGTATCATGTATCAAGATCGGCAAAAATCTTCAACCTCAAAACCTAAATTAAAAAAAAAAGTTTTGATAAAATTACCTAATTATTGATACATCAAAATTATTATATAAATAAAAACTATTATATATCATTTTCGATCAAGATCTTCTTCTTCCATGTTTGTGTATCAAAACGTGACTGATTACTCATTTTTTCACTAATTACCACCAAAGCCTCTATCTTTTGAGTTTTCTCCGCCGGAGCTACCAATTTCTGATTAGCCACGGCGAGATTTGTCGCCGGAGAAGCTGTTCGTGGATAGAAGAAATCTGTTGGGAAGAAACTGTATTGAAGTCCAGCCATGGATTTTTTTTACTGTTTTTGTCTTTGTGTTTTAAGAAAAATGTTTCTTTGTTGAGAGGTTATTTATAGGCTTGAAAAAAGGAGCCGAATTTTGCTAAATTTGGTAAAGTTTTGGGGTGAAAATGTGAAATTTAAAAATGTATGGGGTCTTTTTAGAGAAAAAAGGAAACTTCGGGGGATTCGTTGACGTAAATTATAGAATATTCGAATCTTGTAGGAAATGTAGGACGGTTTGTTAAACAATTTAAAGAGTCAAATCTCTATTAAACAATTAAATATTTAAATATAATATGATCATTATTTTCATGTGTTTTTAGATGGCCACATGATTTTATATTGTAAAAATTTATGATTTTATATTCTTGTCTATTGACGGCCACATGAAAAAATAAAAGAATTATATTCCCTCATTGGCTCATTATATAGTATATGGCATATATTCCCTCATTATAAGTATTAACAAAAAAAAGTATTATATATTATTTAATTTTAGATTGACCATACATTGATAAGCCTCATGCAAATTTGACTAGCTAAACAATTTAACATTATATTATTAATGAGAAATATAAATGTTTTGGTAGTTTCTAAGCGATTATTCCCAAAATGCCCAAATAACTTTTTAAAATCTTAATTTTTTTAATAGATGATATTGCACAGATTAACTGTTTTTAGCTTCGGTCGCTAACAGAAACAATAATTTATTTTTGCCCATAAAAATATAATTTAATTTTCATGATCTCTACAAAATCTACCTGAAGTTGCAATAACCATCCCGGTTCGGTCTACGACCCATCACAATTGCATAGGACGTCTTTTTTCAAAACTCAAAAGACACTACTTTATAGAACAAATTAAATTTAAGAATATTTAATCCCTAAATAGTGGACACGATTTTTTAAAACGACTCTTCAAGCCTTGTGTTAGGTTTTTTGAGTTATGACGAATTGATTATTCTAAATTTTCAAAAACACTGTTGGTTTTATTTTGAAAATTAATGTTTTAAATTCAAAATATTAAAATTTGAATGTTTAATTTTTACTTATTTAAACAGAGCTAATCAAACAGTAATTAACACATATAGATGATGTTTTAGTTTTTTTTTTGTTTCAAAATATTTGATTTTTTACTAATTTTTAATTTAATTTCAATTATTTTATATATTAAAAACCTAGTTTTCCTCACAATCAGCTCAAAGTTTTCAAAAACTTTTCTAATTATAGAATAATTTTTAAAAAAAAATGTTATTTAAGAGAAAAAATAAATTTATTTGATAGATAATAAAAGGTTTTTTAATTTGTGTGTAAATCCTAAAACTTTAAATATTTTGATACAGAAATAGTATCATTTAAGGGCGTCTCAAATAGTAAACATATATATCACTTAACGGCATTATATTTTGAGATAATTATATTAAGTTCTTTGTATATACATATACTAGTTGTAGCTCGTTCATTGCACAAAAATATGGATACATGAAGTGTTAGAAAATGAAAGTGTGGACAATATAGGTAAGTCTTAACTCATCAAAATTATAGAAACAATATTTTTCGAGCTACACAAATCAGAATATTGGGGATGTTATCAATGGAATTTTTGAATAGTATGGTAATATATGAATTCAATACAGAAACACCACTATTAAAGTTATTCTTTGAGCCCAAGAAGCTCAGCCCACAAGCCCAGCCAGATCAGCTCCTAACTGACTAACGGAAGCAACAAACTCCAACAACCTCCTCTGCTCTTTATAAACTTCGTAACAGAGCACTTCTTCCCCAATCTCTTTCTTCTTCTTCCTTTCTTTTCTCTGTAATCTCTTTCAATCTGTAGCGTATTCTTCTGATCATTTGTGATCTTTTTCAATGAATCCAAGCTGTAGCGTTAAGCTGTAGTTTGATATTTTCCTTTACTCAATCTCTCTTCTCTGTTTTACCTTATCCGAGAATTCAAATCGGATTTGGTTCTAAGTTCTTTTAACCACTACTTTTTTTTACCAAATTAGTTTTTTTCCTCTAACCAACTTAGTTTTTCTTTCTCTCAAGTCATTTTTTTACAAAGTTATTTTTTTTTCCAATACAATCATAACATCCCATCACATTAACATCAAATTTTCCATAACAAGCAATATTTTCGACATGGAGAATTTTTTATAAGAAAGTATATCATCATCCGTTTCATTTAGTGATTTATCGACATTAGTTACACCATAAAGGTTGGTTTTCAGGAGGATAACTGGTTGATAAATATGAAGTGTCGTAGTCAGCCGTATCTTTTAAAATAAAAAAAAAAAATCTAGAAATGATAAATTTTTGTGATTCACATTTGTAAATGTTTACCATAAAATTTTCATTTAACCAATAACCAATAATTTTGATATATCTATCCAAACCATCGTAACAACATATTTTTAATATACACTTAATTTATTGACATTATCAAAAAAATTAAACGTATAATGCACGAACAACTAGCTTTATATTAGCAGATCCATAATAAAGATTAATTTGATTTGGTCAATTAGTAGATCCACCAAGACTAGTACCAAATTCTTTTTGGAAAAATTCAAATTTGTAACAAACATTGATTTGAAAAGTAATTTAAAAAACAAATTCATGTTTAAATGATCATCTCTATAGGTATACATTTTAACAATAAAATTAAAATTTTTAATTGTTTAAACTTGTAATCAATTATGTCTACACAAATATAATTTTTGAAAAGAAAAAAATATAATTTAGAAATCAAAACACCAAAGAGAGCATAAACTATTTTTTTTGTGAAGGATAGTTTTCTACTATCAAAAGAGTTTTTACTTTGAATCAGTATAACCGGTTTTTTTAAATTATAATCAAACTAAAGCAAAAAACTAAACACTAACTTCTACATTAAACTACAAAAATAATCTAAACTTAAATTAATTAAACTGTAATTTCAAAATTGTAACAATTTTTTTTTTAAATTATAACTAAAATAACCGTTAACAGAAAATTAAAGACAGTTAATTACGAGAAACCTTTTAAACGACTGTTTATCAGTCTTGAGACCTTCCGTATACAGAAGAAGATAACTGTGGGCTGGGCTTGTTTGTTTTGGTATTTTATTTAAAGCCCAATAAATTTAAAATCAGGCCCAATAATATATATTGAGTAACCTTTGGAGTGTCTTCACTTAGTCTTTCTCTGTAATCTAAAACCCTAAAACCCCGTCTATTTATAACTTCAACTTTTGAGACGAAATAGCTTCTAGTCAGCTCAGACGACAAACGCCTCTTTTCTTCACTTAAATCCGAAACCCTAATTTATTGGGAAGCCATGACAGAGGTTGAAATCTCCAAGTCAGAGAAGAAGAAGCTCAACAACAAGTCCGAAACCGATGCGACGACAGAGCAGCAAGATGCCGATACTGGTGACTACATGATCAAGCCACAGAGTTTCACTCCCACTCTCGACACTTCTGAGTGGCCTATCCTTTTGAAGAACTATAGCAGCCTCAACGTTCGAACTGGTCACTACACGCCTCTTCCTTGTGGTTTCTCTCCTCTGAAACGTCCATTGAAAGAGTATATCAGGTATGGTGTTATTAATCTTGATAAGCCTGCTAATCCTTCTTCACATGAGGTCGTTGCTTGGATTAAGCGTATCCTACGTGTGGAGAAAACTGGTCACAGTGGAACCCTAGACCCTAAGGTCACTGGAAATCTCATTGTTTGTATTGACCGAGCTACACGACTTGTGAAATCGCAGCAAGGAGCAGGTAAAGAGTACGTTTGTGTTGCTCGTCTGCACTCAGCTGTACCTGATGTAGCTAAGGTTGCTAGAGCTCTTGAATCGCTCACTGGAGCTGTGTTTCAGAGACCGCCTCTAATCTCTGCTGTTAAAAGACAGCTTAGGGTTAGAACGATTTATACTAGCAAACTGCTTGAGTATGATGCAGATAGACATTTGGTTGTGTTTTGGGTTTCATGTGAGGCAGGTACTTACATAAGGACCATGTGTGTTCATTTGGGTCTAATGCTTGGAGTTGGTGGGCATATGCAGGAATTGAGGAGAGTGAGGTCTGGTATTCTAGGTGAGAATGATAACATGGTTACTATGCATGATGTCATGGATGCTCAATGGATGTATGATAACTACAGAGATGAAACTTACCTAAGGAGAGTGATTATGCCTCTTGAGGTTATTTTGACGAGTTACAAAAGACTGGTTATTAAAGATTCTGCTGTTAATGCTATCTGTTATGGTGGTAAGTTGATGATTCCTGGTCTTTTAAGGTTTGAGAATGACATTGAGGTAGGTATGGAAGTTGTTATTATGTCAACTAAAGGTGAGGCTGTAGCGATTGGAATTGCTGAAATGACAACCTCGGTGATGGCTACTTGTGATCATGGTGTGGTTGCTAAGATTAAACGTGTGGTTATGGATAGAGATACATATCCGAGGAAATGGGGTTTGGGTCCTAGAGCTTCAGAGAAGAAGAAGCTTATAGCTGCTGGGAAATTGGATAAACATGGGAAACCTAATGAGAACACACCAAAAGAATGGTCTAGGAACATGGTTGTTTTACCTGCTGGTGCAGATACTATTGTAGCTGGTTTTGCTGCTGCTCCTGAAAAGGAAACTGTACCTGTAGAGAAAAAGATTGAAGGTGAGAATGGTGGTGAAGTGCGTAAGCGTAAGGTGGAGGATAGCAGTGGAAGCCCTGCTCCAATCTCAACAAAGAAAGCGAAAACTAAAGAAGCAGAAGGAGATGAATTGGAGGAAAAGGTGAAGTCTTCAAAGAAGAAGAAGAAGAAGGATAAGGGAGAGGAGAAAGAAGAAGTTGGGTCTGGTAAAAAGGAGAAGAAGAAGAAGGAGAAAGCAGAAGCTGAAGTTGTAGAATCATCTCCAAAGTCTGAGAAGAAGAAGAAGAAAAAGAAGAGTTCAGAGACAGAGGAAGCTGCTGCTGATGCTGTTAATGGCGAAGATGAATCAAAGAGTGAGAAGAAAAAGAAAAAGAAGGAAAAGAAGAAGAAGAACAAAGACAGTGAAGATGATGAATGAATAATTGAGGTGGATTTGAGTTAGTGAAGTTATAATGTGGTATCTATTTCATAAAAGGTGAGACAATAGAGCTTTATGCTTGTATTCAACGTCTCACTCTTTTTATGTTTTTGCTTATGTTTTTTTCGGTAACGTTTTGTTTTTGTTTAATTTATAAGTTTAGTTTTGAGTTCGAAGACAAACCCTAGTTATAATTATGTCGTCTTTGGTTTTGGTCCTTAGTCATCTTTTGAGTCTCTCCTTCGTCCGTGAGTCTTCACTGCAAAAGTGTAGGTTAAGTTTCAAAAAGAAAACACAGATAAGGTGTAGATAATTGGTGACAAAAATACCTCGATTTACCCGCTAATTATCTTATAAAGTATTTGTTTTTAAAATTTAATTTTTTTTCATAGTAATATCTAAATTTAATATAATTTATAGAAATAGATTAATATTTATAAAAGAAATGAATATTCACTTGTAAACAAAAATAACATTGACACAAAAAATTACAAATTTTTAAAACTGAAAGTTTCCAATAAAATTACTCAAATTCTTTTTTTTTTTTTCCCCACTCAAATTCTTATTTATAAATGATAAATTTGACATTTCGATGTATACAACTACAATACCACTAGGCACTAAACATATATCGATTCTAATTGTAGATTCTAACTAGATAATTATATTACAAAAAAAAAAAAATTAATACATTATACATGTAATTAGATAATTAGTAGTATATTATGATGTAAAATGAAACGGATATACTTTACAATTAATACGACACTACTATCTTTTATGACTACGAACCAAATAACGGGTCAAAAACGGGTAAACGATATATGTACCCCCAACCCGAAGCAGATAAAGGTGTAAAAAGGAAATAAATAAAATTTAAAAATAATTAAAAAGAAAATGTCGTGACATTGAATTTCCAAATTTAGAAAGTCCCAAGATTGAGAGTGGATCTTAATAACCATTTTTATATATTAGCAAATGAATCTGGGTAGGTTTGAGTTTTGTATTATTACCTGTTCTTATCTGAAAACTACGTCTCCATTATTGAAAATCTCATTTTCTTCGTAGATCCCAATGCTTCCCATCACTTTTTTGTCTCCTCTTTCCACTACCCTTCATTCTCCGTTTCTACGTAACCTCTCTGTTTCTTGATTTGAAGAGATGTAAAGCCACCTAAGAGAGATCAACAAAAAACAGAAAGTTCCTAGGTTAGGTTTTGATCTTTGGAGTTATAAAACGATGGATATAAGCAACGAAGCAAGTGTAGATCCATTTTCAATAGGACCCACAAGTATAATCGGAAGAACAATAGCTTTCCGGATCCTGTTATGTAAATCAATGACTAAATTCCGACACGAACTGGTTTCAATCCTTGTCTGTTTTGTCAAGAAAGTTAGGTTTTTTCTGTCACCGTTTTTGTCCTGGTTACATCCCAGGAATCCACAAGGGATATTAGCTATGGTGACGACGATGGCGTTCCTGTTAAATCGTTACACAAGCTTAAAAGCAAAGGCTGAAATGGCTTACAGGAGAAAATTCTGGAGAAATATGATGACATCTGCGTTGACTTACGAGGAATGGTCTCACGCAGCTAAGATGTTGGACAAAGAAACTCCAAAAATGAACGAAACTGATCTTTTTGATGTTGAGCTTGTGAGGAATAAGCTTGAGGAGCTTAGACATAGACGACACGAGGGATCTCTTAGAGATATTATCTTTTGTATGAGAGCTGATCTCGTGAGGAACCTTGGAAACATGTGTAATCCTGAGCTTCATAAAGGTAGGCTTCAGGTTCCAAGGCTGATTAAGGAGTATATTGATGAGGTTTCAACACAGCTTAAGATGGTTTGTGATACGGATACTGAAGAGCTTTCTCTAGAGGAGAAACTGTCTTTTATGCATGAGACTAGACATGCTTTTGGAAGAACGGCTCTGCTTTTGAGTGGAGGAGCTTCTCTTGGAGCTTTTCATTTAGGTGTGGTTAAGACACTTGTGGAACATAAGCTTCTGCCTAGGATTGTAGCCGGTTCGAGCGTGGGGTCCGTGATGTGTGCGGTCGTGGGGACAAGGTCATGGCCTGAGTTACAAAGCTTCTTTGAAGGTTCGTGGCAGGCTCTGCAGTTTTTTGACCAGATGGGAGGGATTTTCACTACGGTTAAACGGGTAATGACGCAAGGAGCGGTTCATGAGATTCGGCATTTGCAGTGGGTGTTGAGGAATCTGACGAATAATCTCACGTTTCAAGAAGCTTATGATATGACTGGAAGGATTCTTGGGATCACTGTTTGTTCCCCGAGGAAGCACGAGCCGCCTCGATGTCTTAACTATTTGACATCACCTCATGTTGTGATATGGAGTGCAGTGACTGCATCTTGTGCTTTTCCAGGTCTTTTTGAAGCTCAAGAACTCATGGCTAAGGATAGAACTGGAGAGATTGTTCCTTATCATCCACCTTTTAACTTAGATCCTGAAGAAAACTCAGGAGATTCTGTTCGGAGATGGAGAGATGGGAGTTTGGAGATTGATTTACCCATGATGCAACTCAAAGAGCTTTTTAATGTTAACCATTTCATTGTGAGTCAGGCTAATCCTCACATTGCACCATTTTTGAGGATTAAGGAGTTTGTGAGAGCTTGTGGAGGTAGATTTGCTGCAAAGGTATGGTTTCCTTCACTTGTTCCAGAATAAGAGTTATGATTCATTGCTTGATAATGGTTTCTTAATCTTATAAAGCTTGCACAACTCTCGGAGATGGAAGTGAAGCATAGATGTAATCAAGTACTCGAACTTGGGTTTCCTTTGAGAGAAGTAGCGAAGCTTTTTGCTCAAGAATGGGAAGGAGATGTCACTATCGTCATGCCTGCTACTCTTTCTCAGGTAATCAAAGTCAAAATCATCTGAGAATGTATTCATGATTCCAGTTTGGAGACCAATCCAATCCAATCTCATCACCATTTTCTATGTTCTTCAGTATTTGAAGATCATACAGAACCCAACCAATGTGGAGATTCAAAAGGCAGCAAATCAAGGGAGGAGATGCACCTGGGAGAAGCTTGCAGTAATCAAAGCAAATTTCGGAATCGAACTCGCTCTTGACGAGTGTGTCGCTATCCTCAACCACATGCGTCGCCTTAAACGCATCGCTCAAAGGGCTTCTGGCTCGCCTTCATCATCTCAACAACATCCTTTGACAGGAACCACCAGATTCAACGCTTCTAGAAGAATCCCTTCCTGGAATTGCATCGCGCGTGAGAACTCATCCGGTTCCGTTGATGATGAAGTTCTCGCAGAAGCTGCCACGATGTACCACCTGAGCGTGATCGGCACCGGGAGAAATAACCGAAACTGTAATAATTCCCACAATGGAAGCGATAATGAATCTACAGAAGTCGGAGACTGGACGAGATCTGGTGGACCATTAATGAGGACGACGTCTGCTCAAATGTTCACAGACTATGTCCAAAATCTCGACGCCGTCAATCCCGAACAGACGACGATTAGAAGTTCCTCCGATAGAGATTTGAAAACCGAATCCAACTCAGCTTCCCCGCGCAGCATCACAGTGACGGAAGGCGATTATCTGCAAACCGAGAGGACACACAACGGACTTGTTTTAAACCTGGTGAGAGAAGAGAATCTAAGGACTCAAGAGGTTGAGGATTGGCATACCATGGAGGAAGCTGCGGAATGCTTGCAACTTGATTCTCCGGAGAAGGAAACCGATAGCGGTAGTTCGACGTCGGAAGAAGGAGACGCCAAGACTGAGAAGGAGACGGAGACAGAGGCGAACGTAATTCATGAACAACTGTAACTCAGAGTTTCCTATTTTCTCAAGGACTAACTTGCAAATACTTTTAGTGACTTAGAAATTTAGTAGAATAGTCCCTTGATTTTAAACAAATCTCAATTTATTCGTGAAACTTCCGCAAGAATAAATTTCACCCAAATAAGATTAGTGATTTTTTTTTTATGTTTGAATTCGATCAATTTAGCCCAACCAGCCTATTTGAAATTTACAAAGTTCTTTCTTCATCTAGGAGTGAAGGAGGCGGTGATCTCTGTTGGTCGTTTCATACTCGCCGACCATTTCTCCGATTCTAAATACAACTGAGATATTTTTCCGGCGACTCTTCCCATCTCCGGCCGATTTTTCGGATCTTCCTGTACGCATTCCAACGCTAGTCTTGTTAGTTTCTCCACCACTGTTACGGGAAACGAATCTCCCAATCTCCGATCCATCCATCTCCTTAGCTTACCTTCTCTGTCGCTATCTCCACCTTCCATTGCCATTTCTGCTGTTTCTATCACCGATGTTCGCTCAAAATTTGCCGTTACTTTGTCGTACTTGTATTTCAGTGGCTCCTCGCCGGAGAGGAGCTCTAGCAACATGACTCCGAAGGCGTAGATGTCTGATTTCTGAGTTGCGTTTCCTGATGACTGAAATTCTGGCGACATGTAACCTCTTATTCCTTCGAATCTTAGAGCTCTGCTGTCAGATCGCTTCGGCTCTGCAGATCCGTCGTTTTCCGGTGACATTTCATCTGTTTCTCCGCAGAGTTGCGCGGTGCCAAAGTGACATATCTTAGCGTTGAAATCCGGCTCCGTCACGATTACGGCTGAGCTTTTGATGTGATTGTGGACAAGGTTTTCCACCTTTAATCCGGTTTTGTTATGAATGTAATCGAGGCCATGAGCGAGATCTGTAGCAATTTGGATTCGTGAAGTCCATCTCGATAGCACAGTGAAATTAGGGTTCTTAGGGTTTCTCAAGCAATCCGCAAGGGATGCTCCATGGATGTACTCGTAGACTAGGTAAATGTGATCGCCTCCTCCACTGCCGGAAACAGAGGCACCGAGTAAATTGATGATGCTCCCATGGTGACTCCGGCAGATATCAGATAGCCGTTCCCTAAGCTCATCCATGGCGATTCTCCGCCTAAACTTTCTCTGGAACACCACCACTTCTTTCCCTCGCAAATTACAACGCCAAGAGGCCTTAGATGAGGAAGAAGATAATCGATGAGCAAGGAAATTGTTAGTAGCAGCACGAATTTCAGAGACAGCGTATATATGAGGATTCTCCGGCAAGGATTCCCGGAGACTAGCTAAAGATCGTCGACTAGCAACTGAAGACGAAGCAGCAGAGGACGTTGACGCACCAGTCTTGCTAGAATTCGAGCTCGTCGTAGTAGACGTCCCCGTGGTACTCATCGCCGTAGAACGTTTCGCCGGCGGCTGAATCGGTGGAGCTTGTTGCTGCTGATGTCTCCCTTGAGATCGACTCGACCGCCTTCTGCTTGGCTCCGAAGCATTGGCACCCATTAACCTCTTGCACATACGAAAAATCTCTCCGGCAGAGAAAAAAATCAAGCGCCGGAAAACAGACAGATGACGGCAAAGAGAGGTGGCCGGAGATGATCACTGTGCGGGCGCATTATAGCGTAAGAGAGCTAGTCTTCGCTTTCTTCATCATCTATCTAGATTAGCAAAAACCCTAAAAATCCTTCAACCGAATCAAACTTTGAAAAATTGACGAAATTTCAGTAACGATTTAAACCCAAATTCGCCTGAGATGAACAAAAAAGAGAGATAACAACGACGTAAACTATGAAAAAATGATCGAATTCAGATCCAGAAAAAAAACCGAAGAGATTTCGAGGGAAGAAAAAACAGTAGGCAAAAGCAAAAATGATGAAGAGGAGAGAAAGTGAGTTACAGGTCAACAACAATATGAAATGAAACCCACCCTAGAACCTTTTACAAAATTAGTGACGTGGATAATGCGTCACTTTTAAGAGGTCTGTATGACACTTTTACCCTTTTTTAACACGTTATCAAAAGAGTAATGTCGACCGCTTCTCTTTGTAGCTCGTGAATAAAATTACTTATGTCACCTTATAGAATTAGTCTACGTAATTATCTACAATAATGTTGGTTTAAACAAATGGCGTAAATTTGTGGTTTTTGATTAATAATTTCATATAGCGAAGCGACTATTAATATAACACCCTAAAAGATTGACTTATTAGATTCCCTAATATTATTAAACAGAAATTTCATAGTCTCTTATTTGATCATTCATCTGATATTATTTATATATTTTCACTAAATAATAATTTTCTAATCAGCTGAACATGGAGGACTTGGTACTAAGTAAAACATGATATAATATCTCATTCAAGGTGAAAAATCCAAACACAAGTATATATGTCAAAAAGAGTCAAAGCAGGCATAGAGAAAGGGAAGGTGTTACTGTATAGTATGCACAAGGAAGTGGCTTTTTAAGTTTTGGTGTGTCATTTCTTACGAGCCAACGCTGCTGCAATACCGCCTGCGGCTGCTAGGAGGCCAACGGCTGTAGCCGTGATACCGATCCCTATCACACCATCTGCAATATATATAGAAAACAAGACAATCATTTATTACAAGCTTATGTGACCAAAATTAAGATAGTATTTGTGTTTCTTGATTCTGTTTCATGACATTTACACAAGTGGCTTACCTTTTGCGATTTTGTCTTCGATGATCTTCTTTAGAGCTAAAGCTTGTCTCATATCCGGTTGAATCTATAAAAGGTGTGCATAGTTAGCATACAGTGAGAACTAGAAAACATGTTTTTTTTTATGGAGAAGGTTGCAGTTTATAAAGATTATAGAGTACCTCGATGCAACGTTCAACAAACTGGCGACTCCTGGAGTAATCTCCACTTCGGTAATATCCAACAGCTAGAAGATAGAGCTTCTCTCGGTCCGCTTCTACAGAAGGGGCACCGTTTCCCAAAGCCGCTGGTAACAACAGATTAATTAGTTTCAGAATTATACGAAAGGAAAGCTTTAGCATTTTGTGTTAAGCTGGGAACAGCTTAGCCATTAAGAATGAAAACATGGTTAATTTTGTATTGAAAAAAAGCTTTCTTTCAGTCTCCATATCCCAAAGAAAAAGACATGGTTGCACGGAAGAAGATACAACACATGCTCAGTATTGATTGGGTAACGGGTGACTCAAACCGTGACAACTGATAAGGGATTGGAGAGCCGAGACAAGTATACTGTAAGTAGGAACAAACAAGCTGATGATACTACTCCTTTCTGACACAATGATGTCGTCCCGGAAGTGTAAGTGCTCTTCAGCAATCTTTATATATGAGTCTTTGCCATAAGATTTATAGAAACAAACACACAATTGGGTATGCTGGTTAACAATCTCAAGGTTAGTTTCATTCCATTCTCAAATGAGACCTACTCGAGAACACGCATCACAAGGACGGAACCCTCTCAACAGAGAGAAAGAACTAATGTAACTAGTTGTTTCTTTTTTACTTAATAAGATTTGTGCCTAAGTGTTTCCAGAAAGTCCTCTAATACCATTTCAGAGCTCGATCTCAAGGAAAGAGATACAGTTCCACAGAAGAACAAGAGACTGGTACCTTGAAGCATGGCTATTCCACGTTGTACATCTTCTGGTTGTCGAGAATGAACAAGCGCCCATGACAATCGCATCATACACTCTTTCGTAAGTTCTTTAGAGCCAGCATCAGTTGCCTCCTTAACCTCTCTTTCACATCCCTGACAGCAAACAACAGAGTTTAGCTGGTGAGCTATCACTCAGACTTTATAGTCAATGATCCAACGCGATTAAACAGCAAACAAGCTCACATCAGACGACTCTGAATGCACTTGTCGCGTAGCAGTTTTCAAACAAAGTTTCAGACTACGATGCTCACAACAATATGCACAACTAACAAACTCTTCAAAGATCGATTCAGAATTCTTCGGGATCCATAAAATTGAATAAGAAACCCGTTCTTAGAGAAAGTAACACCGATTTCAGAAATCTCAACATAAACTTCTACACAAAAACATTTCAAATCGTGATTCTATTCACCTACACGGTCATTTTGTTTTTCTCTCGTAACCATAGGCGAAAGCGAACACGGGAAGGAAAGCGGAAACTTACAACGATGACATCTCGTTCAGACCAAGGGATCTTATCACCACCGCCGAAGAAATTACCGACGGAGTCAAAGAATTGACCGATCTTTGCATCCATTGAAGAGATTTAGCTTTGATCGACGCGGACTTCGTTTCTCTTCTCTTCTCTTCTCTTCTCTTAGTCTTCGCTATTAAGGAGAAACAAGACTCACGCGTCTTGCCGCTAAAGCCCAATATTTATCTTTTGACATTATCAAAAAGACCCCTATAGTCTTAGATTTACCTAATTTTATCCAATCACTTCTGTTTGAGTTTTAAAACCCCTAGTGATAGAAATACTCTCCGCTGCAACTAAATTTTCCATAAGGGCTTTCCTAACAATACTCTTAGTAATTTGAAATATAATTAACGTTTTTATTAAAAATAATTTCAAGTAACCAAAATTTATTTACTTGAAACGATAACCAAAATAAAAATATGTACTTTTTTCTACAAACGGTTTAAGGCAGACTTATCAAATTTTGAACTTCCTTATCTCATTGTTTTAAAATTTGAACTAATTATTATCATTTTGCCAAGAAAAAAACTTTCAATTATCAAAATAGTATTTTAAACCTTAAATTCTGTTAACCAAATGTTTTAAATTAAGATTAAACTGAAAATATAAAATTAAATCCTAATTTCAAAAGTAAGCCTAAAAAAATATATAATCTGAATTTAAAACTTAGATTAGTTCAAATCACAATCTCTAACTAGTTCCTCACCATTCAATGACGATGCAGCAGAGTTGACACAGTAAATAAAAACATCTCATAGATTATATTTATACTAGAAAGTGTGCACTCTTTCCACATATAATGAGAGACTAATAATGTCCTAAAAGAGAAGTACAATAGCAGACACAGATGCTAAACATATAACTAAATGAAACCTTGGAAGTGGAACGCAGAGGGGTCTGATAAAAACAAATTTGAGCATACCTGTAAGCAGTCACCACACACATCGGTAGGTAACATGAGACTTCGTGAGCTCGCCTCGGTAAGTCACCTTCACCACTTGCCCTTTCTCTAGCCCGTGGTACCGCACAATAGCGTCTTTCTTTGATATCCGAGGGAGCTATCAAAATTTTCATAATGTAAACATATAAACAAGTTAACCAGAGATATATAGCAGCCAAGTTTATCTTCAATGCTTCTAGAAACGAACTCAAAACTCGTAAGTGTATGCTACCTGTTTATCTTCAATGCTGTACTTCTTGAGAAGCGTTTCCTTCTCTTTATCATTCAGAACTCGATGTTGCGGCTTCAGTACATGGTCAGTTAGGTTGACGAGCAAATCAGTTATCTAACGAGAGAGAAAAAGATGTTATACACCGTTTTGAGATTTAATTTTTAGCAACACATAATAAGAGGAAGAAGAAATATACCTGGAATATCTCCACTTTGAATGGGAAAAGTTCAATGGCTTTCAAGGCTTGATTGGTTACGTGGCTTTGCAGAACCAAAATGAGCCCAGTAATAGTTCCCTCGCTTTGTACCTCTGATGCAATACTGCGGATTGCATTGACTTTGACCAGACCAGTCCCACAAAAGACAACCTTAACCTGAACAACAAAAACACAAAGACTTTTTGAATCAGACCCTTGAACCAACAACACAAGTTTTTTTACCAAGATGATACAAAACAAGACACTTGAATGCTGTAACTATGCCATAAGACTACATCTGATGCAGGAAGAAGCATCATGAGTTGAGAACAGAAAACATTAACAGCAGGTAATCAGTAACAACAGATCTGAAATCGTCTGCTACTACCAACACAAACAAAAGGATGCTACAACCTGAGATGGCAGGCGAGAAGCATGCTTTGTGTGCATCCTATGTCACTGATAACATGAGAAGAATCAACAAGTAATTACTTTCAACAAAATTAACTGTAATTGAACATCCCTTTCACAGTTTGATCACATTCTACAACCTACTACTATGAACTATCAAACATGGGACTTCAAGTCATCAACACTCACACAATTGACCATGTCTTGAAGAATGGTATCTACTCCATTAAAACATATCATCAGAATGTTCGGTTGCCGTGGCAGAGATTTAGAAATCACTTGTCATTTATTCATTTTTACCAGGGAAATCTTACATCACAAAGTTTCTAAGGGAAACCAGTCAGATAAGCCACAGTGGTCGTCCGCAGTTTTTCTGGAAACGATGACTAAAAGCCTAAGACAGTGTAACGAAGCTAGAAACCTAAGACAGTGTAATCACCAGAATCAAATGCTTTCTTCAGACTCAAATAGCAAGTGTAGTTCCCAATTTTGAAGGTAAGCTATGAAACTAACTAACTCGAAATTTCCATCACTCTCGCAGCCAAAAAGGAAACCCAACATACAAAAGAAACCACAGCGAATCGAAATGCTTGCTTACCTTCTTAGAATGATCAGAACGATGCTGGACAGCGAGACGGAGACGATCTAGGTCGGGGCGTTCACCGTAAACCTCTCGAAATTCCTGTAGGGAAAAATCGATATCGTCGGCGGATACCTCGTATCCTCTGTCCCGAAGCATCTCCAAGACAGTCCGACGCGCGAGATAGTATCTATGACTATCTACACTCAATGGATCAACAAATTTGGTCATACAGAGACCCGTCGCTTTCTCCTTCCCTTTCCCCTCCATTTCCCTCTCTCTCAGCAAACTCCTGACTCTGTTGTGTAGTGTAGCGAGTTTTAGCGAATGACGGCTAATCAGCGAGGAGGGTGATATATGTATTTCATTATTAATTGATTTTCAGAAAAATCATAAAATATCATATTTTTTTTTTTTTATGATATTTTATGATTTTTCTGAAAATCAATGTTATCATAAAATATCATATTATTATCACAAATGTTAAAAATTGATTTATTTTTTAATTTATAAATATAATGAAATGAAATTTCAAAATTTTCAAATCTGATAAATTAATATCCCACAAATTCTAAAATTTGTGAAATTTAACTGTCAAATTTCAATTTTACTACGAATCTCTTCGATTTATACGATTTTGCTTAATATCGTAACACACTAACACTAATTCATCACATTTTAAAAAGTATTTGATTATATTTAATAACTTCAAAATTTAATTAATTTTTAGAGAGAAATATTTTTAGTCATCTTCGCTTGATTTTATAAATTTTAAGGAAAATTCTCAAAAAAGTATTATCTTAAGGTAAAGACAAATTTTCTCCTAATTCATGTAAATGTCATTAACA
>KE151791.1:27824-38954 GCA_000411095.1 Aethionema arabicum | reverse complement strand
TATACATATATATATATATATATATATATATGTGTGTATTTATGTTACATTTATAGAAAATTTTTCATTTGACACCATTTCCGCCAACAATCAAATCGTTCATATTTGGTCAATAAACACTTATTCCCTTCCCAAAATAATTGATTTTTTAAGTTGTTTTTTGTCCCACAGAAAATTGATTTCTTAGATTTTTACTTAATTATGCTTAAATATTAAAATTGGTGTGGATGGAATCTCATCACCAATCATTAATTTTAAAAACTACACCAAAAATTTTCGTGATTTTAAAATTTATGTAAAATATTAAAACTGTTGAGCAGCCTTTTCCCCATTTTTTTTAATGAGTAAAAAAAATTAAAACACAAAAACAAATGTGAGGTGTCTCTATATATAATTATATTTTTATGAATGTTTAATGTTTGATACATAAAAATTAAGTAAAATAAAAACTTAAGTTAAATTACATTCAATAAAATATATAGAGAAATAGAAGTGATGTGAAAGGGCACTCTCCCCATGTATTAAGGCTTTTTTGCCTTTTTTGGTCCTCAACTTTTTTCGCATTTTTCAATAGTAAATCGATTAATATAATAACTTTTTTTTTTACTGAGCTTGGTATTTATTAAATTAAATTAAATTATCTTTTTCGACATCAATTAGTTTATTATATTTAGATTTTTTTTTTCAACACAAGAACAGAGAAGTTTCAATCTAACTCACTTTATTTTCATAAAATCATAATAAAGTAGTTTAAAGTATAATCTTTTTTATTCATAAGCCTTTTCAATATTTTATTGTGAAGTATTATAACAAGTGTATGATTGTTATAAAATAGACAGAATTAAATATATGCGGTAATCAATATACGTAAGAAAATAATGTATAGATATTAATATGCATCTGAAAATAATAAATACATGAAACAGTAATTGGAGGATATATATAAATAATATAATTGTCGAACCATTTATTTGTTGCTGAAATTATAAACTATTAAACTAAAATATAATTTAAACCGGGTGTACAGAGTAGTTGTACCAAATTGATATTGTAATTGACAAAAATAAAATATTAAGTATATTTATATTCACATTATACATCCAACCACACGATCACGTTATCTCATGGCAGTATAATACAATATATATTATAATTAGAATTATATATTATCAATGATAAGTGTACTTATGTCTTAATACGGTGAACCAAAACTTCAACCATTATTTTATTGGATAACATTAATTAATATAATAAAAATAGTATATATGTATAACTTTTCATATGCTCTTCATAATAATTCGAATTATTATTTTTAAAAACAACTTTCAATCATCTTTCTACTTCTTTATCTAGATTTAAAAAATGTCAAATATAACTGAATATCTAATTTAAAACTAATACTAGTTTTTTTCAATATTAATAATTTCATCTTTAATTTTAAATTATCGAACTGAAATAATTGAAAGTTTTTTTTAACCACAAAAGTTCTGGCATTTGCGGCCCGTACATTTTCCGTAGGACCGAGAGTCAAGTTAGTTTTTTAAATAACCCCTCCCTATTTCTATATTTTGAATTAAAAAGAATTCGAAATGAACCTAACAAAAACAATTGCACATTTTTAACTTTTAATTTTCATTATTAAAATTAAATTTTGATTAAAAAGGCTATATATAATCCTATACTCTAGCAATGACTTTGTTCTCATTGCAAATGGTATGTTCCTAACATTATTGTTCCTATGTTAGACACATAATATAAAGTGATATTGATAATTATTTACATAAATAAAATACGTATGTTTAAGATTTATTAGTTGAAATTAATTTAATATTACCAGCAAAAATACAAAAAACTTACCGACTATCAGTTTAATTTTTATATTTCACATGCTCTTATGCTCAATAATCTAAAAAATCTAATCATACCATATCATTTTAAGCAATACCCTATCACACACATACACACACATACATATATATAATATTCAAATAAAATTATTTATTATATATTGAGTCTGTATTTATTAATTTAAACATTATATGTTTTGAGTCCACATGCTCCATTAACTTAAAAAAGCTCAACAAAAACTTCATTAACTTTCGCATACTGCAAATCTTTTTCTTTTGGTTTTAAGCAACTTATAAAATTATAATTAACAATTTAAATAATAATTATTAAACCTAAAACATAAAAATACCCTTTACAATGCCTGTGAAGACATATAAGCAACAACAAATAGTGTCCCTTCAATGGAACACATAGCCACATTTTATCATCGACGCACCAAATCCCTTTGTTCTCTTTGCTAACAAATCATATAAATATTTAATATTATAATAAATCGCGTGTGTTTATATTTCGTAGTATATATACATATATATTAATTACGTAAAGCTTCAATTATTGTGTTCCTATAAATACGCTTTGTTATATAATTATTAAAATAATAAACTCATTTAATTCAAACCCATAATCACTTTTTATCTTAAAGATTATCAATTAATATAAAATGTACCTTTTATATTTTATATACAATATTTTCGAAAAGTTTCTTATCATAATAAATATTTATCAAATTAGAAAAATAAATAACATATGTATATATATATATATATTTTTCTTTTGTAATAATAATTTATATTCCTTCTTGAAATAATTTGCTGTTTATTTTGAAGCCCAGTTTGATATGTTTTTCTCAATATTTGTTTGGGTCTGTTGATAAATTATGTGGGCTTGAATTGGGCCAATATATGGGTCAAATTGATTATAAAAAAATAAAATGGGGTAAATCCGAATTAAACTATAACTACAAGGATGTTACTTAAATCTCCTCTAAACTTACTGCTCATAGAAATAAGTGAAGATTTCGCGAGTGCCATATCCAAATCTCACTCATCAGTCACCACCATGAACACGAAACTCGTTATAGTATCCGTAACAGTGATCGTAGCGATCATTGGAGTCTTTGTTTCCACTTGCCAAACCGGTGTTGGCGTCTTCGCTCCACCTCAAATCGCTGGTTCTCGTGATGTTTTCCACTCAGCGAAGGTTATAAAACTCACTGGAGCAACCGGTCCGGAGAGTGTAGCCTTCGATCCAGCAGGGGAAGGTCCATACGTTGGTGTCTCTGACGGTCGGGTCTTGAAATGGCAGGGAGAATCGCTTGGATGGGCCGATTTTGCTTACACATCAGCTAATAGGTAACCGACATTTTCCCTGTCCTCATCAAAGCATGTTTTGGACCTTTTTGATCGCACGATTTTGAATTATAGCCTTCAAATTTAGGAATATTTGACTTCTCATATTGTAATCTTGAGAGTTTGTTGAATTATTTTGATTTCGAATGGTGAAACTAAGTTGTTTTCGATTCTCGTATGGTGCTTCGGATCGTATCATAAACAGAGATTAACACGGTGAAAGCCAAATATACGCTGTCATGGTGCTCGAGGTTTTTCAAATGTAACTTTTCTGTAGGATCAGTGCAAAACATATGCCTCAGGATTTAGTGAGTAATGTGTTTGTTATCATGCCATGAGATAACCTCAGAGGTTTCTGTGACTTTAAAATCTACGATAAAATGTGTGGTTTTGGAGAATTTAAATCAGTCTAGTCTAGTGTATTCAGAGTCGCATCTATTTAGCAATGTAGTCCATCCTATGGATATATCTGCACTCCATTGCTTTCTGTGAGGGTTTTACTCATCTCTTACGATATGTAAAATTGATTTTAGGGAGAAGTGCGTTCGTCCATTTGCACCAGAGTTGGAGCATGTATGTGGAAGGCCATTAGGATTGCGATTTGACAAGAAAACCGGAGATCTATACATTGCAGATGCCTACTTTGGCCTTCTTATTGTTGGTCCTACCGGTGGTTTAGCTACACCCCTGGTTACAGAAGCTGATGGTCAGCCATTTCGTTTCACTAATGATTTGGACATTGATGAGCAAGAAGATGTGATTTACTTCACCGACACCAGCACCAGATTCCAGAGAAGGTAACATGAACAAATACACCAACTATTTCATTTTCTTACTACTCTTGTCGTTTCCTGAAACTAGAATGTTCTTGCTTTATGTGTGAAACATATAGAGGCAAAAACATATCCAGGGATTGGTAACTAACTAACTAAACTTTGGATCATAAACTTTTCTTGATAATAAGTTACTAATACCCAAATCACTGTCTGAAACTATGAATGTTGTTACATTGATGTCTAAATCTCATTTATCTTTTTCTCTTCTTGATGACTAACTTCAAATCACTGTCATGTTCAGGCAATTCTTGGCTTCTGTCTTGAACTTGGACAAGACTGGAAGGTTAATAAAGTTCGACAGATCAAGCAAGAAAGTAACAGTCCTACTAAAAGGACTTGCATTTGCAAACGGCGTCGCATTAAGCAAGGACAAATCTTTTCTACTCGTAGCAGAAACCACCACTTGCAGAATCCTAAGGTTTTGGCTCTCAGGTCCCAACTCAGGAACCCATGATGTCTTTGCTCAGCTTCCAGGGTTCCCTGACAACATTCGAAGAAACTCAAACGGAGAATTTTGGGTCGCTTTACATTCAAAGAAAGGGCTTTTTGCAAAACTTGCACTTAAACAAAATTGGTTCAAAGATTTGATGTTAAGACTTCCCATCGGGCCCCCGCGGCTGCACGCGGTGTTCATCGGAGGAAGACCTCATGCTACAGCCTTGAAACTAAGTGAATCAGGAGAAGTTGTTGAAGTGTTAGAAGATAGAGAAGGTAAGAAGTTGCGGTTCATAAGTGAAGTTGAGGAGAAAAATGGTAAGTTATGGATTGGTTCTGTTCTTATGCCTTTTCTTGGAGTTTATGATTTATAAATTATATATAATATAATTTTTTTATGGCGTTTGGGTCTTGAGGTTGGTGTTTTTTGTTGTTGCATTGTGAGAATTAAGTTAACTAGTGTAATTAGTTCTATGTGTAATATTTCTATTTAAGAAAAATTTGATGTCTTAAGTTTGGTTTTTATTTTATAAATTTTATTGGTTTATATATGTTTATGTGATATAATATGTATTGTTATTAGTTAGTTATTTATTTTTGTTTGGATAAAAAGTATGCAAATAGTGATCAAAATAAATTAAACCTAATTATTCTGGACAAATAAAACCAAAATAAATCTATTTTCTTCAGTGCCATGAAAACGTTATATTATATTAGTAATATTTTTGTAATAATGTTATTATTATTTCCAATATTATGTTTTTTCTTCTTACATTATTTTTGTATTATATTAAGATCAGTATAAATTATATAAATATTTTCTTCTAAATAGTAATTTCGCTTATTTGACAAAAAAAATTAGTAATTTCTGTTTAACGTAAAATAAATTAAATGATTGTAGTCGTGTCTATTAACAAGGACTAAAACACTTTTGTGAATTGTGACCTAATGACGTGGAAAAAGTAGCCACGTGAAACACATGAAATATTTTTATTTTGCTTTTGCTTTTGATTTGAATTAAATATGGTCGGCAAATGAATTAATAATATATATAAATAAATATATAGATGTAGTCTTAAATTTTGTTTACCTAAAAAACAAAAGGATGGGTCCTAAAGAGTAAAGGCAGACATATCATTTGTATTTTCTTCTGAATACATCAAATATTAACATTAAAAAAAAAATTCTATTTAGTATTTAATCATACACAAAACAGTTCATGGGAAAGAAAAACAACACTTCATATAGTACAATACATATATTGGAAAAAGCTAAAATTAAATTCAAATTTTAATTAATTTATCTGAAACATATGGAGGTTTAAATTGTTTATTTTGAGACAATTATTTGGCTTTTATTTAATAAATTGAAACTTGGTTTATAATTAACAATGATAATTGATTATAAATTCGTTAAAATAATGATTTTTTTTTTGGAATTTTCAAACCCAGTAAAGAATAATAGAGACATAAATAAATAAAAAATTTCAAAGCAATATATTTTTCCAATTCTAAAGTTTCAACTAGAGAGACGTTCCGTTCCGGTAATCTGGTTCGGGTTTTTACGGTTTCAAGTTTTTTTAATTTTATAAAGTTGAACCATTTTGTGTTATAAATTTAATTCAGATTTTTTGATATTTGGCTCTTTCAAGATTAAAATGTGTTGAACCATTTGAGTTCTAAAGATCGATTGGTTCGAGTCAGCTCGAGTCTTAGAGTGAAATGACCAAATAGTTTTTGGGGTTTTTTAGTTTGAGATAAACAAATAAGATTCTAGACTTCTATTTAATATTTAATTGATAGTATTTTGGTAAACTTGAGAATAAATAAATACATATAAAATAGTTATCTTTTGTAAAATATTTCTTATTAGGGTATTTTTACAATATCTTTTAGATTTAAACTAAAAACCAAACTAAAAAAAAATCAAAACCGGTCAGCTCTTATAAATTTTTGGATCAAATTTTGTTCAAATTATTTCGAAACAGCTCAATTCATATTAATTCCAATCAAATAGAATGACCAACTCTAGTTTCAACTATCAACTAAACATTAAATCCAATAAACATACATTTATTAATATTTAATAAAAGTATACATCACCACTTTCCTTGATCCTATTAACTAAAAACAATACATTTCAAACCAATATCTCTACATCCACCACTCAATAGAAAAAGAAAACGAAATGGTACGTCTTAAACTTTTCATTTTCTTTAAATTAAAATTTTAAAATAATTTATTAATAATATTTTTTTAATCTATAATTATCAATTTTCAGATTGTTAATAAACACAAAAAATAACAATTTTTTTTTTGTAACAAAAACTAATTTTATTTTATGTAGAGAGGATTAAAGATACCGACACGTAACTTAAAAGTTGTGACCGTAGCGGCTATACCGGTGGTGGTGACCGTCCTGACCGTGATTTCATATTCGAGCTTTCTTGCGCCGTACGAAATAGAAGGGACGAATAAAATATTAACGACGGCTAAGACTATACCGTTACCTGTAGATGGACCAGAGAGTGTTGACTTTGACCGTAACGGAGAAGGTCCTTATGTTTCTGTTATTGACGGTCGTGTACTTAAGTGGCGCGGCGAAGCGCTTGGTTGGATCGAGTTTGCTCGTACTTCTCCTCACAGGTTTCTAATTTAATTATTATTGTTGTAATATTATATATAAATGTCTAATTAATCTTTAGTTTTTTTGTGAAAATATTATTTAGGGGATCTGTTTTAATATTATTATAAATTTTTTTAAAAAATTCTTAGCTTAAGGAGATTCGATTTCTTTTGGTTTAATTTGAAACAGATAAGAGAGAGGAGGAAATAAATAATAAAATAGACAACACAAAAAATATAGAAAACGAAATAAATGATATATTTTTTTTGGTTTTATGAGAAATGATTTTTTAATTTTTTTTTTCTTTCTATTTTTAATTTTATTTAAATTAGTAGAAAACATTAATTCCTTAAAAGTGACCACAAACCTTCATTATTTTGTTTTCATAATTGATGAACGTAGAAAATTATATTTGATTTGATATTGTTGTTTTGGTAACATTCCAAAATATCTTATTTGAATTACATATTTGGGTTTGAAATTTTAGTATTCCTTCTTACCAAAACCAGATTGATTTTTTTTTTTTGGAAATGAAAATCAAAATAATTGTTTCTGAGTTTTAAAATTATTAGTAGAAAAATTATTTAAATTAGTTTTTATTATAATTATGGATGTGAAAAATCCAAAAATCTAAATTAATCTAATGAATTTTGCATACCTTGGACTATTTTCTTTGATATTTAAATTTGTGTGACCAAAATTGATCAATATACTACAAACTCTAAACCAATTTAAAATTGATCGGTTATTTGCAAAATTATGTTCAAATCATAAACTTAATATTTAACATCCATTTTTTTTCCTTGTTGCTGGAAATTTGTTATATGAAGAGGAAACTGTTCAAGCCATGAAGTGGTACCAAGTTGTGGAAGACCATTGGGTCTAACTTTCGACAAGAAAACAGGAGATTTATACATATGTGATGGTTACTTTGGTCTCATGAAAGTGGGACCAGAGGGTGGCTTGGCTAAGTTAGTCGTTGGAGAAGCAGAGGGTAAAAAGGTAATATTCGCAAACCAAGGAGATATCGACGAAGAAGAAGATGTTTTCTACTTCAATGATAGCAGCGATGTGTATCATTTCAGGTACAAACTCAATATTTTCACACTAGTACTAGACATATCAAATCAATATTTATCGTTTATTGTTTCGGAAAATGACTAAAAGAATCTCTAATTATCTTCAAATGTTAAATTAATATTTCATATTGTAAAAGTTATTTTTTTATTTAACTAAGGTAAAAATCAAATTTAATTCTCGATTTATAAAATATAGTCAAATAAAATTTCGATTTTTTAGAATATGATGAATTAGTGTTCAGTATATTAAACAAGATCGAAAAATAAGTGTAAAAAAAAAAATAGTCCTGAGATCGACAAAATCAAAGTCAAGAATAACATAACTAAAACAAGATCGCGCTAACCACAAAATTTGACGAATTTAATGTTTTGAGCATTAATTCATCACATTTAATTAGAAACTTGAAATTTTATTTTACTGCTCCCTCCGTTCCATAATATTTGACGTTTTAGAAGTTTCACATGTATTAAAAATATTTAATAAACAATTAAATATTATTTTGAATTTGTTTATTTACTTGGTAAAGGAATTTTATAATAAATAACGTTAATTCCCAATAAACTATAAATTTAAAATAGTCTAAATAAAATTAAAATACAAAAATTTCCCCAACTAGTTACTAGTAAATTTATCAATTAAATTAAATAAAGATATCTAGAAAATCAATTTTGTTGGGGCAAATATAAAAACTAAAAAATCAAACATTTTGGGACAGCAGAAGTATATTTTATAAATTACGATGAAATGAATTTTTATGATAAACGAGATATTAAATTAACATTTGACCATAATAAAATATATATTTTTTAGTTATTTTCCATGATTTTCGTATTTGTTTATATAGTACTTTAATTACTAACATATAATGAAAAATGACTTGAAAATGTTAGGGAAGTATTCTACTCAGCCATTAGCAACGAGAGGAGAGGAAGAGTCATTAGATATGACATAAAAAATAAAGAATCTAAAGTTATAATGGATGGTTTAAAGACTAACAACGGTTTAGCTTTAAGTAAAGATAAATCATTTTTAATCACATGTGAGTCACCTACCGGTTATGTCCATAGATATTGGATTAAGGGTCCTAAAGCCGGGACACGAGACATATTTTCCCGTGTCCCTGGCTACCCTGACAACATTCGTCGTACACCGAAAGGAGATTTTTGGATCGGATTACATTGTAAGAAAAGTTTGTCAGGGAGATTATTGTTGAGTAATCATTGGCTTGGACAATTAGCTATAAAGATTGTACCATTTGATTGGTTAATTGCTTTGATTAATGGACTTAAACCACATGGGATTGCTGTGAAAATATGTGGAGAGACAGGAGAGATTTTGGAGATACTTGAAGATAGTGAAGGGAAGACAGTGAAATATGTAAGTGAAGCTTATGAAAGAGAAGATGGGAAGATTTGGTTTGGTTCGGTTTTTTGGCCGGCGGTTTGGGTGCTTGACCGGAAGTGAGTGTAAAAGGAATAACCGGTGGTGTCTTGTGTATGTGTGTGTGTGTTTTTTTTTTAAATTTAAAGTATTTAAAATGGCAAATAAAATGTTTTGTTTAAAAAATCAATGTTTGTTTTGGTTATATTATTTGTAATGGTGTGACGACAAAAAAAAAAAAAAATTATTTGTAATGGTGTGATTAACTTTTGAATGTAAATTACTCTTCCGGGTCCAAAATAAGTGTTTTTTTAAGATTTTTTTTCTTGTTTAAAAAGTTTGATTTTTTTTGTTTATTTAATTAAAACTAATATATTTTATTAAATATCTAAATTTCATAAATCATAATAATTTTTTATGTTTATTTTTTTCATTGATTGATTGTAGATATTTTTGAGGAAAAATAATGTATATTTATAAAAAAAATTGTTAAAAAATAAATCTAATTAAACAAAACAAACATTTAAATCATTAATAAATATTTTCTTAATATAGATGAAGATTCTATAAAATTAAGTATAATAGGATAGAGGGAGGGAGTATTGTATATCATTAATTATGGATTTTTTTTTTGGAATTGCAAAAATGCCCTTATTCAAGTCTTTTTTGCAAAAATACCCTAATCATGCATTTTTTGCAAAAATACTCTAACATTATACCCAACATTATAAGTGGTATACCCTCACACTTTATGAAAAATTTGGAAAAATGTATTCAATTAGGGCATTTTGCATAATTAATTTTTAGAAAATCTTTTCATTCAAACATTTTTTGCAAAAATATCATAACAATAGACTCAAAGGTATAATTGGTAAATCCTACAAAAATGGTACATTTGCAAAAAAATGCTTGAATTGGGGCATTTTAGGTAATTCCTCATTTTTTTCCAATGATTATCGATTCTTGTTTAATTGACTCGTTGATAAACATTGATTTGTGTTTTGATATTACTGAGATTTAGTGTATTAAATTAGTAGTTCTCATAAGCAATCATATACTTTGATATTTCATGTGTTCTAGTCCATTAAATTATGTCGTTTAATGTATTTTTTCATAATTTAAAGTATTTAATTAATTGTTTTTTTAAGAACTTGGTAATTAAATTTATTTACAATTTTAATTCTTATAAGAAATGTATCGTTATCATTAATTTAAGGTTGTAAATTATATTAGGTATTTATATATAAAAAAAATTCGAAACTTAAAATGACTTAAATTTGATAAATATAAAAGTTCAAATCCATTTAAATAACATGTGCGTTTTTAAAAGATTCAGCTAAACATTAAATTGTAAGACAATAAAGTTTCAACCTTACAAACTAACACCTTAAAACGTTGTCGTTTTCTCTGATCCAAATACTTTAATATGTTTCGTGATTTTGCCCTTTATTCGACAACTGTACAATTTCAAACCAAAATGGTCACTACTAAAGCTATATACGTGTCGCCTCAACAAACAAAAAGTACTTATCTCTTTCCTCAATTTTCATTTTCTTCTCAACTTTTATTTTCTTATC
>KE151791.1:0-12481 GCA_000411095.1 Aethionema arabicum | reverse complement strand
ATATATATATATATATATATATATATATATATATTTGTGTGTGTGAAAATTTAATAAACAAACATGATACATGTTGTGTTAGATTCTTTACGGATGAAAAGTTGTATTTATTGTTAATGCTTTCAATATGGAAATGAATTATTCAAATTTTAGCTAAAAAAGAAAAGGAGGATTTGCAAAAATATTATCATTCAAGCCTTTTTTGCAAAAATATTATATATAGTTCAAGCATTTTTTGCAAAAATGCCCCAACATTAGATCCAACCGTATAAGTGGTATACCCTCACACTTTAAGACAAATTTGCAAAAGCGTATTGAATTAGAGTATTTTGCATAATTGATTTTTAAAAATGTCTTCATTCAACCATTTTTTGCAAAAAATACCATAATAATAGACCCAATGATATAATTGGTATATTCTCACATAAAGGGCAAATTTGTGAAAAAATGCTAGAATAAGGGCATTTTGCGGGAAGAAGGTTTATATTTCCCCACGATATGTATCATGTAGTAACAGATCCCCACGATAGTATGCCCTCTGTCCAATTGCACACAAGTTGAAAGTTCGCGAGCTCGGTCCCCATAATATGTTACATCTCGTGGGCAAATTTGCAAAAAATTCTAGAATGAGGGCATTTTGCATAATTCCAAAAAAATAATAGTTATTGATTTAAAAAGAAGTTATATGAAGTATATATACATGATTAATAAGGTAAATTACAAAGAGAAATATTTTATAAAGTTAGTTTTTTTTGTCACTATAAAGTTAGTTATAATAGATCAGATGTCCCACATATTTTAAGAAAATGAAGAATACATAATAATAAAAGGAAATTACAATCTTATTAGAAAATTAATTATAATATTTATTTTTTTCATTATTTTCACAACAAAAATTAGTTAGTGTGAAGAAAATTAATACAAGAAATTTGAATCTAATAAAAAAACTTCAAAAAATTAATTACATTTACAGAAATATAATTAGATATATATATAAATTAATTTTATGAACATGATACACAAATATAAATGTATGTTAAGGGTGGAAATAGAACAATGGTTAACTAAGAAAACATGATGAAAAAAATATTTTAATGTGGAAACAAATTATTTGCATCATATAAAAACGATCAAAATTCTATTTCTACTAGTAGAAAAGAAAACAACAATAAATATGACATAACACACACACGTATTTCGTTTAAAAAAAACACACACACGCATACGTATATATAACATTTAATTTTCTGACGGATAGATCAAATAAATGAGAAACGAGTTTTAGTTGTGATATATTGATGTCAATTTTTTTTATATTAAAATTGATTTTTGATAAGTAGTCACTATTTAGTATTTACATATAAAGTGCAAACAAAATCATAGTTTCTGAAAGGCAATAAAGAAAACACATGGATTAGTTATTGCTTGTCCATGATTTAGACTAAAATTAATAAACTAATCAAAAACAATTCTTTTTGTTAATTAAGTTAGATGTCCGATTCATTAGATTAGACAGATACCTGTTTTTCAAGTTAATATGCATTTTTAGTAACTCTAAATATATACGATTTAATATAAATGGTTACGATTTAAGATGTAGATTTTAAAGTTAACGATTTAATCTAAATGTTTTTTTTTAATAAAAACGTATTGGAAACACTATCACGTTCAAAAATAAATATTTGAATTATAATTTCCAAAAAAGAAAAAAAAATACATAATAAAATGAAGAATGGAAAAAAACGATTTTTTTTTACCGAAGCAGGGTGGCTAGTGGTTCGTAAGTCTCTTTCTAAGTCAAATGCATCTGGATTTGAGCAACGGTGACTATATTTTATTTATGTATCTAATTTATTTATTCAAACTAATAAAATTGATTTGTAACTACAACGCACAATAATAATACACTAATTAAAACAAAATTCTATAGAAAAAATAGTAAAAACCTTTTATTTTTTTCATTTTTGTCAAATTTACTTCTTTGTTCGTTGAATTAAACAAAATCGTTAATCTACAAAAATAAATGATATTTGAGTGTTTTGATGGTACAAAAAATAAAAAAATCGGGAAATAAATAATCTGTACCTTTTAATAACGGTAACCGAAACCCTGGTCGATAAGTTTTTTTTATCTCAACCGTAACTCTTTTTAATTTCTTGGTCGTCATCAAAACGGACAATATCATTTATTTTTTCAAATTTGACAATTGCATTTACTTTAACCAACACAAACAAATATCTCCCAAAAAATAAAAAATTTAATCACATTTTTTAATGTAAAATTTTAGCTAAACACCTAAACCGTAAAATTTTATTTTTCATTATTTCAGATAAATAATACTAAAAATGTCACTATTTAGTCGAAAAATGACACTATTTAGTCGAAAAAAGAAAGATATCCTATTACCAACAGTTAATGCAATAATAGTAACATTTTGTTTTTTGTATCTTGAAATGTGTAATCTATATTAATGTCTATTTATATTTTCTGACACTTTATAACCAAACAAACAAAGAACAAAAAAAACATAAAAACAAAAAAAATGAAGAAGCTCCTCCTCCTCGTCGTTGTCGCCATTGTTCTTCGTTTCAGCACCGTAGAATTCTCCGGCGAGATTCCTAAACAAGGAGACTCTTCTTTAACTGTTCAATTTCCAGACTTCCGTCTGATTCCGACCACCGGAGCTTCAGGGCCGGAGAGTTTTGTGTTCGATTATTCCGGTGAGGGTCCCTACACTGGATTATCTGACGGTCGAATTGTTAAGTGGTTAGCTAATGAGAGCCGTTGGATCGATTTCGCTATCACCTCTCCAACAAGGTCACTAATAATTAATTAATTTTTTTGTCACTTTATAATAATTACTTTTGTTTCAAAAATTTTATGAATAGATTTTTTTTTTTGTTTAAAAAATACACTTTTATAACATAAAATATTAAGTTGCTTTTTTATATATATATATATATATCATAAAATATACTTGTAGAAAAAATTAATTTTATTTATTTATTAATTTTGAGGTTAGAGTTTACCAGAAAGATGAACTTGTTTTAAACAACTAGTATTTTTATATACTCATATAAATATTTGTATATTTTTTTAAAAAGTTAACTTTAAATTTATGTTTTTTTTGAAAAAAAATTCTTAGTTTGGTCTATTTTAATTATTAAAGCCCTCCTAATTTTTTTGTATATGTGTAGTATATTAAGTGAGTAATTAGATAATTTACTTTCAAAATTAGATTGCAGTTTGCATTTAATTTCCAATTATTTCCTCAATATTTTCATTTTTTATTTGATTCAAATTTATCTCTAATAACATAACATAAGAGAAAAAAAAATTACAAAAATTAATATATATTGTTTGGAGATTTAGTACTTAACTACTTCTAATGGTAATATTGTTTTGGTTAAGTCAAAACTTAATCTCGGTTACCTAACTAAATTGGTACAACAATTTAGGCATGCCTTGAGATTGTCAATTTCGGACATACCAAAGAGTAATTAAAAAAACATTATATTAGGAGTAATATTTATTTTCAACAAAATCAATTGATTTATTTCATTTTATGAAATAAAATTATTTTCTATGTGTAACAAAAAAAGAAACATTATTTTGTACCAAATCGATTGTACTATATGTGGTTATAAGTTATCACCACTAGTTAGTTGTTAAAAAAAGTAGAGACAAAATTTAATTTCATTGGATTGGTTAGAGTTATAAGTTATAACTTATAACATCAATATTTAATATAAGCTTTTAATGATTATAAATTGACGACCCGATGACTGATGAAGAAACCTTACAGACTAAACTGCGAAGGCCCACACGTGCACGACCGTATGGAACACGTGTGTGGTCGTCCATTGGGCTTAAGTTTCCACAAATCCACCGGTGATCTCTTTATCTCAGATTCTTATATGGGCCTTCTTAAAGTAGGCCCACAAGGTGGTTTAGCTAACCAGATCTTGACACGTGTCGAACAAGAGCCTCTTAAATTCACCAACGGCTTAGATATCGATCCACGTACCGGTATCGTCTACTTTACCGATAGCAGTTCGGTCTTTCAACGAAGGTATATATATTAAAGTTTATTATAATTAATTTAATAATATGTGGTCCGATACGAATACGACGACGTTTATAGGTTGTATTTAATGTGATGGACCAACATAAAGCAATGTTTCATAAATGTTGGGTTGTTATAGAACGTTTATTACATTTTTTTTTTGATTAGCTATAAAGTCGAGCTACATTTAATTCTGCAATTTTAATTTTAGTGGAATTTATAAATTTGGAATTTATGTGAATAACGACAATATTTTTTTTAAAATGTTACAGGAATTATATATCGTTGATTATGAGTGGGGACAAGACTGGGAGATTAATGAAATATGATCCAAGTAGTAAACAAGTTACTACACTTTTACGAAACTTATCATTTGCAAACGGTGTCGTTTTAAGTGAAAACGGTGATTATCTCTTAGTTGTTGAGACAACTACGTGTCGGATTCTTCGTTATTGGCTTAACGACACGTCGTCTGAGATACAAGAAAACTACGAGATTTTCGCTGAGAATTTACCGGGTTTTCCGGATAATATAAAGAGAAGTCCACGTGGCGGATATTGGGTGGGGTTAAATACGAAACAAACAAAACTAAGTAAATTCGTTGTGTGGAACGCGTGGCTGGGACGCGCTGCGTTGAGTTTACCTGTGGATTGGATGAAAGTGCATTCGTTGTGGTCGAGGTATAAAGGGAATGGGATGGCTGTGAGAGTAAGCGAGGAGGGTAAAAGTGTAATATTGGAGGTTTTCGAGGGTAAAAATGGAAATAGATGGAAATCTATTAGTGAAGTGGAGGAGAGAGATGGTGTTCTTTGGGTTGGATCGGTAAATACTCCTTTTGCTGGGGTTTATAAATTTTAATTTTTAATGTAAAATGGAATTTCTATGTAGAAACAAAAAAAATTACGATTGATAAAAAAAAAGGAAGCATACAAATGATAATGTTATATGGAAATGTGTGTGTATACAATAATCTATAAAATAAAAATGTTATATCAATATATGATATTTTTAAGTTTATGGATGCTATAAATATATAATTGATTTACATGGATGCTATCAATATTGTACGTTTTAGATCTTAAAAAAAATGATACAAAAAAATCATATAGTTTGAGTAATTATAAATTAATTCAACAATTTTTTAACTTACACATTTTTTATACCAAATTTATAGTTTTATATAATATATATATATAACTATATGATATTGGAATCTACATGATTTGTTTTGGGAGACTTAAACAAATATTTTCAGACCGTATGCAATATTTTTTGAAATCGTTAATTGGTCTAAAGTTTTTAAATTGGTAGGAGACATTTTCTCTATAGACGCCGGTCCAAGCAGTAGTAGGTGTTGTCAGTTTCATGTGCCATGTTCTTCGGCGTTATCTTTTATGATACATAAAAATATTGCTAAAAGTAATCATGCGAAACATTTATAAGAATTTATTAGGAATTATGGTGAAATGACTTCGGATCTATTCTATTTTAGTGATAAAATTTTTAATTTTTTAATATAGTTTTTTAAACCACAATTTTTTCCGATTTGGTTTTTTAACTCATCCTTCAATCAATCGTTAATTTTCACATAAAAAAAATCATTTATCAAAATGCTGTGTTTAACTAAATCGATGAAAAAAAAAAAACTTTTCAAAGTGCGATTAAACCAATGGTTTCGCATATCAAATTTTTTAAAATTAACGGTTTACCGACAAGAGGATTAAAAATCCAAATTGGGAAATATTAAAATTTAAAAAACTAATTAAAAAGTTGAGAATTTTCTCACTAAAACAAAATAGGTTAAAGGTCATTTCACCGTGATCTCAATTTAATAAAAAAAAAAAAACCAATTATGTTCGAAAACAAATAAAAGTTGTTTTTTTTGCTTCAGAGAATAAATAAATGTTGTTTAAGAACGTGATCCAATTATTATCATTATTTTTATTGCTTGATCTAGAAACTCTCTATAATTATTATTAAACTTTTCTTAATTGTATTTATGGAAGACAACAACCTTTGCTAGCTTATAAAGAAATAGAGCAATTCATGTTCTGCGTGCGGAAATACAATTTACTTTACAATTTATTGTCGTTGAAGGAATCTCCTCAACCAAAAACTGCACTACCTTTTCGCAATATTATTAATTAATTATGTTAGAAAAAATCTTCATTTTAAAATAATCATCCAATTAAATAAAAGCAAATATATTTTAACCAAACCAATATATAAACAGAGAGCACGTTCATTGTGTTTACTTATGAACGTTTTTTTTAATTGTATTAAAGCTTGTGCAATTATCATTTTGTCCCCTTTTGTATATTAAGTTTATTTTACTATATTTAAATTTGAATAGTTCATTTTTACGATTGAAGCATACTATTCAAAAACTAATAAATGAAATATACACGATTTAGCGATAAAAAAAAAGTAGAAGATTTACCTTTTCATAAATATATTTATCTAAAATAAAATAAAAAAAACACTATACATACGACGGCCCAAAAATATTAATTTATATGGCGGCTTAATTATTTTGTTCACTTTGTCATACAATTCAATGTTCCATTTTTTAAAATTATAAATTACTATGTCCTTTTTGTCATGTTTCAAATAATTCAACAAAAGATAGTCAAATATGTTTACTAGTCTACTATAAACTACCTTTTATTATTATCATTATTATTTTTATTTTTTGTTACAAAACTCTAAACAAAGATATTTGTAATCATAAAGTATATATGTTAATATAAAAAAAATATAAAAATGGCATTCTAGCGCACTTCATTATCTATGATTTCAAATGAACATTCCTCTTGAGTTTCTCTTCTTTTTTATTAAGTTATTTTAATCAAAATTTAATATATATTTAAAATAAAACTTGAGCTCTTTCTCTCCTATATAAATAAGTGTTACATTCTCTAACATATCACAAACTAAAACATCTCTTCACTTTCACATACAAATTTAGCATAAACACTTATACATAAAACTATATAGAATAATGTTGATGAGCCAGAGAGGTCTGAAGTGGTCCGTGGTGGCGGCTATCTTAGCCGTTGTCTCTATCTTCATCGGACCGATCATCATCGGACCAGACCATTTAGAGGGAACTAAAAACATCTTAGAGAATGCTAAGACCATACCTCTTCCTGTATTTGGACCAGAGAGCATGGACTGGGACCCACAAGGAGAAGGTCCTTATGTAGCCGTTGTGGATGGTCGTATTCTTAAGTGGCGTGGAGACGACCTAGGTTGGGTCGACTTTGCTCACACATCTCCCCATAGGTTTGCTAAACTTCATTATACTCAATTGTTTTGGTTTTGGTTAGTTTCATCAATGGTTAGATCAAAAGATTATGGTGTTTTTGATTCCAAACTGTGTTTTGTTTGGTGAAAAAAATAGTCAACTATTAAAATGGTCTTTCAAACCCTGAATTTTGATAACTAAATTTTTTTAAATCGGAAACTCAAATTTACTATAATTAATCTAAATTTAGGTTATGTTTTTAGGTTAATTTTTGAAATTATGGTTTAATTTTGCGTTTAAAGTTTAATTTTCATTTAATAAATCCGGTTTAGTTAAAAAAAATACCGGTTATCAAAGTTTAGGGTTTAAAATCCCATTTTGATAGTTGAGTAATTTTTTCTACCAGACGAATATATTTCAAAGTTTAACATTTTATACTGAATACAAAGATGATGTTGTTATAGTAATTTTAAACGTTTGCAAAATTTGTTGTTTATGCAGAGGAAACTGTTCAACCAATGACGTAGTAGCTAGCTGTGGCAGGCCATTAGGACTCAGTTTTGAGAAGAAAACAGGAGATTTATACATATGTGACGGTTACCTTGGAGTCATGAAGGTCGGACCCGAGGGCGGCTTGGCCGAGTTAGTCGTGGACGAGGCCGAGGGTCGAAAAGTGACATTTGCGAACCAAATGGACATAGATGAAGAAGAAGATATCTTCTACTTCAATGACAGTAGTGATCAGTATCATTTCAGGGAAGTATTTTATGTGTCTATATGTGGTAAGAAGACAGGAAGAGTGATTAGTTATAACAAGAAGACAAAAGAAGCTAAAGTTGTAATGGATGGTCTACATTTACCTAATGGTCTTGCTTTAAGTAAAGACCGGTCTTTTGTTATCTCTGTTGAGAGTCCTACTGGTCTTGTACATAGATACTGGATCAAGGGTCCGAAAGCCGGGACCCGAGACATCTTTGCGAGAGTCCCGGGTTACCCTGACAACATTCGGATTACACCGAATGGAGATTTTTGGATTGGAATACATTGCAAGACGTCTCCTTTTGGACGGTTAGCGTTGAGTCATCGTTGGATTGGGAATTTGTTTATAAAGACGTTGAAGATGGAGCTTCTGGTTTACCTCATTAATGGAGTAAAGCCTCATGGTTTAGCTGTTAAGATATCTGGTGAGACTGGAGAGATTCTTGAGATGCTTGAGGATAAAGAAGGGAAGACAATGAAGTTTGTAAGTGAAGCTTATGAAAGAGATGATAAAATCTGGTTTGGGTCTGTGTTTTGGCCGTCGATTTGGGTTCTTGATCGCAAGTGAATAATTCAAGATTCTTGTGAATCAAAACAGTCGTATTTTCGTTTCATTTTTCAATATTTGTAGCAAAACAAGATGCAGAATTTAAATTTAATAGTGGATAAACAATGTTACCAGCAAAAATTTATAGAAGCTCTTATGTTGTAGGCTGATTTCTTTATATTATATTCCAATTTGTTGACAATGCTTCGCAGATTCTTGAAATACAGTAGGCTGCACTTAACGGATACCCTGAAACTGTAAAACAAAACAAGAAGCAAGAAACCACTTCAGATCTATGTTTCAATAGTGTAAAACTCTGTGAAAAGACTGTTATGTACAAGAACTATGGCAGCTACATGTAAGATTTGATTACGAGTAAATGTACGAGTAAATGAGAATACTTACTAGCTACAAAATCTTCAATATAGTCACACTCTATTTTACCATGAGCCATTGCACCAAGCTGAAATTGTAAGCAAGTAAAGGACAAGTTAGTGTAAGATGCTCTCATGGAAACTGAAATCTAAGCCAGAACAGAGAAACTTTTGGAGTTTACTAACCACAAAAACGCAGTCTGTTTCGTTACAGACAGTAGATAGATGTTTCTGCATATTAATCAGCTTGTCAGAGCTATACGAGAACCCTGTAAAGAAACAAACAATTATGTTTAGCTAGTCTCATTCCAGAGAAAGAAAGAATGTAAGAGAACTAAGGTCACCTATTTTTCGGGAATTAACCGGTAGATATTGTGTTACAGGGTTCTTGATCACCCTCAAGAGTTTCTCACGCTTACCAACTGCAGTAATGCTCAGTTTCTGCAGCAACTGCACTGCAAGATTAACAAAACTCCATAAGCAACAGGAGACCATGGAAGAGTTAAGCAAGAAAGAGATGAACTCACACATAATGCCAGCAAAACGCTTGTACGTTCTAGGTATACGAACATGTGGTTTAACTTCGAAAAGAACACCTTTTTCTGTTCTAACGTATACAGCTTTTAACCTCCCAGCTTTATTCACTGGACTATCCAGGATCATAAGAAGAGCCTAAAGAGGAAGAACACTTGTTTAAATAACCAAGAAGAGGGATAATCTATGATAATTTAGTCCTTAAGATCTAAGATCCTAACCTGATGAGTGATGTCTGGTCGATACTCAGCAGGATTTCTGTTATTTTTTCTCAAGAAATTAGCATGATCATCAGAGTTCAATAGCTGGTAAGTCTGCAGATGAGAGTAACAGATATTAACACCATAGCCACACTACACAAAATCATCTTCAAGTTGAGAATTTACCTTTCCGACTTTTGCAACTTCGAGAGAGGCTTTCTCAAGCACAAAAACAACACCTGGCTTTTTGGTGTTACTATGAGAAGGAGCAATAGGTATCCCTTCGATATCATCCGCAGCTGAACCTTCTGCTTCCTCGTCTATCTCCTTCTCTTCTCTATTTTCCGACTTTTCCATTTTCGATTTCTTCACAGTTGTTTCTTCTTCTGGTTCAAATTTGTGTTGTTCCTCTTCTCCATCGTCATCTCTGTCGTACCTCTCTTTTCGTTCCTTTCTTTTGTTCCCTTTAATTCCATAAGGCCGCACCATTTTCGTTGGGTTTATTCTCTTCAAACACAATTCAATTGAGCAGGCGACTGAGATTCAAAGACGATAAACCCTAATTTGACCTTAAAGGGGTTTTACTCTTTTTTTTTTTGATTTTTTAAATAAAAAAAAATAAGGCGGGTTTATAAAAGGCTCATAACTGTGAAAAAAAAAAAATTAAGATAAAAAAAAAATTAAGATAAAAAAAAACTGTGAAAAAAAATTAAAGGCTCAATATTAAAAAATAAAAAATCTCAATATTCGGAGAAAAACCTCAAAAAGGAAAAATAGTGTATTTTTCATAATTAAATATTACCTTCATTTTAATATTTATAATAATCAGAAATTGAAGTTAAAAAAACACAAAAAAAAAAGAGAAATCAGAAATATATGATTAAAATAAAAAATAATTAAATTTAGTTAGGCCCATTAAAGTTAGTTAGGCCCATTAAATCAAAATAGGCCCATCATTTGTATACGGGAAAAAAAAGAAGGGCTCAGAAACCTAAAACCTTGCCCGTCGGACTTTCTTACCGGAGCGCGAAGGAGCTTAACTACTTATTTTCCTTTCAATTTTGGTTTCTCTGCCGCCAAAGGGAGGAAGCAAAGCAGAGACAACTCGTGCGATTCGTTAACCTAGTTTGAAGATGACTTCTTATGGAGATAGATTGAAGTCTACCTCCATTAATGGAGTCAAGCTATACCATGTTTCCTCAGCCCCCAATGTTCCAACTTGGCTTAATCCCAAGAAGCAACGAGCTCTCCGCAAAAATCCCAGTAAGTAGTTCAAATTCTTCAGTTTCTGAGAACTTATCTTATGCTAAGAATCGTTAATTCCTTCCATAAACCCTGTAGCTCAAAGATTTCTGAGAATCGGTGTTTATGATTTGATACCTTTGTTGATTATGTATTATTGGACGGACTTATTTTATTGTTTTCCTGTTAGATTATACGGAAAGGGTAGAGCTGATTCAGGATTTGAAATTTGATACTGCCACGACTAAAATCAAAGCAAGTCCAGACGGAGAATATCTTATTGCTTCAGGTGCATATCATATCTCTTGTTTTCCTGGTTATTAGCAAGAACCAATATAAATGAATGTTTTTGTGCCTGTTTTTTCACGGATTTGTTGTTGAATTAGGCATATATCCACCACAAGTTAAAGTTTATGAGCTAAGGCAGTTAGCTTTGAAGTTTGAGAGACATTTGCAATCGGAGATAGTTAATTTTGAGGTACTTTTTCATGTTATGTCTCAAGATATGTGTTTGAATCTTAGTAACTATATTGTTTGTGTGGTTCAATAATGTGTTGTTTGGCTGTATAGATATTGGATGATGACTACTCAAAGCTTGCGTTTTTATGTGCTGACCGTTCTATTAATCTACATGCCAAATACGGGAAACACCATAGTGTACGGATTCCAAGGTATTTTTATGTTTTTTTATGCTTCATGAGTTTTACTAAGGCAATTGGTTTAATGTATACATGTATTTGTAGGATGGGAAGAGATATGACATATGATCCATGGTCGTGTGATTTGCTTTGTGCTGCTTCTTCACCAGATCTATACCGAATCAATTTGCAACAGGTAAAGTTTGATGAACAGTTTGGTTTTTGGTCTGTTGTTTATTGGAGAATGATTGATTGATGAAATGTGTTTTGTTTCTCCTTAGGGAAGATTTCTCCCTTCTTTCACAACTCAATCCCCGGCATTAAATGTTGTTTCTCGAAGGTTTGTATACCAATTAATGTTTCTTACATGTTTATTTTTCTCACTTAGGCTGTTTTCAATCGTTAACGTTTGAACATTTTGTTATCCAGCAATGTCCATGGATTGGTTGCTTGTGGTGGTGAGGATGGTGCTGTTGAATGTTTTGATAGGAGAATGAAATCACCTGCTGCTAGAATTAATGCAGTTACACATGGCGGTGATGCTTCTGCGGTATTTTATTCAACTTATTTTCCATATATACACACTTTTTCACGCCTTAGATGTGTTTGAGGATGTTAGGCCAATTCATGAATTAGATAATGATGAAGTTGAAAGAAATAACAACAATTGCATCTACTTTTCTAATAATTTTGGTTTTTTTTTGCTAATAGGAGGTCACTGCTATAGAGTTTGATGATAGTGATGGTCTTCAGGTTGCTGTTGGGAGTAGTGCGGGAAAGGTTTGGTTCTAGTTCCACTTTTATTTGTTTTATTTGATTATGTTGTGTTCATTGTGTTGCTATATATATAATTATATATATAATTATATATATA
>KE151787.1:123667-138460 GCA_000411095.1 Aethionema arabicum | reverse complement strand
TATATATATATATATATAAGTATTAGATTAGAATTGTTTCTAATTTGTAACATGGAGTTGCAGTTGATTGCATTTTTATCTCAACTCTCAAAGAAGAAGAGCAGCCCTGATCAGGTAAACCTTGAATAAAGTGTGTACATTTATGAACTCAAGAAAACAGAAACTGAAGTTCTTGATTCAAATGATTCATCATAAGAAGGGAATATGTCAATAAACCATAGAAATGGTATAACTTTTCATTTAAAAAAGTTAAAAAGTTCCTGTAACATTTGACCTTTTGTATAGTCAAAATTTACAAATCTCCCCACAAATCATAGATAAAATCACAGCACACAAGTAAAAAACAAAAATCAGTTCTTAATTAAACAAACAAATAAAATCAGTCATTTATTAAAATAATAAAAGGTTGTAAGAAATTTTTTAAAAAAGTAAAAAAATCAAGCCCAAATAGCAAGAGCAGACATCATTCCAGCTCCAAGAAACAAGAAACAATAAGAGATAATTTGAAGCTTAAAATCAACACTCATTTTTTTACTTAGAAAATCTGCAGCAATCAAATCCACAAGAGCCATATAAACCAATATCCCTGCAGACAAAGAATCAAGGATTCCTTCAGACACTAAAGCCAGTGCACTGTATGAGTCATACGAGGAGGCTATAAGCGTTCCCACGGCTACACCAATAGGAGTAGTGACTGCAAAGAAAGAAGCCATTATTGCAGATCCTCGTGTGGTTAACTTAGCCTCAGCGATGCAACCGCCAAGAGCGAAACCTTCGAAGAATTGGTGAAAGGAGAGAGCAAGAAGGAGAGGTCTAATGGTACATGGACTGTGTGATACTCCAAGGGAGATTCCTATTATTATTGAGTGTGATACTATTCCAAGCTCAAGAATCTGAAATTAAGATACAAAAAATGTTTGATTTAGTTTAATAGTGTTGAATAAAATGCTGTAAAAAGAAATGGCATTATTATTACATATGATGTTATATAATGTTTTGATAAAGTATTGAGATTATATTGGAGGAAACTAAATCAATTGTTTAATTTTTGTATGATGTTAGATTATAAGGTTATAACAAAAAGAAAAATGTCATTTAGTAATAAGGACATTAATCGTTAAATCTTTTTTATAACGATTAAAGCTATATTGCAAAAAAAAAAAAGATTATAATAAATGAAATCTTAGGGAATTATCGATAGCCTTTCTGTTTGCGAACCCTTTGAAAACATTTTTTGTATTGCATAGTTTAGTTTGCTTTCAAAATTTATTATATATATAATATATAATTTACATACGTATAGTTTAAACATTTTTTCATCTATGACTTATTTCACATATTCTAAAAACGACATTGTTTTGATCATAATACATAGATAAAATAAGTGATATAAAACTTTTTGGATATATATATATATATAACATTTTTGTGCATATTAATCAAATTAAGAATAATGTTTAGTTCCTATTATTTATTAAAATTAAATTTTTCTAGTGGTGTATCATAGATTCATAAAAACACATATTGATAATTGATTTCTAAAAATTGTAATAATATATTTAACTTATTATACTCTCTCCGTTTCTTTTGTATAAAATGTTTTAACACTTTTTATTTTTTTTTTCAATTTCTTATGAGTTTTCAATTTTCTTTTTGTTGGATAAGTATCAAGCTTATCCTTAAAAGTCTAAGATATCTATAACAAGTCGGTTAGGATAAGATAGACTTAAATCAAATCAAATCATATCTTAGTAATCCTAGTAGAGATAGGTTTGTAAAAGCTTTATATATTACGTTGAGTTGTGGCGTAATATGAGATGAGCGAGAGAACTTCTAATGTTTAGTTTTGAGTGATTTTCTAAGCATTAATAAAGAGAGTGATTCTTTATTCTTTGAGTTCTAGATCTTATACTTTTTAATTTATTTTTTGACAAAATTTTCCTTATATTTATCAAAGTAAAAAAAATATAGAATAATTAGTGGTAAAAATGTCATTTTATCAATTTTATTAAATAGTTTGCATTATCATTAAACACCATATATATGATATGACGATGAGTATATTCTTTAATATAATAAAGTCAATGTCAGAGTTATATAAAAAAAATAACCAAGTCATTTACCTGAGAAACAACAACGTGCCTGATACCACTATCCAACCCAACATCCCCATGACCATGTCCATGTCCATGACCATGTCCATGACCATGACCATCATCACTCCTCACCAAAGCCTGAAACCCCTCAGCACCCATGGACAAGCTATGACGATGATGATCTGCATTAGCCCTCATCCCCACTATATGTAAACCACCAATATCTTCAAAAAACCCTGACCTCATTGACCTTCCTGCATGATCAGACATAACCGTTCCCACCTCAACTGCCCCCAATGACTCAACAGACCGCTTCATCATATTCTCCTGCTTCTTCTCATAATAACCGGTGATCATAAAATCAGCAAGTAGAGTAAGAAGAGCAGCAACCATGGCGAAGAATTCAGGGAAAGGAAACATCTTCCATGGAAACTCTGGTAAACAAGGGTCACTTAAAGATTCAGATCCTGCAGAGAGCATGTGAACGAATCCTGTAGCGAGAATAACTCCTGCAGCGAATGCTTTTGCTCCTCTCATGATTCCACCGTTTGATGGGAGGAAGTTACGGTTTAGAGTTCCTATAAGGGGAAGTGCGACTCCAGCTGCTCCACTTATGAGGATTGATGCCATTGCTGCGAATTTGAGGGTTAGAGCTGCTGAGTCGTCTCGACATGGGTCTGACTCGCCCGAGTCGCAGCTAGTTTTCAATGACTCTGTTTATGTTAGAGAAGTAAAGAGTTAGTTGTATAAAAATGATAGAAAATATCAAATAAAGTAAGTCTATTCGTTAGGACATCGATCTCTAGTGGTTTATTTCTTAAATTTTGAAATAAAAATTTGAAAATCTTTAAAGGTTTTTCATTTTTTTTCTTCAAAATGAAAACTTGTGGTTTTTCAAAAAAAAAAAGTTTCCTCTTTTCGATATAAACCATGAATGTTCGGGTTCTTACGGCTCCATACATCCTCCAAATTAGAACAGGTAAATGTCTATAAGCGGAAAGTTTTCAAATTTAAAGAATTATATACTATTTACATTCTTCAAAAATGTATTCATGTTCTACAAATTTAAAAAAAAAAACAAAATAAAGATTACTGTTGAAGATAATATTCTTTATTTTATTTTTCAAAATAAAAAAAATCCCGTTATTTTGAAGATTATCGTTAAAGATCTTAGAAAAATGGTGCTAAACTTTTAGATTTGGGTTCGAGTATCTAAATCAACAAATATATCTATTTAACTATATAATTAAGGCATAACTAAAGTTGTTAAATATAAAATAATATTAGTGGAGAAAATGAAAATGGAAATAAATGTTACATTTGTGTGAGATAAAATGGTGGAGAAAAAACCTGTAAATCCATGAGATAAAGGTGGGAGAAAATCCAAGAAATCATGAAAGAAAGACATTACTCTGTTTTGGCGTTGAAAACAGAGATGAGAACAAAAAAGCAAACAAACTTTCTGCTCTTAAGGGTTGTGGTTGAAGAAGAAAGAGTCGAAAAAAATTTATAATTTATTATTTGACTTTAAAAAATTAAGAACAAGACATCAACGACTAAAGAGTTTAGTAAATGTGGTCATAAGTGTGATTCATTGGAAATGACCATAAAATGTCGTCATTTCACTAACCCGTGAACAAAATGTTACGCTTAGCCGATGACTTTCTATAAAATCTATAATATAGATAAATAAATATTTTTATATACTAATACTATATTGAATAAATCGATTAACTGGTGACTTTTAATAAAATTTATTATTTATATATAAATAAATATAGATTGATTTTAGAGCGATGATACGAAAATGACGAAACTCAACTATGTTGTATACGTTTAGGCGGGCACACGTCTGATAATATACAGATTAGAACATGACAATAATAAATAGTTGTTATAACGTCTACGGCAACAATTACTCTTTTAGTTAGGATTGAATTATGGATATATATAGATATATGGAAGAATAAATGGATGTTTTTAAATCGTATATAGTAAGTTAAATAGGTCCGGATAACTGATAAAATCGAGAATATATGGAGAAGAACAAAAAAAAAAAAAATTCTCAAATACAATAGTAATTCAAAACAAATTCGATTACTAAAAATAAAATGTTTACTATGTATAAAGATTTAAGTACTTTTCACGTGTAAGAAATAGAAAAATAGTACATTTATTTAATAATTTTATTTTTCTTTGATTTATTTTGAAAAAAACAACAACATATATCTAAACATTGGATCTAGATACAATATATGTCAAACATTACAAGGGAAATACTCGTATCAGATCAAGGTTTAGACTTTATTTATGCGAGTATGAAATCAAAATTAAAAATGAAAAATGTTTTTCGTATGGTAAAAATAAATTAAAAAATTATATAATATATAATATATAGATTTTATATTAAAAAAAAAGAGTCTAACGGCCTAACGCCAACGGCCCAGCAACCAACGGCCCAACAGCCTATACGCAAGAAAGAGAGCGTGAGTGATGTTGATGACGAATTTTTCAATAACTAATTTTTGTAAAATAAAAATAAATATAAATTTTCCCTCCAAATCTTCTATAAATTTCACCTCCGCACACTATCGCAAGAGCGAATCGTCATTTTCTCGTAGAAAAACTAGACTCCCATCAATTCGCTTCAAAATAGGAGAATTCGCCGGCCATGTCTGACGATGATGATATGAAGAGCTGCCCAGAGTTGTTCGTTGGAATTTGGGTGACCGTGAAGATGAAGAACTCCGGCGACCGCTACAGAGGAACTGTTACATTTGTTGATGTAGAGGATCATGCATTTGGACTCAAAGAGGGTAAGGTTCTTTCATCACCTTTCTAGGGTTTCTTTTAGGTTCACCTGTGTCGTGAATTAGGGATTTTACTCAATTCTTTCTGAATCAGTCGCGGTTTCTCCGTAAGTTAGGTTATAAGATGCAATTGAAGTTGAATTTCTTTGTATACAAGTTGAAATCCCGACTGATTTCACGGTTTACTCCTCCGATTTCTGTTGTTTATGTGTAGAAATTAGAAATGCAAGATTTATGGATCTTTTTGGTGTTCTTGCGATTAGGCTTTGATCATTACCTTAAATCGATAACTATGTCTTCTCTGTGGCCTTCGTTTCTTACGATTCTGTTCCGTGTGAAAATATTTATGAGAAATTGAAATTAGCACAGTGAGATTTATAGATGATTTTGGTTCTCGGGACGATCTTGATCATTATTACCTTAATCGATAGCTAGGTTCTGCTCTGTGGCCTTTGTTTCTTGCGATTCTGTTCCTGTGAACAGATTTTTGAGAAATTGAAATTAAAACAGTGAGATTTATAGATGATTTTGGTTCTCAGGAAGATCTTGATCATTATTACCTTAATCGATAACAAGGTTCTGCTCTGTGGCCTTCGTTTCTTGCGATTCTGTTCCGTGTGAACAGATTTATGAGAAATTGAAATTAGAACAAGAAGTTTTATAGATGTTTTTGGTTCTCGGGACGATCTTGATCATTATTACCTTAAATCGATAACTAGTTTCTGCTCTGTGGCCTTCGTTTCTGTTCCGTGTGAAAAGATTTTTGAGAAATTGAAACTAGAACTGTGAGATTTATTGATGATATTTGATGCTTAAGACGATCTTGATCATTACCTTCATAGCTAGATCTAACTCTTCTTGGCTTTCTGATACACACAAGTAAAAGGGTTTTAGTTGACACCATTACTGCACAGATTTCTTGCGTGTGTTTTGTAATGTGTATGGATGATGATTTGGCCTCTGATTAAAACAGTGGAACGCGCCAGGAGTGGTGAACATTTTAGTGCCATGGAAGGTTTTTACCAATTTTTTCGAAAGGAAGTTGAGGTTGGTCTTACTAAATCTAGATTTATACAAGTATTAGATTAGAATTCTTTCCAATTTTGTAACCTGTTCATTGCAGTTGATTGCAGCTTCAGATCTGCCACTAGGCCACCCCAGCATGAACAGCAGCCCTTACATGGTAAAAACTTGAATATAATATGTGCATTTATCAACTTAAGAACACAGAAACTGGAGTTCTTGATTCAAATGTTTATCTTCCAGCCTGGTCAGAACCATTACCACATTGTTACAGATCCATCACCTACAGCAGCCAAGGCACTTGAAGACAAGAAGGATCCACCTACTATGGACCCACCCTCCTAGCATGGACCCACCCACCTAGCTTGGATCTACCTTCAAAGTAAAACTCTGTTTCTCTGAAAGAACATAACACTTTCTTTTGACTCATAGTAGTGGTACATATGTCCATAAACATAGCTCTCGGTTTATAGTTCAGTTTAGTTACTCTGTTTCTGTACAGAGCAACATCATAAGGGTCTTCTACGTTTTAGTGTATACATAGCTGATTTGAGTAGTCATTGATCTGTTTCTAGTGTAACCACGTCGTTGCGTCAAGATAAAGAAAACTTTTTAAACGCCCTTTACTTTTTATCGGTTGTGAATACTTTCAAATTTCGGTTACTTTTTAACGGTTCTAATTTCTGTTTGTTTTTGTTTGATTATGGTTTTGATCCGATTTGAAATCTGAATTGATCCAAACCGATCCGAACATTAGGACCTGAATGGTTCGGCATTTTTTAAATCCAAAATATCCAAAATCTATAAAATCTGAACAGAACCGAGTCAACGTAAACTTAAAATCCGAAAAGTTCGACTATTTAAAACTTGAAAAACCCAAAATCCCAAAATCCAAAAAACCGAACCAAAAACTGAACCAAATGATTCGAATAGTCCGAGTCGATGCCTATAATTATTAACTTTAAATAACTGGTTTTTTTAAAATAATAATTAATAAAAAAATAAACATAAATTTCCCTCCAAATTTTCTATAAATTACACCTCTGCACAGTAGCCCAAGAACGAATCGTCAGTCTCCCGTAGAAATTAGATTCCCATCAATTCGCTTCAAAATCGGAGAGTTCGATCGGCCATGGCTAGCGATGATGATGATTCGAGTGACATCTGCCCACATTTGCTCGTTGGAAGTTGGGTGGCCGTGAGAATGAAGGGTTCCGGCGACTGCTACTGCGGAACGGTCACATTTTGCAATTTAGAGAATAAAGCATTTGGACTCGAGGATAGTAAGTTCCTTTATCACCTTTCTAGGGTTTCTTTAAGCTGTGTGGTGAAGAATTAGGGATTTTACTTATTCTTTCTGAATCAGTCGCGGATTCTCCGTAAGTTAGGTTGTAAGATGCAATCGAAGTCGTGGTTCTTTGTATACAAGTTGAAATCCCGACTGATTTCACTGTTTACTCCTCCGATTTCTGTTGTTTATGTGGATTGATTGAAATTGGAAATGCAATACTTATGGATCCTTTTGGTTTTCTTGCGATTAGCTTGAATTTATCACCTTAATCGATAACTAAGTTCTACTCTGTCGCCTTCATTTCTTCCGATTCTGTTCCATTTGAAAAGATTTTTGAGAAATTGAAACTGGAACAATTAGATTTATAGATGATTTTGATCTTGATCATTATTATCTTCATCGATCACTAGACTCTACTCTCTGACCTTCGTTTCTTGCAATTCTGTTCCATGTGAAAAGATTTTTGAGAAATTGAATTTGGAACAGTGAGATTTAAAGATGATTTTTGGTTCTTGCGACGATATTCATCATTATGACCTTCATCGATAACTAGACTCTACTCAGTGGGCTTCGTTTCTTGCGATTTTGTTCCATGTGAAGAGTTTTGAGAAATTGAAACTAGAAAATGTCAAATTTGTCCATGATTTTTGTTTCTTGTACCGATTTTAAACATTACCTTCATTGCTAGATTTAACTCTTCTTGGTTTTCTGATACACAAAGTTAAAGGTCTTTAGTAACGCAATTGCTTCACTGATTTCTTGCTTCTTATTCTTGCTTGTTTTGTGATGTGTATGGATGATTTTGGCTCTGATCCACACAGTCGAACTCTTACGCGCCATGCCGTTTGAAGATTTAGTGCCATGGAAGGGTTTTACCAATTTTTTCGAAAGGAAGTTACGGTTGGTCTTACTAATCTAGATTTATACAGTATTTGATTAGAATTCTTTCTAATTTTGTAACTTGCTCTTGCAGTTGGTTGCAGCTACAGAGCTGCCAACATCAGGTCCACCACCAACCAGCAGGAGCAGCCCTAATCAGGTAAAAACTTGAATATAATCTGTGCTTTTTATGAATCAAGAACACAGAAACTGGAGTTCTTGATTCAAATTTTTATCTCACAGCCTGGTCCGAGCGGTTCTGGCAGTGTTGCACCTGCACCTTCATCACCGACAGCAGCCAAGACACTTGAAGAGAAGAAGGAACCTCCTAGCTTGGATCCACCTTCAAAGTAAAAACTCTGTTTCTCTGCAACAACTTTAACACTTTCTTTGAGTTCTATTACATGTAGATATGTCCATAAAAGTAGCTCCCGGTTTACGGTTCAGTTCAGGTTCTGTACATTTTGTAACGAACAACATTACTTGTATCCTCGTTCGGAGATGACGCGTGAGAGAGTAAGACATAAGAGGCATATAGGGTGTAACTAGTGAGCTATTCAGTGGTAGGAATTTAGCTAAACAAGTTAAACTAATTCAATTTGTTAAAATGTTTACCATTTACAATGAAAAAATTGAAAAAAAAAGTTTCATCAAAATTCCCATGAGTCATTTAATTTATCAAGAGATTTCATGAAAATAGACTAATTTTTTTCTATTTTTTTTCATTCTAAAAATAGTACATCCTGTACATGAATCATTTTTTTAAACATTTTTCAGTTATTTTTTTTTAATTTATCAATTTTTATTTTGCCCATTTTTTCCATTATTTGTTGCTACAATTTGTTGCTACGAGTTGTAGCCATAATAGAACCGATTCTAAAATTACAGTAAACTTAGACCATGAACATCAATGGTCTCTCACATGAATCTCTCTTCATAAAATAAATAAAAAATAATAGAAAAATAATTTTTTAATAAAAAATGGTGAGAATTTTCTTGTTGAGTCTCTCATTTGAGAGATCATGAATTTTTCATGAGAGACTCATTTTTTACATGGCAATCTATTATTGGTTTAAAACAATATTATATTTATTAAAAGAAATTAAATTAAAAACTAAATAAAAATAATAATATTTTATTACATGAGAGATTCAATGAGAGATAGACTGATGCATATGCTCTTATACAAAATTAGAAATATAAAACGATTTCATATTATAAAATAAAATAAAAGATAATATCATAATTTTTTTTTAAACAATATATCGATATGACTGATAAAAAAAATATATCGAAATATATGGGAAAAAAAAAACTTATAAAATCTAGAGACCTAAACCGGGAGTAGGCGTAACTTTTGTTTTCTCAGCGTGAGTGTAACTTTGATGATCCGTGAGTATAACTTTTAAATAACGGATTTTCTTTTTAAATAATAATTAATAAAAATATATATAAATTTCCCTCCAAAATTTCTATAAAGTACACCTCCGCACAGTAGCCCAAGAGCGAATCGTCAATTTCCCGTAGAAATTAGAGTCCAATCAATTTGCTTCATAATCGGAGAGTTCGATCGGCCATGGCTAGCGATGATTCGAGTGACGTCTGCCCACATTTGTCCGTTGGAACTTGGGTGGCCGTGAAAATGAAGAGCTCCGGCGAGCGCTACAGCGGAACGGTCACATTTTATGATATAGAGAATAATGCATTTGGACTCAAGGATGGTAAGTTCCTTCATCGCCGTAAGTTAGGGTTTCTTTAAGCTGTGTGGTGAATTAGGGATTTTACTTTTTTTTCTGAATCAGTCGCCATTTCTCCGTAAATTAGGTTATAAGATACAATCGAAGTTGAAATCCAGATTGATTTCACGGTTTACTCGTCCGAATTCTGTGGTTTATGTCGAGAGATTGAAATTGGGAATGTTAGACTTATGGATCTTGTTGTTGTTCTTGCGATTAGCTTTGATCATTACCTTAATCGATAACTAGGTTCTGCTCTGTGGCCTTCGTTTCTTCCGATTCTGTTCCATGTGAAAAGATATTTGAGAAATTGAAACTGGAACAGTGAGATTTAAAGATGATTTTTGGTTCTTGCGATGAATGATCTTGATTATTATTACCTTCATCGATAACTAGGTTCTACTATTTGGGCTTCGTTTCTTCCTATTCCGTTCCATGTGAACAGATTTTTGAGAAATTGAATTTAGAACAGCGAGATTTAGAGATGATTTTTGGTTCTTGCGACGATCTTGACCATTATTACCTTCATCGATAACTAGACTCTACTCTGTGGGTTTCGTTTCTTCCTATTAGGGTCCATGTGAACAGATTTTTGAGAAATTGAAACTGGAAAATGTCAGATTTGTCGATGATTTTTGTTTCTTAGAACGATTTTAAACATTACCTTCATTGCTAGATTTAACTCTTCTTGGTTTTCTGATACACAAACTAAAAGGTCTTTAGTAACGCCATTACTGCACTGAATTGATTTCTTGCTTCTTATTCTCGCTTGTTTTGTGATGTTATGGATGATTTTGCCTCTGATCTATACAGTGGAACGTGCCGGGAAGGGTGAAAATTTTAGTGCCATGGAAGGTTTTTACCAATTTGAGCGAAAGGAAGTCACGGTTGGTCTTACTAATCTAGATTTATACAAGCATTAGATTAGAATTCTTTCTAATTTTGTAACTTGTTGTTGCAGTTGATTGCTGTTACAGAGCTGCCACCACCACCCAGCAGAAGCAGCCCTAATCAGGTAAAAACTTGAATATAATCTGTGCTTATGAACTCAAGAACACAGAAACTGAAGTTCTTGATTCAAATGTTTATCTCACAGCCTGGTCCGAGCGGTTACTGTAGTGTTGCACCTGCACCTTCATCGCCCACAGTAGCCAAGGAACTTGAAGACAAGAAGGAATCTCCTAGCTTGGATTCACCTTCAAAGTAAAAACTCTGTTTCTCTGCAACAACTTTAACACTTTCTTTGAGTCATATTGCATGTAGATATGTCCATAAACATAGGCTATGTTACAAAGCTATCGCTTTACAGTTAAGTTCAGGTCACTTCCTGTTCTGTTCATACATAAATGATTTGAATAGTCATTGATCTACTTTGGTGTAACGACGTCGTTTGCGTCAAGATGAAGAAAGCTTTCTAACGCACTTTACTTTTTATGGTTGTGAACAAAAGAGTATCTGTTGCGACGTCGTTTTGGTTCGTTTTCCATTGAAATTATCTGGAAGATGATCCATCTCTATCTAAGAGAAACACTATCTTCTTCTCTTACACTTCACTCCTAATTATACTTATTAGCAAACCTGAAAATACCATTTTTTCATATTAATTATATATACAACAAACCATAAATATGAATATTTGTACACACAAATATAATCTTGAATCTTATTACAACTATAAATTAAAATAATTAATATATAGAGAAATATTAGAATATTCTTAACCGTAACTTAACATCAAATTTTTTCTGTTAACAAGCATTATTTACATTTTAAATATCTATGATTAATATATTTCATTTCTTTTTGATTTTTTAATTGTTGTTAACTTAAATCATGAATTATTTCTGTTTAGTGACAAAAAAAATCATTCAACTATCAAAATAGTTTCTTAAACCTTGAATTTTGATAACCAAATTTTTCAAACCAAACCAAAAAAACTTATATCAAAATTAAGTTTTCAACACAAAAATTAGACTTTAACCTCAAGATTAAACTCAAAAATATAATCTAAATGTTGATTATTAAAATTTAGGATTTGAAACTTTGGTTATCAAAATTCTGAATATTTTTTTTTTAATAACTGAATATATTTTTTAACCAAATAGAAATAATTCAAAATTGAAAATATTATAGTCCATTAGTTTGATTAAAAGGGGGAGAAAATTACTACACGTTGTGGTTGTGACTTATGAGTATGAAGTTTCTTTTGTGACGCAGACGCTCCAAGAATCGCGACCAGCGTTACGATTGACAAAACGCCAGACGCTACAAACACGCCCTTCTTTACAAGGTAACACTCACGTTTTAACCAACCTTCTCCATATCTCTGCTCTTTGTTCATACTTGCCGCAACGCTTATTAACGTTACCGCAACCGCAAAATTCACCCTTCAAAATAAATAATGTATTAATTTTCATATAATTGTAAATTGATTTGAATTAAAGAAAAACCGCAATTACCATGAAAACAACATAAGAAACACACAAAACGACGTCGTTTTAACAGCAGATAATCTTGTTCCTGACTTATCTTTTGTTTTCCACAATCCTTTGCAAATCAAAACGTTTCCGATGATTTGAGCGATTGAAACACAGACTAGAGCTGCGGTTCCTAACACGAAAGCTCGAGTCTCCGGTAAGAAACAAAATTCTCCATTCCATTTTAAATCTTTCCCCTAAATTAAATTGAAAAAAATAGCAGAATCTTAACACAAAAACATGTTCTTAGAACCCTAAAACATAGATAACTTGAACAACAAGTAAACTAAAAACACTAAATTCACCTTAGCCTTTTGAAATTCAGCTGCAATGCACAAGATAAACGCGACGAGACCGAGGAGGAAGATGAAGGTGAGAAGAAGGGAGAGTAAAATTCGTCCATTATTGTCTGTGTTATGATCTTGGACCTCCATTGATTTTTTTTTGTGGTCTTAAAAGACCTAAAAAGGGAAGAAGAGATAACTTGTGGCTTACTCCACTAGATAAAGAGATAAGGAGAAGTATACATATGAATAAATATCTATATATGTATAAGAGTGGATTTGTTCTTTGTTGTTATGATTGGGTTGTTGGGTTCTTTGCTTTGCTTTTGTGTTAATAAAGTTTATGTCTTTTTTATTTTTTATTTTTTTATTTACGATTAATTGATTATTAACAACCATATTTGTTTGAATTTAAATTATTGATTAAAGTGTCGGTTTATATTACTCCCTTTGTCCCAAAATAATTGATTTTTTATGATTTATTTTTGTCCCACAAAAATTGATTTTCTATATTTTATTTAATTAAAAATATAAATTTTATAAATCAACTCAAAAATTAATTGAGCTTATCTTGTTTCTATTGGTTAATTATTATGGGAAAATGTATAAATATAAATACAATTAATTAAAATACAAAATTTAACAAACTAATAATTAATTACTTAATATGTGTGCAAATGTCAAAAAATCAATCAATATGAGACAGATGGAGTATTTGTTTTTAATTGAGTTTTGACTATAAAAAATGTGTGTTGTGAAATTTCATGATATTTTTAATTTTAAAAATTGAGTGTAGTAAAAAAATTAAATTGAGGTTTAATTTCATTACAATCAAATATCAATATATCATTAATAGATAAAATCATATTTAATTGTTTTTGGGAATGCAGCTTCGAGCTGTTTTGAGTTTGATGGGTTTGGTCTTGAGGACAGGATTATGTTCGAAAAAGTTGGTCGGCCGGAGTTCAAAGCCGCCGGGCATTGTTGGCATCGTCGGAAAATCTTCCTGGGCCGGAACGTGGTGAAATCCAACAGTGTACCACATCACTATATCTTTGTTCTCTATATCTCTGTTTCTGTCATATTCAAACCAATAATTTTAGCCAAAGAAAGTAATAAATAGTTAGACATTTATATATAGCACAAAGATTAAATTCTGCTTTTTTATTTCTTAATTTTGTTAGATTTAAAGTATTTTTTTAATTTAATAAAAATATCATAATTATATTAATAATCATCTTAATTGGTTTTTATCAAAGTCACATATGACTTCTTCATTTTAGATTAAATATTTTAGAACACTGTTCGAACATTTTAGATATATTCAAGTTAAAAAAAAGATAAATATCAGATTCATATTGTATATCTTTTTTATACAACTTTAGCTATCAATATTGATACTTTAAATTTTTGTAATTGCCGTTTGCCATTAAGGCCTTAATTTTCTTTGTGATCCAAAAAATACAAAATCATTACAAAGACAAAAAAAACTGATATTTTTTTTCAAATAAGGAAAAAAAAATAATTTTAGAAAATTTATTCAATTCCTGAATATATAAAAGTTCAAGACTATTTCATATATAATATTAAATATATACATATGTGTGTGTGTTTTTTAAATGAATTGTTGAATCTGAATTTTCATGTTAATTTTCAAATCAAAATCAAAAAGAAATTAGGCAGCCAATTAAAATAATATATAAATCATATAAATATTACCTTTGTGACCAGACGGCTAACGTATCGTCACCACGACTCCGGTCTACATATAAACCGCCGGCCCAAACCTCCGATTTATTATATGGTGTGATCCACACATTATAATTAGTAAAAGCTCCTCGAATCTGAGGAAAATCATTTTGGGCCAAAAGTGGGCCTGAAATAAGCCCAGGAAGTAACCTATACCCAATTTCATTACCACGCTTTGTTTTCTTATTAGGGTTAACCAGCACAAGCTCCTCTGCTTTTAACCCTAATTTGACCCGAGCCTCAGCTTCGGTTTTATCCGTCTCACGTTTTGTGGTCCAATAGCTTTTTCTCGGTGTGTTAACCGATTTCTTGGTCCGTTTGGTTACAAGTTGGTTACGGACAAATGAATTGTTTGTACCGTCTATGTCTAAATCTAAACGGAACGTTACAAAATGGTCGTGATTTACTCCGACGATGTTGTCGGCGACGAGTGTTCCGTGGATATCGT
>KE151787.1:94924-106308 GCA_000411095.1 Aethionema arabicum | reverse complement strand
CCGTCTCACGTTTTGTGGTCCAATAGCTTTTTCTCGGTGTGTTAACCGATTTCTTGGTCCGTTTGGTTACAAGTTGGTTACGGACAAATGAATTGTTTGTACCGTCTATGTCTAAATCTAAACGGAACGTTACAAAATGGTCGTGATTTACTCCGACGATGTTGTCGGCGACGAGTGTTCCGTGGATATCGTCTTCTTTTATCTCTGACGTGTGAATATATTCCACCGGTTTAACTTCTAGAACACCGGTTAACCCCACCTACACGTCACGTATTAAATCAATAATTTTGTCGAAAGTATTAAATCAATAAATATTCATATAATCTTGTATATATGGTCTAATCATATTTATTGGATATAATTGCAAGAACGATATTAGTTTTCACTTTCACTTTTTATCCGTCAATTTTTAACCAAAATTACAACATACATTAATTCTTTTTTTTTTTTTGACATCAATCAATTCTAACTTCAAGATTAAAAAAAAAGGTGTAATGTTTTATTAATATTAACAAAAAAAAATCATAATATATTAAGTTCGCATTTAAAGTTTTACTCTAATTGACGTAAAAAAAAGTTTTACTCTAATTTGAAAATCATAATATTAAAAGTTTTCTGAATGGTTATAAAATTGAGATTTAACTTATATCACAAATTTTTTTTATTTTGACCAGTAAACCCGTGTAAGACGATAGTTTATTTTGTAGTTTTAGATGATATATTATGTCCACCCTTTACAAAAAGAAAAACTACAATATGAATCAAATTCTAAACTTTAACATAAAAAAAAGTAACCTTTTTAACAAAAAATCATAACACTTTAAATTTTGATTTTACTCTAATTTAAAAACGTTACATTTTTTTACATGATTATAAAATTGGGATTCAACTCATATTTATTAAAATCTGACTGATGAAATATGAAAAAAAAAAAATGTAGTTTTCCTTATTTATTATTATAAAAAGAAGAATTTAATAATTATTTCTTACCCCCATTTTGATGGATCCACTAGGCTTAAACTCATAATCAACTATATAATCATAATTCCCCACGGTCGTTACTATCCGGGCTACAAGACTTACGTCTGGTCTAACTTCTGTAATCTGCAATATACGATATTATTTTGTTTTTATATTAGAAATATATAAAATCTAGAATTAAAACCAAAAAAGGAATTAATACTATATCAATATAGTATCTAAATAATTTTATTACTTCTACATCAGGAATTTCAGCTTCAGTATGTCGCCACATAATATCGCCAGCATATTTTTCGAAAATACACATAACATTAGGAATTTCTGCAGGAGTCCCGTCCTGGCCGGCAAAAACGCCGTCCATGAAAACCGCACCTGCAGGACAGTCCGTATATGGCTCGAGGGATACGGCACACTGACCGCAACCAAAATCGCCACAATCTAGATAAGTTATGAAGTACCAATCTTCACTTGGATCCATATAAGGTATGAACATTTCTGATAAATGTCCTTTGTATAGAACTTGACGGTATTTGTTTACTTCCATGTCAAAAATAGATGCAAGAGAGATTACGATACCGGCTCGAGAATCAAATGATATGTGAAACTCCCAATTTGCCCATCTATTCAACATCATGTATAAATTCAATTAGTATATTTATATAGGGATAAAATTAAATTAAAAAAATCGTGTTTTGAAATTCTTTTGATAAATTTTAAGTTTTTGGATAAATTATTAGCTGAGTTTTAAATGTTTTTTTTGTAGTTTGTCAAAACATAATAGTTTTGACCGATATCAAAACGACGGTGTTTTAAAATATGTTTATAATTATAATGGTAGGATTTTTTTTTTATAGTTTGTCAAAATACCTGAAAATTATATTAGTGAAAACGTGAAACCTTGCTAACATTACGTTTAATACTTATTTGTTTCACAATGTCTATATATAGACGTTGAAGGACCAACTATGTTGTCTACGGTGAATAATACTATATTTTAAATATTTATTAAATAACAGAAAATCAGATATGAAAAGATAATAATAAGAGTCATATAGATTTTTTAACAATTAAATAATATCTACATTTTTTTCAACAGCTCACACAGTCACACACACATTATTATAGTAGATTTGAATCTAGATTATGATATGTTTAGGATATTGTAAAAAGGTATTCAAATCTCATTTAATCAATAGATATCGAAATTAATAAAATTGATTAAATAGCTGGTTGAAAAAGCTATTTTTTATTCATTTATTTATATGGCATTTAAATTGTTTTTCAATTTGTGTAAACAACATAACACACACATATATATCTAGACTAATATATTGATATAGTTTGCAAAAATGGAAAAAGGTACAAAAGAAAAAGTTATTGTTAAACTTAAAAAGGAGATGTACAAACATATGCGGTTGCTATAAATATGAACACTTATATTTGTTTATAAAAACTCATATTTCTATAAATATATAAGGTTGCTTTTTTCTATATAAAAAAAACCGTTTACTCCAATATTATGTTTTTCTTACTTTTTACCATAAAGATAAAAAAAATACGACACGTTTATAAAATCGTCTAAATAATCAAGTATCTATTTTCATATTTCAATTAAAAAAAAATAAAAATGAATAAATCCAAATAAGAATTATTTTCAAATAGCAAAAACAAGTTGGTGTGAATTATTTTCCAAAACCAAATAATTCTCCAAACAGTTAAAACCCACGTGCTATTAAAATCCGACAAATTCCAAAAGTAGTTTCAAATAAAGAAACTTATAAAATAAAGTAATATATAGACAAAAAAAAAACCATCATTACCTTACAACATGTCCATCGATCTTAACCCCTGGACCGTCCGGCTGCAATACGACAGCGTTTCTAAGCGTCGGTCCAAACGGTGGTTTAAGCTTAGAGAAACGGTACTCCGTTCCGTTACCATTAGGCACAGGAACATTTAACCTATCTTTAAACTCCGTGACTTTCATTTTATCAAGATTAACGATAATCGTCATACCTTCTATAGGCCTAAGATACATATTAACGGCGCCGTCAAGATAAAACGGCATCGCTCTAATAACTCTCTCTGTCTCGGCCTCACTTTCACCGTACCAACCAATCGTAGACGTTGTGAAAACAATCTCAGATATTTTCAAGCCACGTTTAGCTACCGAGTCACGAAATGGCTTGAAGTTAAGAACAAGATCTGTAGATGCTTCTTGCTCGTCGTTGGTTAGCATAGGGTAACCGTTATTACCTTCATGGATTTTATCGGAAACTATGGTTTGAGAGGAGAAATCAACGACAAGTTCTCGGGTTTTGCCGTTATCTCGAGCTATAACGAAAGCTTGACGTGGCGGTGGTTTAATGTGGTTGTTTGATCCTGAAAAAATATGGGTTTGAAACAAAATTTGGAATGGGTCGAAATTTCTATAACAGAAAAATAAAATTTATGAAGGTAATATTTGATTTTTTTTTTCAAGAAACTGTGAAGATTCTAGATTTTACGGTTTGTACATCCTCTTCGGATGGGAGATTAGAGCTGATAAATATCCATAATAAATTATGTCAATCTCGAGATAAAAGACGTGTTTTTAGGCAGTCAAATTTTTAAGGTATAAAAAGAAATTTTGTTTTTTTTCAGTCTTTTTTTTAGACCAGTTTCATAGTAAATATTTTCTTTTAATGTTTTTTTTTATGTGTGAAAGGCATTAATTTGTTTTTGGATAAAAGGCATTTATATTTTTTCTTTTCTTCGGGCACTGATAGCATTCAAATCGGTCCTGCGTGGTTCGTTACAATATATACTGCACAAAAAAACACTATACGACCAACCTATTGTTGATAAATATTTGATTTAAAAATATATATAATTTGAGAACAGATGCGAATATTTGGTACCGTTTTGCCTAGCACCGGTCTTGAGTGTTGATGAATGCCAAGATAAGACTAAGGATTTGTCTGGCTCGTTAAGACCTACGTATTGGAAAGTGAACTTATGTTTTGGACCGACTTTGTAGGTTTTGTTGATGACGTCACGGACGAGTTTGAGTTCGGTTTTGGTCAACGGGTCAAAGGGATGAGGAATGGTTGAGGAAGATGAGATTACGAAATTACATAAAATGATGATAATGGAAAAGTGAAGTAGAGCCATTGTTTTTTGATACGAATGAATATTGTCTTGTGAATTTCTTCATTTTATAACCAAAGTTTTCTTCCTTTTTTATATTAATTATTATTGTTATTATAATAATTAATTGTTTTTCACGTGGATATTAGATTTGTGTGTGTATATATATATATATATATAACGTATATGAACAACCTTTTTCCTATTTTGACCTTATGCAAGAACGTTGAGGATATGATGAGTAACACATATTTTTTTAATAGCACATATATCTATTTATTATATATATATGTTTTTGTTCAAATTATATATATGCTGACAAATAGCAAAACCATCGATCAAAAGAAACCAAATATTAAAATATATTATAAAACTATATATACTTTTTAGATTAAAAAAATACAAAATAAATTTCAGAAATGGAGGTAAGTTTTGTATATATCATATATGTATCGTATAGTATGAAAAGAATATTAATTTTATAGTATTACTGATTGAAGAAATAATGGATTTGAAATCATTATTTTTTTTCTTATTTTCATTTTAAGAGATAATAGAACAGTCACAAAAGAGCAGATATGGAGTGGGTGGGTGAGAGCGTAGCATATAATAATACTGTTTTGTATTATATTATTATTATAATAATTTTAGTTGGTTTTATTATAACTGGTGTTTGCACGCGTCTTTAAAAAAATTCCAAATATGTATTATATATATGTTATTAATTAAACAATAAAGTAAATGATTAATAAATAATTAAGGAAAATACGGAGGATTTTTATATTAGAAAACAATTTGACGTGGGGTAATAATATTTTGAGTGATAAATTTTATTAATATCATTTCAATTAAACATCATTTGATATGAATGCGTATAATATATAGTAATCCCAGCTTTTGGCTGAGAACATCATTGTCGCTATATCTTGGATATTTTATAATACATGTGATATGATTCATTTTATCTTATTTAATATACGACAGATCTGAAACTAGTTGAATACCAAATATATTGAAATCTGTGAAACTAGTTGGATACCAAAATTAGTATACTATATACTTTTTCATTGAATTAAAGAATTTAAAATCCAATGCATTGAACATGGTCCAACATGTTTTTAAACCCCCAAAAAAAAAATTAAAATACTTTATAATGTTGTGCAATGAAGATGTTCTCTAGGTTAATAAATAAATAAACATTGTTTTTGTTTTTTTGTCGTCCAGCTATTGTTTAGAAAGAGAGAACGAAACATTGTTATTGTTTTTATTTTTATTTTTCTCAAGATAATATTGTTTTTATTGTTGTTATTATTTTATATATCTTGAATTAACCATGGTTGTTGTTTTTATATATCTTTAATTAACCATTGTTGTTGTTTATTTTTTTTTTTATGATAAACATTGTTATTGTTGACGAAGATTTCTTCGACCACAACTGTTAAAATGGAGTAGTAGTTAATCAAGTGGCCAAACTGTGTCAGTTGTTTTTATAAAATAGTATTTTTGTGCATTGATCCATATATCAATATAACAAAAAAAACTTGTAATTTTGATTGAATATTATATTAACATGTTGTTTATGCTAGGAAATTGAAAATTGAAAATGTTATATCATTTTTGTTTGTAAATGTATACAAAAAAAGTAATAATTTTTCTAAGTTTTTCCCGGGGTTTATGTGATAATTTTTTTTTGTTTAATAGGTATTTTGGTCTAAATTTAATTGGTTTTTATTTAAATAAGCCGGTTTAGTAAAAATAAGTACAAACTTTAAAGTAATATGCTAGAACTTTTATGTTTTATAACATTTATTCAACACATTGTAATGACAGAACAATCTATAGTTTCATCATCTTAATATAAAGTTTGATTTTGGGAAAAAAATTAAAAATTAAAAATTTGCATGGATAAATAGATTCGTTCGAAAAAGTTAGAGAGAAAAATAAATTTTTTCTCCTTTAATTTTAAATAAATAAATTTCATATGTCAATGATAGCGTGGACTAGTGGTAAGTTTCACGGTTCTCTCATTATGGTCAAAATGATGTTAAAAAAAATAATAATAATAATAAGAAAAAACTTCATTGTTTACCTAAAATATTAGGTAGCTTAATTTGAATTGGCTTTTTGACCGTTATAACGTAGTTAATTTGCATCAGATTTATAGATGAAAGTGTTGCGGAAAAATTAGTAAAAGTTGTAATAGATAAAGTTAATTAATATCATAGCAACAAATGGATGAAAAAAAAACATAAATACAACTGTACAATGAAAATTTAACTTCAATTATCAGGAAAATTTAGATATATTAGTAATTGGGCTTTTGTGGGCGTAGCCCAAATATATAAATTACCCAATTAAAACGCATTCATTATCCAAAAACTATTTTTATTTATTTTAGATTGAATTAGGGTTTAAGGTTTTAGCTTTTTCTGTCTTTCTTGTTCTCTCCCGCTGCCATCTACCACACCATATTCACAACAATGGCGAAGACGAAGAAACGAGATCGAATTGTGAACTCCCAGCCTTTTGTCTCTGATGACGCCTCTCTCGCGTCATCTAGGAAGCGATCAAAGGTTCCTAAAACCCATCAAATGGAGGAAAAGGTGAAAACATCCCGCCGCCATGGTGTTTCCGTATTCTTCTGTGAATGCACGATTGATAAATATTAACTTTTTGATTTTTGTATGGGTGTTGGGGTTTCTTCAGTCAATAACGCCTGGTATTAGCTCGAAGATTCTCAAGGAAGCTCTTGCACAACAAAAGGAGATCGCAGATGAAGAGAACGCTGAGAAAAACCCTAGTAGCGTCGTTTTTGCTGCTGCCGCCGCAGTGGCTGCTGAAGAGGAGCAAAAAGTACGAGAAGAGGAAGATGAAATTGATGATTTCGATGGAAATTTTGAAACTCAAAGCCAATTTGACACTTACCAAGTGAGTAGTACCATCACTCTTTTGTTTCAATGTTTTTGAATAGTAAAGGCTACCATAGTTTACATCCAATGTTTAGAGAACTCCAAATTACATGGCCATGAAAGCCTTAGGGAAACATACGCCATTGATTCTTCATTCTTATGTTTCGTCTGTTTATATTTGTGATCTAAGGAGGAGATAAATGAGGAAGATGAGAAGTTGTTCGAGTCTTTCTTTGTTAAGAATGCTGCACCTCAACGTACTCTCACTGATATCATTATCGAAAGAATCAAAGATAATGATGCTGATTTAGCAGAAGGTTAAAAACACAGATCTTTATTTTAGTGATTCAATCTTGGTTGATATCTTTGCTGATTCTGTAACCTCATAATTTTGTTGCAGAAGAGCGCCCTGATCCTAATATGGACCCTTCAATCACTGAATTATACAAAGGGTAACATTTGTTCTTAACAAATCTATGTTTCTAGTTAAAGTTTGAACTTGTTGCTGATTGTTGTATGATTCTATGCAGAGTTGGGAAGCTTCTAACTGAATATACAGTTGGGAAAATTCCAAAAGCATTTAAAAGTATAACAACATTGGAACGCTGGGAGGATGTATTATACTTAACTGAACCAGAGAAGTGGTCACCTAATGCAGTGTATCAAGCCACAAGACTCTTTACTTCCAACTTGAAAGAGAAACAAGCTGAACGTTTTCATTACTATGTCTTACTTCCTCGAGTAAGAGAAGATATTAGAAAGCACAAGAAACTGCATTTTGCCCTATACCAGGCTTTGAAAAAGTCACTGTTTAAGCCTGCTGCCTTTAATAAAGGAATACTTTTCCCTTTGTGTAAGGTATACATAGATCACCAGTTTTTTCATAGTAATTCTTTCTGAGCATTCACTTTTCAGTACCTGATGCTCTTCATGATACTTACCTTGGGTTTTGTTGTTCAGTCGGGGACTTGTAGTCTCAGGGAAGCTGTAATTGTAGGGAGCATTATGGAAAAGTGTTCTATTCCGATGCTTCATTCATGGTATGCAAAGAAATTTATCTTTTTACTTAGTAAAATTATGCTATTTGTCTTATAAAGTCATCTTATGTCAAGTATAGAACTGGTTTTATATGAACATAGCTACACTTTCCTATTCTAAGTTTGCATATTAACTATTTTTCAACATGAACTGCAGCGCTGCCTTGCTAAACCTTGCTGAGATGCAGTATTGCGGCACAACAAGGTATATATACTTACTAAATCAGAACCTATCCCATATGAATGTGATGGTTTTAAGAGTATTCTGATAATGTTCTTCTTGTGTTGGTGATAAAATAAACGCAGTTACTTTATAAAAATTCTCTTGGAGAAGAAATATGCTATGCCATATCGCGTGCTTGATGCATTGGTTGCTCATTTCATGAGATTTATAGACGAAATAAGAGTCATGCCTGTGATTTGGCACCAGTCTCTTCTTGCCTTTGTCCAACGGTAACAATTCAAGAAAGGCTTTACATACTTGATCTGTTTAAGAGTTATTTTGTAAGCTCATGTGAAGCTGATTTGCAGGTACAAGTATGAACTGCTAAAGGAAGACAAAGAACACCTCCGAAATTTGATGGAGAGGCAAAAACACCATCTTGTAAGAGCTTCTTTCACATAACCCATAAACTGTTTTAGTGTAGGGAATATGGTATTTTAGACCTTCTACTATAAACAAAACTTTCAACTATAAAAATGGTTTCTTAAGTCCAACTTTGATAACCGGGTTTTAAAAACTCTAAACCTTAATAACCGAGTTTTTTAAAACTAAAATCTCAACTTTAAATTTGAAAATCCAAATTTAGATTATATTTTTTGGGTAAAGTTTGAGATTATGGTTTAATTTTTTGTTCAAAGTTCAATTTTGATTTAAAAAATCCGGTAAAGTTAAAAACCCCTGTTTATTATAGTTTAGGGTTCAAAAAAATTCATAGTTTGGGGGGTTTTTTCACCAAACGGAGATAGTTCCGGATCTAAAATACAACAATCTTTTTTAGTTTATTATGCTTTCTAAATCAGATGCATTAATGGCTTTTTGGAACTTGATTTTGTAGGTAACTCCTGAGATTCTAAGGGAGCTTAACGGTAGCAGACACCGTGGAGAAAAAGAAGACGATGCAATGCAAACTAATCTTACTGCAGTTTCCACAATCAATAAACCGATTAAAGAAGACCGGTTTGACATTCCAGAGGTACCAATGGAAGAAGATTGATTTGATTTTATATCTATAGCATCTGCTTGAGAGGTAATTTAGAAACTGGAAGTGATTCTAGTTTTGTGATTTTGCTTTTACATTTTTGTTTAAGTTATTAATGTAAAAAAAGATTAAATTGTTGTCATGTGTTAGGTGAAGCATTACACAGTTTTGTTTTCTCTATAAGATGTTAAATTAAATTTAATGTTATATTGAATTTACCAATACGTCAGGTTAACTATCATTACCAAATAATTATTGTTTTAATAACTTGTACATATAGTTGACATCGTGCTCAAAATCCATAATAAGTAGATACAGTTTTTTTCTATATATATAATATATTTTGTTCATAAATTGATATTTTGTTACAAATATGAAATAATGCTACGATAAATGTTATAAACAAAGTTTTTTTATATATTTTTAGATACTCAAACTAAGTTTCGAGATTTGCGTAGATTCTATTGTGATTTTAGTAATAGCATTTTTTAGCATTATCTCAAATGATCATAGTTTAAAAAAAATAAAATTTTATTATACTAGACTTTGTTTTTATTATGATTAAATAAAAATAGAAATAGGAGTATTAAGTCATCAACTAGAGATGACAAAAAAAAAAAAAAGTCATCAACTATAAAGAAAAGCAGCTAACTGTTTATACACATTTTCTCTAAGAAAATATAATTGAAATTTTAAAATTATAGTTTGTTTTTATTTGAAACAATTTCAAAGATTTATCAATTTCATTCATTAAAATTTCAAAACTAAAAAAAAAAAAGCACAATCATAGTTAGAAACTTAGATGTCATAATCAACTCTTCAAAGTTAAAACCCCAATTAAACATTTCGTACAAGTTAACAAAAATCCACAAGTGATTAATTATTACTTCTACCTCTTGATAAAATTACAGGCATTCATAAATCATAAACATTTATCTTGTAAGAAACTGTAATATCTGTATATAAATAGAGAATATATGAATTAGTAAGAACACAAACTAGCAAAAATGGATGCATCAAAGTATATTCTCGTTGTGTTGATGATCGGAGTTTTGTGTGTGAACGGTGTTAAAGCAAGGACGAGAGTAAGCATCACTGTTCCGGAAGGTAACTCAGCAACCACAGTTACAAGTAACGGGATTGGATCTGAGCTTTACGCTACTGTTTTATCAGGTAAGTATTGTTACTGAGATTTTAGAGGTTCAAAACGAAATAAAAAATGTGGCACAATTTTAATAATAATTTGAGTTTTTTTTACTCAATTTGGATGTTGTTTTACTAATTTTTGTTTTGCCATTTTTATTATACCTTACATATATTTTTTTAACCCACAAATTTTTTTAAAAATAACAAAACCATAATAGTTTCAATAAATGTCATTCCTGAGATTTCGAAGGTTAAAAAAATGTCAGCACAGTTTCAATAATAATTTGAGTTTTTTTTAACTCAATTTGTGATTTGTTTTGCTACTTTTTGTTTTTTTTTTGCCATTTATATTAAACTTTACATATATTATTTTAACCCACAAATTTTGTTTAAAAAAATTAGACATCTAATCAAATATTTGTCATATTTTTGCTTAGGCAAGGGCCTGGATAAATACCGTACCGGCAGTGGAAGGACTACTGCTTATGCTTATGCAGTTTCCGGTGCTAGCAATGTTATTCGTGGGACCAAATACACTTCTGTTACCACAAAACCCTGACCAAAGTCGTGAGCTAAGCTCATATACATATAAATTAATTATATGTTTATGAACAATCTCTTTTGTATTGATAAATAAAACGAGAGATTATTGATGTATCCTTTGTATTCGTGGCATGTCAAGTTTAGATTCTTATTATAGCTTTGTATCGAATTAAATTATTATTATTATTATTATAAATAAATGCAGATAATTAAATATTCTCCTTGAATTTATACATGTATACCAATATATAGATGGTAAATCTGAACTAAAAGTCTTTCTAACTAATAAAAATTGGAATTTATATTTTTTTTGTTTATCTAATTACTAGACATTTCACTTTAACGATATGTATTTAATGGATACATAAAAGTTATTTATCGATGAAGAAACGAAAAGTATAATAAATCAATAATAGATACTATATATTATTTTAAAA
>KE151787.1:65477-75619 GCA_000411095.1 Aethionema arabicum | reverse complement strand
TTGCCCCTGCATAGCAGGGGCCTCACACCTAGTTAATAGATAAAATAAAATCACGAAAATACTCAGCAATTGAAACAAACATGGAATACGATTGTATATGATTTCTTAGTCAGTTCATAGTTTTTCATATTTTTTTAGTCGTCATTTACATAATTACATTTGCTTTGATTGATTATTTTACTAAACTGTTTCTCGATTATAAGTAATACTTATAATTAATTGTTAAACAGAAAATAATTAAAGTTAAAAAAGAGAGTGAAATTATTTATTTTCCAACAAGAAAGTGAATAAATTGACAGAAGAATCTATGAAATGACATATCAAATATAAACTGGTACAAACTTATCGAATAAAGTTTCTAAATTAATCAGTGATTGATTTGTTTTATTTGTCAACCACTAAAAATGATATTGATAATTGTGAGTACGAACGAATATTTCTTTACAATTCAACTTTACTCGTACATTTCTATTTCTTATTTCTCCTTTAAAACCAAATATAACTTTCAAAATATTTTCAATTGAATACGAAAAAATAGTCATTGCAATTTGCGACAATAAAAAATATATTATGATATTTATTTTGTTATATTTGTGGTAACGATGAATAGTAACAACGAACAATAATTTGAATTATCTTGTCAAATGATTAATAATGTTGTTATTAAAGAATGGTAAGATATAGCAACAAAACTATCTATGTTTTGTTATTTTTAGTTTGACACTTTTTTTAATAAGAAACTTTATATTTTAAATGTTTAAGCAACTAATTATTGTAGCTGCAAACTACATATTATTAATCTAATAATAAAAAACGAGCAAATATAGTTACGTTATATATATAGATCTTAAAATGAAATTTCAAATTTTGCGTATAAATATAAATAAATTATCAAAGCCAAAAGAAATGTTAAGAAATTTATTCATCTTAATTGTTTTTTTTTCTAGAATCTTATCGTTATTAATAGATACAGTTTTTTTTATAGTATAACAATCGTAAGATAGTACAAAAATATAATAAACTAAGAAAATATTTTAGAAATCAACTTTTATATATATATATTTCTACGTTAACAATAATATAACTAGTAATATTTTTTTTTTCGTCTAATATATCTAGTAATATAAGATATCTCCCGATAACATATTCCAAGTAAACGTATTATAATATTCTGATCAATCATTAAGAACATGAGTTCATATATAATGTTGCAATTTATGGGTATACTCATAAATAAAAAAGTAATATTATATATAAATCTCTAAACGAAACTGTTATACAAAAATGTATTGAATTCCCTAACTGTTATAATAATAACAAACAAAAAAAAATCTAAATATTACTTAAATTTAATTAATTACATTTCTCATTTTTATTAGTTTTTTCAACACAACCATCAAAAAATTAAAACCATTTTCACTAAATAAAAGTGGAATCGTACTATGTTTCCTAAAATGTTATCCAAAATAACAGTTATGTAATGTTATTGTCCTAAACATATGATGTTTCAAAATCAACCATCATCACTCCTTTGAGCATTACAACATCTCTTTCTTCAGCATCCTCTCATATATATACACTCAAATCTCATAAGCTTCCTCTCAGATTTACACCTCCTGCAAGTGAAAATGAAACTCTTAGATGTTAATTTCACCAGAGAATCCATTGTTAAAGCTTCAAGAAACAACCAACATGAAAAGTTTCATAATCTTAACCTTTCTCTTTCAAATCTTGACCTTCTTTCTGGCCGTTTTCCTGTGACTTACTTTTACTTCTACAACAAACAATCAAGCTTTAAAGCCTCTGGTTCCATTGTTGAGTTACTCAAGAACTCTCTTGCAGAAACTCTTAACTACTTTTACCCTTTTGCAGGTCAGATCATTCCTGATGAAGTTTCTCAGGAGCCTAAGATCATCTGTAACAATAAAGGAGCCTTGCTTACTGAAGCACGAGCAAGTCTTGAGCTCAAGTGTTTGGATTTTTATGATCTTGATGCGATTCTTCAAGCAAAGCTGGTTCGGGTTAACCCGGATTTTCCTTTACAGGTTCAAGCAACAGAGTTTAGATGTGGAGGTTTCTCTGTAGCGTTCACGTTTGATCATGCTTTAGGAGATGCAAGTTCTTTTGGGAAATTTCTCACTACATGGTCAGAGATTTCAAGAAAACAGCCGATTTCTTGTGTACCTAATCACCAAAGAAGTCTTAGACCACGTTCTCCTCCACATTACCATCCTATCTTAGACAAAACATTCATAAGATGTAGCGTTGAAGAGATAAAGAACATACCAATGAAGAAAACGCTCATCAAGCGTCTTTATCACATTGATGCTGCAAGTATTGATGCATTGCAAGATTTAGCCACTGTAAATGGAGAGAGCAGGACAAAGATTGAAGCTTTCTCAGCTTATGTATGGAAGAAAATGGTGGATTCTATAGAGAGTAGCCATAAAACCTGCAAGATGGGCTGGCTTGTTGATGGCAGAGGAAGACTCAAGACTGCAACTTCAAGCTACATAGGAAACGTCTTATCAGTTGCTGTAGGTGAAGCAAGCGTCCAAAACCTAAAGCAAAATCATGTATCAGAGATTGCAAACATAGTACATAAAACGATCATTGAAGTAACGAACGAAACCCACTTTACAGATCTGATTGATTGGGTTGAGAGTCACCGGCCTGGGCTGATGTTAGCCCGGGTAGTTCTTGGTCAAGAAGGACCAGCTGTGGTCTTGTCTTCTGGAAGACGATTTCCCGTGGCTGAGCTAGACTTCGGATTTGGTGCTCCTCTGCTTGGCACCGTCTGTTCAACAGTGGAGAAAATAGGAGTTGGCTACCTTAACCAGCGGCCAAGCGCCTGCAGTGACGGCTCATGGACAATTTCCGCCATTGTGTGGCCTGAACTGGCTGCAGCCTTAGAGTCCGACAAAATTTTCCAGCCAATGTCTGCCAAACATCTTCAATTCTAGACCTGAAAAAGCTCAAATACTGACGAAAAGAGCTACAGGAGAAGCTTTTTATCGTTTCTTTATTATTGTAAACTTATGTGTACAATGGTCCATTACCATGGACGCTGAGTCAACCGTTTTATATAATAATCTCCACAATTTTTCTTAGGGATCTTCTGTTTCTTTTACATATCTGCACTAGGTGTTACTTCTGCATAGTAAACAAACAAAGATGCTTACAAGTTATGGCTTAATCTCTGGAAAACCAGCCTTCTTATCCTGGTTCAGTCCTTCCACCTCAACGATCAGCAAGCTTTCACAGACCCAACTTCAGATATTAACATATGAAACCTGGAAGAATATGGTCAGAATCTAAGTCTTCTTCATATATTTCTTGGCTTCTTCGGAGAAACTTCTGGAAATTTGTTTATCAGAGAACGTTAAAGGAAGTTCATCATCATTGATCTCTCTACTATCCATCCAGCTATGAGGTCTACTTAAGTCTTGTGAACTATCTCCTGAGGATTCCGCGGGTGAGTTAGGGTCGTCTGGTAACTCACGGTACAAGTGTTTTAATATGAAAAGAGCAGTATCATTATCTCTCCAATAGTTTCTGCACATGGAGTCAATCAATATAACACTCTTTGAGTTCTTCGATGTAAATGCACAAGAGCACACCAATATATTGAGACAAAAGCGTATGTGTTAGCAATGGAAGTTTACACTTACGTATGGGCTCCTATGGCTTGTAGATACGGATGCTCAAAGGTTTTATCCTGCATCACAAACAGTCCAGCTATAATACACGTACCATATATTGGAGACTCGAAAAGAGAAAACTAGCGAGGTAGCCAAATTAACTTGTGTTTTCTCTTATTTTAAGCAAAGATGCATATAGTTTTTCTTAGACAATTCACAGCTAAATTTCAGGTCCCAGGAATCCATAAATGCATCAAAGATCCAAACAACAGAACAAAAATGGGTAGTAGGTTTAGATGCATCATAATTCACCTGAAGCATGTGATCGATTCGGCCACCTTGGCTTCCAGTTAACCTCTCCATCATTAAGGAACCATAGGATTTCTCATCCTTCTCATCATCGGTTTCTTCTGTCTCTGTTCCATTGCAGGCAAGAAACATTAGAAGCGGATAGATTCATAGCCTACGCAAATGAGATTGAGAGCAATCAAAGGTAAACAAAAAGCTTCAAAAGTATTCAAAGTTACCTTCTAGATTATCCGCGCTTTTTGATTGGCAAATAGTGAGAACTCTTGTCTACATGAGAATTCAAAGAGTTCGAACTCGTTAAGTCTTTCGTATAATAAATAAGATGGGTCAAGAGTTTTATTAGAAGCCGAAACACACACCCTTACTGAACCAAGATTATTCATTACTCTCTGTGAACGAGCCGCCAAATGCTCTTTAAACTCCTAAAAAAACATTACATAGAGAAGCAAATTAACTCCATGGATAGTGCGCTTGCACCATCAGCCATGTTAGGTATAATATGGCATAAAAGTAACGAAAAGGAAGCATAAGAAACACTAAACCCCAATATCAAAATACCTGTAATCCAATGTGCAACCGCTTGCCACCTCTGTGATAAGGAATAATAACTGGTCGTTTAGAAAGGTACTCTTTGCAGACAAGTGGCTCTATTCTGTACGAAACAGAAAGTGAAGTTTAGTTCCTCACAACAACGAAGTGACAATCTGAATAGAGAAAGATTGCTAAAGAGCTCCATGTTATTATCTATTTTTATGAAGACTAACCTATATGCTACAGGATCAAAGGGGTGAAAAATGTTGAACATTTGACGACATGCTGGCATCTCTTCTATGACATTCTCCTCATCCCAGTAATCCCTCCCCTTACCTATCGTTAGATTTTGCAAGTGAAACAAGTGGTTTAAGAGCAGAGCAAAGAACACAGAAGTAAAAGAAGGAATTGGCCACATAATCGAAATATCTTTGATTGTTTATCCATGTGTATATTGTTGTCCCAATCCTGGTTAATCTAGCTATGTAAAGCCTGGTACCACAGACAGTCACGAGAAAAAACAAAAACAAAAACTCTTACCCATCCCAAGACGAATATTTCGCAGGGCAAGAAAAACTCCAAGAGGAGACCCAACTGCAAAGAATGTGTCAACCTGAGAAAGATATGCAGTTAAAAGTTAGGGCGACATATTTTCATTGCATTTCTGAATGGCGTGTAGACTTATTTAACGGTCACCTTGAATTCGAGCTTCCGGTACTTGATATAAGGGGTAAAGCTTGTAGGTGCATTGCCATCTTCAGTCGGTGCCTTCTTGTTCCTGAGCTGCTCAGGCACCACAGATGTCTTGGCTTTTTCTGTAAACAGCATCACTAAGATATTACATGAAAGAAGATTTCAAACACGAAAGGATTATGAGAAAACAACCCTCTAAAGACAGAAATCCAGGGTGAGAAATAATACCATCAGTCGATATTCTAGCATTTTCTGATTGCAGTTGTGCTAATTTTGACTTCAATGATTTCACCTGGAATAACAAAGTTCACCAGTGGATAGAATTGCATTAAGATATACTAAATCTTTTACTTTTATCTGTCAGCAACGAACTTGTCCACGCTTCCTCAGAGTACACAAGCTAAGAAAGGATCCAGACACTGAAAACGAGTGCTGGAAGCTTGCTAGAGCCTACATCATTGTAGAATCTCTTATAAGAATGAAAAGTTGAAAGTGCCCAAATTTACCTCTTCTCTTAACAACTTAATTGTCTCCTCATTATTCGAATTGTCATATTTCTCCTCCTTTGATTGTTCTAGAGAACAGGTCGAAGAATCAGGCGTTCTACTATCAGCTCCATCTCGTCCACAAGGTGAGGAAACATCACATCCCGAATTATGAGTTTGCACAGTGTCATCTTCTTGGCTGCCACTTATTTCCAAACCCATATTGTCTACAATAGAATCATCAGTCGATGAAAGAGCTTCCTTGATGGTAGGTTGATGCTCCACTACGGATGATTCTTTAACCATCATATTCTTATCTTGACCAGTAGTATCCTCAGTGTCATTCATCTGATTAGATTCCTCTGGATTTGATGAGGAATGCGAACTGCAAGGCTTGTCATCACTAGTTGGAGGAGATTCTTCATCTGGAAAGAACTTCTTGTATATTGAATCCATTGGAAATGGGGATGACAAATTCTCCTGATGGCATAAGATATCATAGGAGAGAACACTCCCCAAAGAATGCCCATAAATGGAAACCTATAAAAATACCAAGAACAGAACATGAATTCCAGTGTTTGCAACCTTACTAGTCACAGGTTGATAACAATAGTTCAAAACCAAACGAGTACCTTTCCATCATAGTCTGGATTTCGCTTTAAAAATTTCAGGTACAGCCTATTCAGCTGGTTTGAAACCTGTAAACGAAAAGGAGCACAGATCAAATGAAAATGTAGTGATCAAGAAGAAATGTTCATACACAACAAGAAAAACTAATTCACGATACAGAAGAGGAAGGTAACAATGCATAAAAGATACATTAAAACGCAATGGGGAGCTCAAATTTGAGAAAATACAATACCGAGTCTATTATAGCCTGGCAATATATGGGGCTCATGTAGTACAATACATCATGAACAGTTGCGCTCAGCATCACCCGGAAACGCCGTACACCATCTAAAGTACATCTGTCGACAGCAGCTTCACCACTTAGCTTTAAACCCTTTCTCCACTGAAAGAAGGATATATAATATTCAATCCTTTGCATCAAAACAAGTGAACTATACAATACCAAGATGGCGTCCTTGATGAAACAGAAAGGGATATACCTACCTGGCATGGGATGAAAAGGACCCTCTGAGTGCCACGTTGATGAGAGGTTAGATGACGTTCACTTAAACCTGCTGCGATTTGACGGAAGTTTCCAACGTCGTCAACAAGATTAGACTTTTCAAATTTTTGGCCAATACCATGAACCATAAAAACAAGATGGCGAACAGGAACCTGGACAATTACACAAAACAATTCGAAAGAGCTGAGAACTAAGAGATATTCTGAAAAAGAAACTTGATGACAATACGCATCCAAGTAGTTCCTAAGGAACACAAGGATAAGAAACAGAGGCTCCTAAATGAGAATGTACTTCATAGTTTCTGTTTACGAGAGAGGCAAACAAGTAAATTGCGTCATACTTGAGAACAGTAGTCATCCAATTCCTCCTCTTTTTGTTGTCGTTGTTCTTCCTGAATAGATGCACAAGAAATGATTAGCTTATTCTTGCAGAAGTAGCAGCGTATTCTAAACATAGTAATAAACAGGATATGAACAATTTAGAGTAATGTAAGAACCTGCGTGGGTTTCGAAGAATACGATCTGGCATAACCACGCCTCAACTTAATTCCATTTCCCGTGTATCCAACAATGCCAGAGAAACCAGATGGATCAACATTAAGCCATGCTTCCCAGGAATCATCCTCCTTAGTAAAGAGAGCATGGAGTCCCTACATCAACAACTTAGGATAATATTATGCACTCATTCAGCTGATAAGTCTTGAAAAACTACATATTGAAAATCAATAAATGAAACACATACAAGAGTAGAGCCCTGCAAATCGATACGAGCTGCAAAAAGTCCAGAAGGTTGAAAACTTCTTCTGCGCCAAACCTGGGTGAAAATGCAAACTAATTGGGGCTATAGTCGCATCCTCAAACAAATATATGAATAGAACTTTCAGGTATTCCAAGAAAAAGAGAGAGAAAAGGGCAAAAATAGATAGCTTTAGTTGATCTAAGAACCTTATATTTTACCCACCCTTGTCATATATGACCAATTGAAAACCGAACCCAAGCGGAAAAGATATCAACTGCTTCTAGATCTAATTAAACTAAGGTCATAAAATTGAAGTATAATCCACGGGAAGACATCTAACCTTGTTACGGTACGCAACCTCCAATTGTTCAGCAACAGCTTCTCGAATTGGAAGCCAATCTAAGCCACCTTTACATGCAAACCAATGACCTCTAAGGACACGCCTATTATCTCCATTCCAGTATACGGGAAAAGAATGTCTTCTAACCAAGTCCACCTGCAGCATTTCGGTTTCTAGGTTTTGAGATCAAGGAAATCTCAGTCATAAATACAACTGCTTCTAACCGAAGACAGATAAGTTGAATCGTAGATACGGACTGTAGTGATTCAACATGTTAAATTCACAAGAAATACCATCGACATTATTTAAATGTTTGCAAAGAACGGTTTTACCTCATATAGCCCACCCTTCACAGGAACACCAACTCTCTCCTCTTCAACTTCGTATAAACTGTTTGACACAGAAGCTTCTGAAGAAGATGCATCTGACAGCTTACTTGATTTCTTTTTAGTATCAACTTGTCTTCTCGGGCCTTCGCTGCATTCTGCATACTCTTTCCACCAGAGTGAGAGCAATTCATCCTCTCTCTATTACACATGTTACCAGAAGAAACTATTAAATATCACAGCTCATTCAGTCTTGAGCCAAACAGCAAAAACTCTTGCTTGTCAAGATAACAAACACATTTTTAAATCTATCATCTATACAATTGAATGTCAAACCATAAAATCTTAGAAGAACAACCTGCAGGAAAGATGCCTCTATTGCAAGAGAATCCCTCATGCCAAAACGGAAATACTCATTCTTCCCCACTATGTCTGTGCGAGGTACTGAAGCAGCTAATTCTGCAGATAAGAATAATAAGTAGCTTTAGCCATGGAATCCATATTCCAGTTCTGCTCATCAGAATTTGGATAGTTAAACTAAATGCTAGGAAACACACAGTTCGAAGAATTCTAGCTCATCAAGAAACCAGTTCAATAGTTCCAAAGCAAGGCATAAACAGCTCCATTTTATATCCAACTCTTTTACACGTACAGTAACTACTTCTTAGGCCTATGACAGCAAATCCTTTTCTACAATATTGTTCACCTATCAGAGTTATATATCCATGGAAGCAGAAACAAGCTATTGGAACTCACCATTTTCAGCCAAAGGAACCTTACAGAAGTACCACCGAACATCACTCCCATCTGACGGACTTTTGGTCAGAGCAAGATATTTCTGCCTGCCATGGCATTGCTCGATTACATCTTCTAACCTTGCAATATTAGAGGGCGTATTCTTCAGCAAATCCGGAGAGCTTTCCGCTGGAGTCTCTAATTCCCCAACAGGTGCTCCTGTATCTGCCATCTGATTACAGACCCCAAAACACAAGAAATACCATCGAATTAAGCATAAATGCCAGTTTCAAACAAAAACCTAATCAGTAGTAACAACAGACGACGACGACGGACTAGCCTAATTTCTAATCACATACAAATTCCAATCAATTTGGGGAAATTATCACAAAATTTAAACAAAAACCCAAAACCTAGAAACCCCTCAAATTCAGCGAGAGTAAACAAACAAGGAGAACTCTTACCAGGAAATAATAATCTTCAAAACCCTTTTCGAATCACGACACAGATGGAAACGAACGAAGCTTTCGAATGAGATTCCCCAAATGTACACGGCAAGGCAGAAGACGAGATAAATTGGTCGATGAAAAGCGTAATCAAAAAGAGAAGTAGGTAGGTTTGTTTGTTGGTTTTGGGGATTGAAGGAGGAGGAAGAAAAGAAAGAAGTGACAGCTGGAGAGAAATGAAATTGAAGATTTTAGTTTGCAGAAAGAATATGCCATTTTTATTTCTTCGCCTTTCTCTTCGAGAGAGATCAAATTTGCTTCATCGTTTGCGTGTTCTGTCATCTCTAACAATTGCCACGTGTCACGTCAATGCCAAGTCAGCTTTTCGCAGACTGATTTTTGTCTACTTTTAAGAATTTAAGGATTGTAAATACGACAAACGTTAACGTTGCAGCCAAAATTGATCTTTTTAATTTTTATCATTAAACTTAGGTTCGGACGTTAGATTATCCGGGTAATTTAGTTTGGGGTTTTTTTTTTGGATTTTTTGGGTTTTGATCTTTCAAATTTTAAAAAAGTCAAACTATTCGGATAAAGTTTAGATCGGTTTGAATTTTAGTTCAGATCGAAACCATAATCAAACAAAAATAAATATAAATTATGATTATAATTTTCAGAACATTATTTTTTATACATTATAATTTTTAATCCACAAGTTATTATTTTGAATAAAATTAATAATAATTTTATTTTTATTTTAAAATTA